>CM056054.1:130151311-130624868 GCA_029574335.1 Rana kukunoris | reverse complement strand
CCCCCTCTAGGTTGGCAATGATTTAACCCGGATACGTCTCCCCTCTGTTTTTCAGGGGTTGCGAATTTGAGGGCACGATGTGCCACATCTGGTGGACATGTCCCCGAGTCAGATCATACTGGAAAAAGGTTTTCCACACTATTAGGACGATAACGGGATCCACCACCGCTCCTGATCCCTCTATCGCCCTCCTGAACGGTAATATCCCCTCAATTCCTAAACATCTACAAACACTCACATTCTATATCCTCCTGGGAGCGAAGATAACGCTTGCAAGGGCATGGAAGACCCCCACTGTTTCCTTCCGATTGGCGAAGCGCAAAATATCATGGCTAATGTCGCAAGAACACATGGTGGCTAAACTGCTTGATAAGGAAGGAAGATTTAAAACTATTGGGGAACCCTGGGCTGCACATTGCAACATCTCCCTCTGTCCGGGCATTGCAATCGGCTGACTGGCTGATCCTGGAACACTACCCCTCTCTTTTTCTTTCCCTTCTTTCACTCTCTCTATCTGGGACACTCTGCTCCCACCTCCCTAGATGTGTAAGAGCGAGACGTTGTTCCCATTTGCTGCGAAGCAAACAAGGTGGTGCATCGTTTTGAGATATGAGCTTGACCTAGCAACTTGACTCCAGATTCTTCCCCTTTTGTTACTTTATCCCTGAGGGTTTTTTTCTTATTTTTTTATTTTTATTATTCTTTCTACCGTGGGGGCTCTGACGGGCGGCTTGGCCGGCCGGGGGGGCTTCGGGGGCCATCGGGGGGGTTCCGGTTCCGCCACAGTGTGATCCCAAGGGGGTGGCGGGCTGGTGCTTCCGGGTCGGTACGGGGATCCCCCTGCTGGTCCCGGGGGCCTTGCTCTACACGGGTTGCTGGTAACTCTCGGGGAGTATTCACGGGGCAACCCCTTGGAGGGGGAAGACACATACTCGTTTTGTCTTGACCTGTAATCCAGGTCCCATAGAAACACTCACCTTTAAGCTGTTAACATGATTGGGAACCTTTGACTCTAACGGCATTCTAAAGTTAGTACATTGTCACCACTATATAAACTTGTTTTGTAACTGTATAAACAGGCCGTGTTGGCCACAATCCAGAATGTTACTACACTGTATGTTTCTCTTCCTCTGTTAAACTTCAATAAATATATTGAAAGTAAAATATTGCAACAACCGCTATTTTATTTTCTAGGGTCTCTACTTATATATATATATACACACATACACATAAAATATATATATACATATATATATATGTATGTTTGGGGGGGTTCCAAGTAATTTTCTAGAAAAAAAAATTTTTTAACTTGAAAAGAGCTGTCAGAAAAAAGTTTGGTGTTTAAGTGGTTAAACTTTTCCAATTTACATACAGAAGTCCATTCATTTGATGTAAAAGTCAAATTGATACAATGTTTAGACTTAACATTCCACTGATAAAGAATGTTTTCAAAACTTGGCAGACTGCCCAGACTTTGCCTTTTGGCTGAGAGCAGACAGGAAATTCTTTGCATACCAAAGATTGTGAAACCCTGTTTCAAGATCACAAAGGAAAAAGATTGCGATAACTATTCTTGACAATTAAATCGTGCAGCTCTATTCTGTATGTAGATTTTTTTTAACACTGTCCTTTTACTTTTTTATCAGTTTTATTTCTTGTGACAGTAATAGACAGAGTGTGACAGGACTACAAGACCCCCAAACCCCTCCACTGCACTGTATTCAAAATGTCAAGATCTGTGTTTTTGAATACTTTCTAGTTTTGTAAATCATGCGCCGTTAAGGCCTTTTTCACTTTGGGACGGGGGCGGCATCAAAGCGCCACTATTTTTAGCTAGGCGTTACCGTCAATTCCGCTGCACTATTCGGCCGCTAGCGGGGCGGTTTCACCCCCGCTAGCGTCAGAAAGGGTTAAAACTCTGCAGAGGCGCTTTCCTGGCAAAAATAGCCGCGGTGCCCCACTGATTTAAATGGGCAGGAGTGGTATACACACCGCTCCAAAGATGCTGCTAGCAGGATTTTGTTTTACCATCCTGCTAGCGCACCACTCCAGTGTGAAAGCCCTTGGGGCTTTCACACTGGAGAGACAGCAGCGGCTGTTTCAAGTCAGTTTGCAGGCGCTATTTTTATCGTTGTAGCGTCTGCAAACCGACTCAGTGTGAAAGGGGTCTAAGATGAGAGTAATCCGGAAGTGATGTCAAGACATTGTTTCCAGGTTACTAGAGCCGAGACCTGAACAAAGCAATCAGGCCCGGTGGGACGGGAGAGTTTATACAGCATGCCCAGCTGGTGCACGTTAAAGGAGAAGTTCACCTTTTTGTAACTTTACACCTGTATTCAGGATGCAACATGTAACTGTTGTAGCAGGCCCCGCGCCCCTATAACCATGCAGAGTTTCGCCCCACCCAGCCGCATCATTCATTTACAGAGCTCTACAAATGTGAGAAATACAGTAGGTGACCGCGATATTGTGTCAATCTCGCTCCCTTTCTCAGCGAGATTGACCAACTACGAGCCCATGGCGGGAGCCAGCGCCGAGCTGGCTTGCCGCGATGGAGACAAAGCCGTCATAGAAGCGACGGGGATCCGACTTGGATTCCCGCCAAATCTACACACGGCGTTTGGTATGTATCATGAGACGGGGAACTCCACGCCGGATTTTTTAAATAAAAATCCGGCATGGGTTCCCCCCCAGGGGACATACCAGGCCCTTAGGTCTGCTATGGATTGTAAGGAGAACCCCCCTACGCTGAGAAAAAAACCGATGTGGGGGTCCCCCCACAATCCATACCAGACCCGTATCCACAGCACGCTGCCGGACGGTCAGGAAAGGAGTGGGGGGAGAGCAAGCGCTCTCCCTCCTGAGCCGTACCAGGCAGCATGCCCCCAACATGGAGGGGCCTGGTGCTCTGGGGCGCACTGCGGGCCCCCCCACTCCAGAGCACCCTGCCCCCATGTTGATAAGGACAGGGCCTCTTCCCAACAACACTGGCCGTTGGTTGTCGGGGTCTGCGGGCGGGTGGCTTATCGGAATCTGGGAGCCCCCTTTAATAAGGGGGCCCCAGATACCGGCCCCCCACCTAGAGGCAAAGTGTAAAAACAAAATAAACAACACAGGGTTTTTAAAGTATTTTATTAGACAGCTCCTGGGGCCCCCTCTTCTTTAGCTCTTTTACCAGGGGGGGGCCGTCTTCTCCCGCTCTCCGGGGGTCTTCTCCCGCTCTCCGCTGTTGACTCGGCGCTCTCCGGTGCCTTCTTCAGGACTGGCCACCACTATCTTCGTGTTAGCTCAATTACTAGCGGCGGCCAGTCTGCTCTTCTGTGACGCCTTCTTCTCTTCTTCAGATGTTGACTCGCCGCTTCCTAGACTCACTGTCATTATGCGGGCGTGGCTCGCGCAGTGACTTATATAGGCCTATCTTTTGACGTCACAGTCCCATCATGCTCCGGTACCTACCCACGTGGGCACCCTGTCGCCAAGAATCAGCGCGATGCTGTCGTGCTGGAAACACATTCTCGGCGACAGGTTCTGTACTAGTGCAGACAGCCTTTGCAGCTGTCGGCTTTTAGTTCTCAACAAACTACCAGTGCGCTGTTGAGTACTCTCTAGCTCAGTGTTTTTCAACCTTTTTTCAACCAAGGCATCCTTTGAAATCTGAGAATCTCGTGGCACACCAAACCAAAAATGTGGAAAAAAAAATTATGCCACATGCTATTTGCACAGTGGTTTTGCAAACACATATATTTTTGTAAAAAATTCACTTCAATCAATTAAAACAAAACACAATATATACACCAATTTTTTGGTATAGAGTAAAAGTTGATGTTATGGCGGGTAAATAGATACCTAACATGCCGTGCTTTAAAATTGCGCACACTTGTGGAATGATGACAAACTTTGGTACTTAAAAATCTCAATAAGCAATGTTTTAAACACCTTGTCTTATTTATTTACCTTTATTTTATTTTCACTGTCCCTTTTCCTTTTTTTATCTCACTTTTATTTCTGTTACAAGGGATGTAAACATCCCTTGTAATAGATATAAGGATGACGGGTCCTCTTTATGGAGAGATCTGGGGTCAAAAAGACCTGATATCTTTCCTTTACCTTTAAAAGCAAAGGATAAAAAAAAACCTGATCGTTGGCTTTAAAAATAAAAATAGTTTACTTCCAGCCTGGACTGGAAGTCCTTCAAGGCAATCAAATGGGATCTACTATTTTATTGTCTCTGGGATTAGCCGGCCACTCCATTGGATTGTTTCTCAGATGAGACGGTGGAAGGGGGGGGGGGGGGACATCCCCTCCCGCCGTTTCTGAACGCTTTCATGAGAAAGCCAGCCACTGGCTGTAAAAAAACAATACCAATATATATCTTCAGCCATAACCCCAGCAAACCATTCCAAATATGTAACTACGAATGAATTGTGGTCTTGTGGAAAAAAAACAAAAAAACCTTCATAACACTTGTTACAATTAGGGCACTTTCACATTGACTCATTCCATTGCAGGCATGGTGATTTCATTTTTTTTTTATACATGAGCTATGTGGGTTATTATTGATAATGATAACTGTATACTTCAATACTGCAGTTTGGCCGCAGCGCAGGTGTAGCGCAAGGTACCTGCGGGTTTCATGTGGTTTCTCATAAACCTCTCTCTTATGTAGTACATCTTTGGTGCATTTTCCGAAAGCACACCAAATGAAACCACCCTGCGCTGCGGCCAAACTGCAGTATTGAAGTATACAGTTATCAATAATAACCCACATAGCCCATGTATACTATATTACATTTAAAAATAATTCAACATGCCTGCAATGAAAAGTGAGGCAATGAAAGTGCCGTAATCGGTTGGCAAGACGCGGTTGAAAGGCCCGCACAGCTTCCCGAGTGCCTGTGGCACCGGGAAGTGAGCTTTACACAGCGGACTGACAGCGCTGTAATAACAAATATTAACCAAGTGGCCAGCAGTAGAAAACATCAGATAGCTGCCTATATTGGGGGTAATTTTGCCGCGGCACACCTGGGGACTCTTCACGGCACACTGGTTGAGAAACGTTGCTCTAGCTAGTTCATTGATGCTTCCCGTCAGTGTTTACCTGCTTGCTTGTATAAGGTACGAACAGACCGCTTACACTGACAGTCTGCAAAAGCGCTGCATTGCACCTGCAGCACTTTGTAGGTTCCTAGTAATAATAATAACTGTACATCTTTTACCCCCTAAAAAGATATGCATTTACTTTTTTTTTTTTTTTTTTTTTTACAAACGTGACCTTATACTTTAGTGTAGGAAATTGGCCCAAACTATTTAAAGTGAAAGTCAACTTGAAAATCAGCTTGAACGCAGCATAATATCCCCAAAATAGCTCATACAACCTTTAACAGTGTAAACTCGCTGCATTACATCAAAAGCTTGATTCTGTTCTACTCTTACCTTGTGCACAGGACATCCTCGTGTAAACTTCCCTGACACCGCTGGCACTGTGTCCACAACCGAGAAAACTTTTCTTCCAGTGAACTCAGGTGAGAGATCTTATAATAAGATAAAAAGTGATACAGTAAGCAGTACAGCTTTTTTTCAGAAAAGTTTGTCTAGTCCACACACACACACTCACATACTTTCTGGAGCCAATTTATGAAAAACACCATTAGGTCATGCATTTTATTTTCCAATCTGCACTGGCTCCTGCCACCATCAGGGCTGAGCCATGGTGTCTGTGTCTATAGGGGGGTAGTGTGGAAGACATATTTCTGCAGTGTAGCTACCTTTCATATGAAACAGGAGGTGCTGTATAGGGCCCATACAGGGGGTGAAATAGGGGCAACAGTTGAAAAAAAATGGGCTGCTGCTGAAGCCTCTAATAAAAGAAGCTCAGCACTAGCACAGCATATGCAATATAGTAGCTCCTTGGTACCCCACCCTATGATATAAGTAGTTGTATATAAGGAAAATGTCCCTCCCCTCCTCTACAATTGTTGTCTTTGTTAAATTGGTTAATATTTTTAAGGCTATCCACTGCACAAATGTTTCTAAAGAGGCTGTAGCTGCTATTGTGTAACCCTCTCTCTCAAACTGGATTTTAATGCAGAGTCCTCCTAACCAAGGGAGTGTAACTACTGAATGCTGGCTTCTGACTGGCTGCCAGTGAGGCTCAATCAGATGTTAGTATGGAGAAATCACACTTTCCAAACCCTTTCCTGCAGAGATAGGACTGTGGTGTCAGCAGCATCAACTTTAACATACTAACTAGTGCAAGTAAAATTTAGAGTTTTTTTATTTACAATCATAGTTCTCCAAATCTGCATGACCTCATAAACTTAAGCGGTCAAAGCCAAAACCAACCTACCTCTTTCTGGTGTAGTTCAGATTCTCGTGTCTTGCAGTAATTGCACACCGCACCTGTAGCAACAACAAAAACATCAAGTAAAATACTAGGGGAAAAAAAGAATATTTAAATTGCTTACTTTACTTAACCGCTTCAATACTAGGCTTTTATACCACCTCCATACCGGGCCTATTCTGACACTTCTCTCCTACATGTAATAATCATCATTCTTTTGCTAGAAAATTACACAGTACCCCCAAACATTATATATGTTTTTTTTAGCAGACACCCTAGGGAATAAAATGACGGTCATTCCAAAGTTTTATCTTGCACGGTATTTACGCAATTATTTTTCAAACGCTTTTTTTTTGTAAAAAAAATTGTTTTATGAATTAAAAAAATAACAAAACACTAAAGTTAGCCCAATTTTTTTGTATCATGTGAAAGATTATGTTACACCGAGTAAATAGAGACCCAACATGTCACGCTTTAATTATGCGCACACTCATGGAATGGCGCCAAACTTCGGTACTTAAAAATCTCCATAGGCAACGCTTTATTTATTTTTTACAGGTTACAGTTTAGATTTACAGAGGAGATCTAGTGCTAGATTAGTTGCTGGCACTCTAACGCACGCGGCGATACCTCACATGTGTGGTTTAAACGGCGTTTACATATGTCGGCGGGACTTGCGTGTGCGTTCGCTTCTGCACGCGAGCTATCGGGGACAGGGGCGTTTTCCTTTTTTTTTTTATCTTTTATTTATTTTTTTTTTACTTATATTTTATTTATTTTTACACTTTTTTTCATATTTTTTTCTTTTTTCCACTTTTATTCCTATTACAAGGAATGTAAACATCCCTTGTAATAGGAAATGTGTGCGACAGGTCCTCTTTATGGAGAGATGTGGGGTCAATAAGACCTCACATCTCGCCTCCAGGCTGGAAACCATGAGATCGGTGAAAAAAAATTCACCGATCTCATGAATGGTGACTTACAGCCGCAATCGCGGCTTTGTTTACATACGGGGACCCGGGCGTGACGTCATCAGATCGCGCCCGGGTCCTCCGACGGTCATAGAGATGACTGGTGACCATCTGGTCACCAGTCATCTCTATGCTTCCTGCCGCCGCCGACGATTCGTTCTCCGGGCCCCCGAAGGTACAGGTAAGCCCGGAGAAGCACCGGATGGCGGCGGGAGGGGGGGATGTCCCCTCCCGCGGCCTGTAAGAACGATCAAGCGGCGGAACCGCCGCTATGATCGTTCTTACTTTGTGCAGAATCGCCGGCTGAAGAGATGGATATCTGGATGATGCCTCTGGCTGCAGGCATCGTCCAGATATTCGCCTGCAATACCCAGGCCGTCAATTGACGGCCACTTAGGATGGTAAATCCCATCCCAGGCCGTCAATTGTCTATGGCTGGGTATTGAAGTGGTTAATTTCAGCTACTCATTTCATTTAAGTGTTTTTAAATGCAACTACTGGACCAAGCCAATTATTTTCATTGCAAAGTTTTAATTTATATAATTATAATATTTCTAAGGGTTTTATCAATGGGTCAGCTTACTGTACAGGTATTTGCATGGAGAAACCATTTAAGAAGATGCTTTTCACAGTTCACTCTGATTGTATAACAAGATGGCACGACACTTGGGCAAATATTTTTTATTATAGTGTTAACTTTTAGGAAAACCTTACAGACCAGTTTTGAAGTGGACCCGACCAGGTTAAAGATAAAAACAAGCCCCCGCCACCTGTCAATCGGTTAGGTACCAGAGCGGAGACTCATTACATTTATATGAAAGAGAAGAAACTCTGTGCCAGGAAATTAAAGGGGATAACGTTGACTTGAACAGAAGATGAGGTCATTAGACTAGCCTGGGCATAGGATACGGTGCCACATGAACTCAAAGCACTGCCAGGTCCGCATATATAGTTACCTTAGGCACTTTTAAAGTGGAACTTAACTGTATCTGAGCACCATCAACGCTATTTCGTTTATTTTCAATATTGAAAGCAAACCCGCCAATTTATCCATGTCCCCATGCTTTATTTTGTTGAGAAATCACTTTAAAAACACCCCCAGCATCTCTAGTTGTGGTGATCTTGAGTAAGGGCAGATAATTCATGTAGCATATACTTCCTGGAATCTACTCTTAGCTCAGGCATGCAGACAGGAAAATGTGCTTACCTGAGAAAGCCCATTCTCCTGTCCTCCAGATAAAAGAAAAAAATTAAGATTAATGGGATATATAACAATTTTGGCCTAGGCCAAAAATCAGGAAAGAACTGAAGAAATGTAAAACACATAGTAGTTTGGCTCCTTTTTAAATCATAACAAAAATCGCCCAAATGGCCCTGATCAAAAGTTTACATACCCTAGAAAGTTTAGCCTTGGTACAGACATACAAGGTGACACACACACAGGTTAAAATAGGCAATTAAAAGGTTAATCTGTGGCTTTTAAAATTGTAATTAGTGAATAAATTAACGTGTTTTTTAGCCTTCACGTAAGTGCACTGAGCAGGCTGCATACCGAGCCATGAATAGGGCTGTCAAAAGTCCTGCGTAACAAGGTAATGCAACTTTATAATGATGGAAAAGGATAGAGGAAGATACCGAAAGTCTTAAATTTGCCAGAAAGTACTGGTTAGTCACTTAAGTGCACAATGTAGGGATTTCTTGATACCAAGCCAAGGTCAGGTAGACCATGAAAGATTGCAGCCACAACTGCCAGAAGAATTGTTCGGGATACAAAGAAAAGCCCACATGCAAACTGAGGTAAAATACAGGCTTGCTCTGGATATGCACGCTCAATCATTCAGAATCAAAATCGCAATCTTTTTCGCTTCCTGATCTTTTAAAACAGCATGTCACGATTCCCTCCTCAAGTGCAGAGAGTTCTCATAGCTGGAAAAACAAAATCCAGGCAACACAGGAATCTATTACAACACAGGAATAAGTAGAAACAAAGCATCTCTTCGTTCTTTTATCAAAGGAAAGAACTCTGTGTTGATGAAGGAAGTTTAACCATTTTAAGAACAAACATTTTCTGACATTTGATTACAAGAAAAAAAAAAAATTCTGCTAGAAAATTAATTGCAACACCCAAACTTGATATACGTTTTTTTTTTTTGCAGAGACCCTAGAGAATAAATGGTGGTTATTGCAATATTTTATGTCATACCCCTTTGTGCAGCGGTTTTTCAAACGCAATATTTTTGGGAAAAACACACTTTAATGAATAATAATAAAAATAAAAAAAAACAGTAACGTTGGCCTAATTTTTTTTGTAAAACGTGCAAGATATTACACAGCGAGAATCGTGATCTTTATTCTAAGCACAAAATTACGATACTCATTTTAGCCAGAATCGTGCAGCTCTATTAAGAGCACAATATGACAATACTTGAACAAAAATTATCTGCATGGTCGAGTTTCCAGAAAGAAGCCTTTATTGCGCCAATGTGTCAAGGTGTTGTCGGGCATATTGCAACCTTTAATTGCCATTATACCCCTGTGCCGCCTTGTGTGTCTGTACCAAGGCCAAACATTCCAGGGTATGTAAACTTTTGATCAGGACCATTTTCGTGATTTCGGTTATCGGTATAACTAAAAAAGGAGCCAAACAACTATGTGATAATAAATGGCTTTACATGATCACCATCCTTAAATAATCAGTGATGGTTTTCACCATTTCTTTCAAAATTTCTGCCAGGGTATGCAAACTATTGCATACAACTGTATATGTGTGTGCGCTTCATGCAATATCATACCAGGGAGACGGAAAAAATCTTGGAGATGACAAGCGTTAGAAGAAGTAATCAGGATAACCATTTCTATAAACATGTAACTCTGGCCAATGGTAAATGGCCAGTTTAAGTAAATAAACTATATTAAAAAATTGGATATTTTAAACTAATTGATGAATATAGGACATATGCAGTATGTCATTTACAAATGTCCTAAAAATCAGACGTTACCCATGGCAATCAGATATTTTACATATTTAAACGAACCTTAAAAACAGAGGTTCGTAACTTTCCACCATATTTTTAAAATGGTTTGCAAGACAAGAAAATTAAGAAGTAGATTGCAACTAACCATCTAAATTTGCATACTCATGTCTCTATTGCTTAATATTACAGCATAAAAAGTTATACTTTTTGTAAGAAATATACACGATTCTTCAATAGGTGAAGTCCTCCCTAGAAGTCACGTTACGACGAAACTACGTTATGCCAGAAATGACGCCTGCGCCTCACTCTTGCAGTACCATTCGTAGCCACATGCTGGCTGTGTTTGGACGCAGCACCTGACAGCTCCTGACATCCAGAGCTGCACCTCACGCTCCTCTCGCTCTCCCCTGGCGTCTCCCACCTATCTCCCCGGTTTTCTCCCTGGTCCCCTCGGATCCGCCACTCTCTGCCCTCAGAAAGTTAAGCCCCTAATCTATAGGGCTCTCCCACCTCCCCGAGCTCCGTTGGCGGCCGTCCTTTTCAGGATAAGCCGCGGCGGAGGCCTTCACGCCATCCCTGGAACCATTCGCGGCCGCCGCATTCAGGAAAGGCCCCGGCTTTACCCGCGGCCTAGCGGCGCGCCGCTCCATTCACCAGATAGAACCACCACAAACCCCCCGGACACCTGCAGAACCCCCCAGCCACCAACAGCCACCCCCTGAGCTGCCCCCTCACGGAATCCAGCCGCATAGCCCCCCACAGTGACTCGGTATTTCCCCGGCTTGCGGCCCCCCCTGATACATCATCCACCTGCCAGCTACACAGCTATCCCCCCTGGACACCAGCAGGACCCCCCACTTTCCCTAGGGCTAGAACTGCATCCCGGTAGCTACCGGCGCACGCTTCCTAGGAGTAGGACGTGTGGCCCACGGGATGTAGATAGGTAGGGCCCCCCCTCCACTGCTGCTACCCGCCAGCCGCACATCTATCCCCCCCTTGACACCAGCAGGACCCCCCTCTTCCCTAGGGCTAGAACTGCATACTGGTAGCTACCGGCGCACGCTTCCTAGGAGTGGGACGTGTGGCCCACAGGATGTAGATAGGTAGGGCCCCCTCCACCCCCCCTTTCACTGTCACGACCGAGTGGCCCCCCGCACCTCCCCTCCAGATACCAGCTTGCTACCCCCGTGTAATTGGGTCACCTACCACCCTCTCCTGACTCAATAACTACCAGTTGGCAATCCCCCCCCCCTTGAGGTCACCACCCTGGCTCTTGCAGCCGGAGTGGTAGCCATCTTGCAACACCCAAGCCCCATTCCCCCCTTCCTCAATACTATTTAAACTTGATCCAGGGTTCGCCCGATCGCCTCTCAAGGGGTCAGGAAGTAATTTTTTTCCCTGTCCTAGCATATTGGCATAGCACGGACAGGGTTTTTTTTGCCTTCCTCTGGACCAAGCCAGGATCAAGGATTAAGTTAATCCTTGAAAATCCTCCCCCCCCCTTCTCCCCCTGGTGTTTGGCGACTATGGTTAATCTGCAATATTCTGCAGAAACCATTCGGGATCTGAGGCAATTTGCCGCAATTCTACCAGCCTTCACCAAAAAAGCCCTAAGAACTGAGCGACTTTTGAGAATCGATCGACGATCGACTATCAAAAATCTCAGCCGTTTACCCCAGCCTAAGCATATATCATGTGCTTTGATTAATACAAGGTCGGCAGTAAAACACCGTCTGGAAATCCATGATTTCATCCTACAATACGATTTAGACTGCCTCTTTATTACAGAGAGCTGGCTCACAGCCGACTGTAACACCATTCTAGGAGAACTGGTGGCAGAAAACTATCGTATTTTAACTGAAAACAGAATAGGGCAAAGAGGAGGAGGACTGGCAGTGATCCATAAGACTTGTCTTGCGATCACTAAACCAGTCCTTCAAAACCCTCTTCCATTCATGGAAACCCTTACTCTGCAACTCATAGCAGGCTCCCAGGAGATCATCCGGATTCTACTCTGCTATAGGCCACCTGGCCCAAAATCGCAGCTTCTACCATCATTGACAGACTTTATCTCCACCTATACCCTTAACAGCAAACATCTTTTGCTGCTCGGGGGCTAACTCCCCGCAAGACCCTATTGCCGACGCCTGCATCGATCACCTTGAAGGATTAGGGCTACAACAACTAGTATGTGGCCCCACACATGCTTCAGGTCACACACTCGATCTCATTTTCAGACAAGATCTGGAAATAGAAATCTTGGAAAATGAACCGTTGCCATGGACAGATCACCATGCAATTAAATTCATTATTTCCGATTTCCCTCCCTTAACTAAAACTTCAAATCCAGTGACAGCACACTGGACTAGATGTCAGAAGAAGCTCCATTCGGAACTCTTCAAAACCACGTTAAGGAAGAAAATAATTACAATTCAGCCGAACCAAACGGCTGAAGAAACACTGGATACCATAAATACAGCCCTATTACAGTCAGCCGACTTAATAGCGCCGAAACGCAAAACCCGCATCCGGAAAAATAACACTAGCTGGTTCAACAACCAACTGGCGTTACTGAAGCAAGAGCGCAGAAGGGCGGAAGCCGCCTGGAAAAGAAGCTCTTCAGATGAGAACCTCAGCGTCTACAAAGCAACAACAAGAAAATACCATAAAGAAATCTTCAAAGCCAAGAAAAACTATTTTTCTAAGGCTATTAACAGCGCCCTTAATCGCCCACGCGAACTCTTCAAGCTGGTCACTCAGACCATGAATCCAGGATGTCTTGAAGCCCCCAATTCGGACTCACAAGAATTTTGCAATGAATTGTCGGATTACTTCATTAATAAAATCGAAAAGATCCGACAAAGCATTCGGCAAAGTAATTCTCCCCTCAAGCCTCCCTGTAATTATATACACAACACCTGCAGTAATTCATCACAACCAGGTAAGTTCACGCTGGAACCTATCTCTATCAAAGACACTAATAATATCATCGGTACTTTGCGTAACAGCACCGCGCCGAATGATATCATCCCCACTAAACTGCTGAAGGAATGCGCCGACATCCTGGCACCTTCTATCACGCAGCTTATCAACCAATCTTTCAGGGAGGGCATAGTGCCCTCTCAATTCAAGGAGGGTATAATTCGACCCATTTTGAAGAAACCCAACCTGGACCCCAAGGACCCACTCCATCGTCGTCCAATAACAGCCCTAAATGTACTCTCAAAGGTAATGGAAAAAGTAATGGTACAACAGCTGCAACAGCATCTAGATACCCACAAGCTACTTGACCCATTTCAATCGGGATTCCGTCCTGGACACGGGACGGAAACCGCATTGCTCAAAATATGGGACGACGCTCTCGAGGCCGCAGACGAAGGAGAATCTTGTCTTCTGGTTCTGTTGGACCTTAGTGCAGCCTTCAACACAGTAGACCACAAGCTCTTATTGACTCGGCTATCTGAAGTAGCCAGAGTCGCAGAAGGCGATTTATCTTGGTTCTCTTTTTTGGAAAACCGTTCGCAAATAGTGAAGCTGGGACCCTTCACTTCTGCGAAACGCACATTATCGCGCGGAGTCCCTCAAGGATCCCCTTTGTCGCCGGTGTTATTCAACATCTATCTTCGCCCTCTTTTTGAGATTATTAGCAGCCAAAAACTGCTTTATCACTCATATGCAGACGACACGCAACTGTATTTCCGCATTTGCAAGAAAAAGGATCATCACCTCAATCTAGAGACATGCCTCTCTTTAATAGAGGACTGGATGACAAAGAGTTATCTTAAACTCAATGGAGCGAAAACAGAACTTCTCCTGTTTCACGCCAAGTGTATGAATCAACCTGCAACAACCTGGACCCCCCCGCCCATTCTGGGCAAAATCATCACCCCTAGCGACAAAGTCAAAAGTCTTGGGGTCATCTTTGACTCCTACATGACAATGGACGCACAAATAGGGTCAGTAGTCAGCGGATCTCACCATCTGCTGCGCCTCCTATGTAGGCTTACTCCTTTTATTCCCAAGGAAGACTTGGCGGTCGTGGTGGGAGCAATTGTAAACTCCAGACTGGACTATGCAAATGCCCTTTACCTCGGACTCCCCAAGTACCAAATCGCTCGTCTACAAGTCGTTCAAAACACGGCCGCCAGACTTGTGACTGGAAAAAAACCTTGGGAATCAATCTCACCTTCACTGAGAGCACTTCACTGGTTGCCAGTAAAAGACAGGGTCACTTTTAAAGCACTCTGTCTAACGCAGGGGTCTTAAACTCAAATTATCTGGGGGCCACTGGAGGTATAAGCTGGGTGAGGCTGGGCCGCATCAAGTATTGGACCAAAATTTTAAAATGTACAACTGATGCAATCTTAATAATAGTTTGCCGCCAGTGTGTTCTGCCAGTGTGCCCATCAATTGCTGCCAGTTTGCCCATCAATTGCCGCCAGTTTGCCCATCAATTGCCGCCAGTGTGACCATCAAACGCAGCCACTGTGCCATCAAACACAGCCACCTTGATGGGCACAGCTGAGTGGCTGCGTTTGATGGGCACAGTGGCTGCGTGTGATGGGCACAGTGGCTGCGTTTGATGGGCACAGTGGCTGCGTTTGATGGGCACAGTGGCTGCGTTTGATGGGCACAGTGGCTGCGTTTGATGGGCACAGTGGCTGCGTTTGATGGGCACAGTGGCTGCGTTTGATGGGCACAGTGGCTGCGTGTGATGGGCACAGTGGCTGCGTGTGATGGGCACAGTGGCTGCGTGTGATGGGCACAGTGGCTGCGTGTGATGGGCACAGTGGCTGCGTGTGATGGGCACAGTGGCTGCGTGTGATGGGCACAGTGACTGCGTGTGATGGGCACAGTGACTGCGTTTGATGGGCACAGTGACTGCGTTTGATGGGCACAGTGGCTGCGTGTGATGGGCACAGTGACTGCATTTGATGTGCACAGTGACTGCGTGTGATGGGCACAGTGGCTGCGTGTGATGGGCACAGTGGCTGCGTGTGATGGGCACAGTGGCTGCGTGTGATGGGCACAGTGGCTGCGTGTGATGGGCACAGTGGCTGCGTGTGATGGGCACAGTGGCTGCGTGTGATGGGCACAGTGGCTGCGTGTGATGGGCACAGTGGCTGCGTGTGATGGGCACAGTGGCTGCGTTTGATGGGCACAGTGGCTGCGTTTGATGGGCACAGTGGCTGCGTTTGATGGGCACAGTGGCTGCGTGTGATGCGCACAGTGGCTGCGTGTGACGGCACAGTGAGGCTGCAATTAAGGTTTTTTTTTTATGCAGACAAGGAAGGCAAGCTTAAAATAACACAAAAAAAAAATAATTCTGACATTTTTTTTAATTAAAAATATGATGGTCACCTCAGTCCAATCCCCCCTCCCCCCCCTCCCCAATACAGACTAATTTAAGTTGTCTCTTACTTTTTTTATAGTTCACTTCTTCTTCTGTTGCAGACAGTCCACTCCACACACTCCACTCCAGACAGTAGCAGGCTGAGGCAGGCAGCAGGCTCCTCGTGTCTTGTCCTCCTTTTTTTTTTTTCCCAGACACAGCTCCGCGCGAGTCCTCCCTTCCTCAGTCACCTCTCACCCCCGGCGTGACGTCACGCGGTGACGGCGCACGTCGGGAATATACCAGCTTTCATGGGGGGGGGGGGGGGGGCGAGAGGCAACGCAAAGAATGAAAGGGAGCCAGGACCAGGACAGAGGAGCGCAGTCGGCACACAGTGTGCCACAGCCGCTGCCTGCGCTGTCTGTCACTCAGTGAAAGTGAGTGACAGACAATCCAACTGATCTGGCGGCCGCGGCTGATTGCGCTCCCCCCCCTGTTAGACTTGGTAGTGCCAGGGTCACTCGCCCCTCCTGCCCCTGCCTTGTACCGGCCCTGCTGCATGCGCTGCAAAGTATGACACTGTCCGGGGGAAGGGCTTGACAGTGGGCCGCAAAATCTTGGTCTGCGGGCCGCAACTGGCCCGCGGGCCGGGAGTTTGAGACCCCTGGTCTAACGCATAGATGTATCCATGGGAATGCTCCCCATTATCTATGCGAAAAAATAAAAGCTTATAACCCCAATCGCGTTCTGCGATCCACCAATCAAAAACTGCTACAGATACCGAAAGCCAACTACAAGTCCAAGGGAGAAAGAAGATTCGCGGTCCAAGGTCCCAGACTATGGAACGCTTTGCCAACCAGTATTCGGTTGGAGGAAAATCATTTAGCGTTCAGGAGAAAGATCAAGACTCATCTCTTTTGATACCAAAAGGAGACAGGAACAACAAGCGCCCAGAGGCGATTAAGTTCGCATGTGCTGCGCTATATAAGTTTTCATTCATTCACTGAAGGAACCAGGAAGGAAGTAATCCACCCAGTAACTAGTCGGTGATCGCGACAAGGACGCCGCTCCATTCTCAGGACCGGTGAAGTGATTTCCATTCCTTTTGTTCATTTGTTTATACTTTGTGTACGTAGGTTTTTTTTGGGGTATCTGCTGGAAGGGGTAATTAATAAACGGAATTACGCTATGTTTGCTCTTCTGTGTTTGGTATTTACCACATCTGAGTTTGACTCCAAGCGAGTGGCCCCTTAATGGATGGATATGACATCAGTCTGCGATTGAGTATCTCTGAAAGGCTTGATATTTTATATTTCTGGCGAGTTTGAACCCCTACGGGGATTGTTTTCATCACGTGGTGGATCTTGAGTGCGGTAGATGGTGCACGCTTCCTATCTCTCCTACCTCCACTATTAGACAATTTTTAGACTTTCAGACACCATAATATCCATTTACTGCCTACTCAATGGTGTTGGTCACCTTCAAACCAGACCCAGCGCTGTTTTGCATTTCTCACTTAAATGGACATGGCTATTTTCTGTGCTATGAATGCTTTTTTAATAGGTAAACAGGTACTGTCGATTTTTTTAAACATCCTGCGACTGGGCATCATATGACATCCAGCAGGATAAGTCGAGGGCGCACAACGGGGCGAGACACCTGTCCACCCCATACAATCAGTAAGAATCCAACTACTAACATGGCCAAGACCAAAGAGCTGTCCAAAGACACTAGAGACAAAATTGTACACCTCCACAAGGCTGGAAAGGGCTACGGGGAAATTGCCAAGCAGCTTGGTGAAAAAAGGTCCACTGTTGGAGCAATCATTAGAAAATGGAAGAAGCTAAACATGACTGTCAATCTCCCTCGGACTGGGGCTCCATGCAAAATCTCACCTCGTGGGGTCTCAATGATCCTAAGAAAGGTGAGAAATCAGCCTAGGACTACACGGGAGGAGCTGGTCAATGACCTGAAAAGAGCTGGGACCACCATTTCCAAGGTTACTGTTGGTAATACACTAAGACGTCATGGTTTGAAATCATGCATGGCACGGAAGGTTCCCCTGCTTAAACCAGCACATGTCAAGGCCCGTCTTAAGTTTGCCAATGACCATTTGGATGATCCAGAGGAGTCATGGGAGAAAGTCATGAGGTCAGATGAGACCAAAATAGAACTTTTTGGTCATAATTCCACTAACCGTGTTTGGAGGAAGAAGAATGATGAGTACCATCCCAAGAACACCATCCCTACTGTGAAGCATGGGGGTGGTAGCATCATGCTTTGGGGGTGTTTTTCTGCACATGGGACAGGGCGACTGCACTGTATTAAGGAGAGGATGACCGGGGCCATGTATTGCGAGATTTTGGGCAACAACCTCCTTCCCTCAGTTAGAGCTTTGAAGATGGGTCGAGGCTGGGTCTTCCAACATGACAATAACCCGAAGCACACAGCCAGGATAACCAAGGAGTGGCTCTGTAAGAAGCATATCAAGGTTCTGGCGCGGCCTAGCCAGTCTCCAGACCTAAACCCAATAGAGAATCTTTGGAGGGAGCTCAAACTCCGTGTTTCTCAGCGACAGCCCAGAAACCTGACTGATCTAGAGAACATCTGTGTGGAGGAGTGGGCCAAAATCCCTCCTCCAGTGTGTGCAAACCTGGTGAAAAACGACAAGAAACGTTTGACCTCTGTAATTGCAAACAAAGGCTACTGTACCAAATATTAACATTGATTTTCTCAGGTGTTCAAATACTTATTTGCAGCTGTATCATACAAATAAATAGTTAAAAAAATCATACATTGTGATTTCTGGATTTTTTTTTTTGATTATGTCTCTCACAGTGGACATGCACCTACGATGACAATTTCAGACCCCTCCATGATTTCCAAGTGGGAGAACTTGCAAAATAGCAGGGTGTTCAAATACTTATTTTCTGCACTGTATATATATATCACATTGTGACCAGGAATTGTCGGTTATAAGTTTTTCCTCTATTGACGCTGACAGGGCATGAGTAGAGGAGAGCCAATAAGCAGCTCTCCTGACAGGGGGGTCAGGACAGACCCACCAGCGGTGCCCAAAAGGTTGCCCACAAGCATGCCCACCTAGAGTGCCAATCCGTGACCACCAGGGATGCCAATTTGTGCTCATCAGTAATGCCTGTCAGTGGCTGCCCATCAGTGTCCATTATAACCCATCAGCGCCACCTATGAGTGCTGCCCATCAGTGGTGCATATTCATGCCACCTCATCAGTGTGCGTCAGTAAAGGAGATTTACAAAATGTTATAACAAAATATTTATTTTAAAAATGTGCAGTCTTTTTTTCAGTTGTTTAGCAAAAAACACAGTGTTGATCAAATACCACCAAAAGAAAGCTCTATTTGTAAGAAATAAATGATAAAAATGTCATATGGTTACAGTGTTGCATGACTGCCCAATTGTTATTCAAAGTGCAACAGAGCTGAAAGCTGAAAATTGGCCTGGGCAGGAAGGGGGTGCCCTGTATTAAAGTGGTTAATTGCCCTCTTCCAAGTCTACTATTTGGAGCCCCAGGTCAAAGCTGTGAAGACCAATCAGGGAGACTTTGCTAGCCAAACCTGAATATAATGAAACCCAATTTCTTTGTGACATACATTTTAAATAGTCACATAATGACATCTAATTGGAAATGATGTAGTACTACACTGCATTATGTATATTGCACAATTTTGCAGCCTCTAGTTACAGTTCTGCTTTGCCGTCTATTGCAAAACTGGAGGGTTAAACAACCCATGCTGATCTAAGCATTTTTGGTTGATACATAGCTTTTGGATTGGAGCTCCAGTTTCCGTCAACTTTGTATACACAGGCACCAACACACTCAACTAGAGGTTGTTTGTTAAAATTATTTAATTTCACACTTATTTTTTTTCTTAAATTCATAACATGAAACTGCAAGACAGGACAAACAGTCAACCCAGTCAGAGAGCAGCTAAAACTATGCAAAAAAAAAAAGGGGGGTCTAATGTGCTACTCTGAATTGGTATTTACACAGTGTTCACAACTAATGATTAAAAAGTAAAAGGCTTTTCTTTTCTTGTCCACTTTCTCCAATCTCTCCCAGAAAATGGTTTAGAATCTTTCCATTATGGTGGGAACACGCTGATGCACATTGAACCGAGATTGTTTTGTATATTTTGTGTTTAGTTTGCCTTTTTTCATATTTTTGCATTTATTTGTGCAAATGTATAATTTGTATTTGTGGCACTGCATTTGTTTCTCTCTTTTTATGTATTCAGTATCAAATCTGTGCTTCCCTGTCAGCGGGGAGAGGTTTGTCTTTTTGGGGAAGGGGAGATATCCCCACTCAGCATCGGCAGCCACCCTTCTATTTTCCCTTGTGCTATAGGTTTGTGGGCTTGTGATGGACCTCATTTGGGGGATTTGTGTGTCTTGCTTTGCTAATGGCTGTCTTTTTTCCTTTGCATGGGGGTTTAGATCCGGATCTGACCTTCTGGAATGCAATTGTATGCTCCAAAATGGGTACACATTTTATAGTGGATTTATTATTATTATTTTGTGTGTGGGTGTGGGGGGGGGGGGGTGTCTTCCTATGGGCTCCCCTCCTTTATGAATTTGTGTTAGATTACTTAAGCACCCCCTGGATCTCTGTGGGTGGAGTTGGGCCTCCCATTTCTCCCCTTTAGCTGGTATGTGGGTGCATAGAGTGGTATACTTTTAATTGCAGCCATAACCACAATGTTGAGCTGACATATACTGTATAATGTGTTTTGTTCTATACATGTTTCTTATCATATTTTCAATATAAAAGGTCCGTTGAGCTGTCCCTGAGGAACAGAAAGTCTCGAAACGCATTGGGTACTTGGACATTATTTCTGTAATATGGTCAGCAAGATATGTCGTGTATGGCAGTAACATGAGGTTATAGGTATCTCACATATGTACATAATATAGTTGCCGTGAATACCAATTTTTTACTGTATGGTTTTACAATAATAAAACGTTGTTAATTTTTATCAATGGACTGTTTAATATATGGCAAGTACAAAAAAATAAATCTACCGCATGATTTCTTTTTTGTACTCTACCAGGTTGCCGCTAGTAATCAAATCATTCAGTTGAGAGCCTGCCTTTATTTTGTGCCCTCTGCAAGTGCCTTTTTTAATATGGTTTTTAGATAGAGTGGGGAAAGGAAACCCCTGTTGGGTTTAGTTGATATTTAGGGGTATCTTGAGAAAATCACCCTCACATACTTTCCGTTGACAGCGTCATCAGAAAGGAGGTAAAGGAAAATCTGCAACAGCTAAAATTTTTTTTTAGTAGAGAAGGGATTAGGGTTAAACCCCTGTCAATTATTTTACACTTTTTCTAAAGCTAAAAATAAAAAAACAAACAATGAATACACTAACAGGCAATGAATAAGGAAACCGGTCATGAGAGAAACATGAAGGCTACCATTGCTGAGCTATCCTTCATGCTGTTGCAGTAATCCGCTAAACCTCTCGAAGACCCTTTTGTTGCACCTTACTCAGTCTACGTCCCAGAACATGCATGCATCTATTAGGCATCTTTGCACTTAAAATTTTAATGTTGAATAAATACTGCAGAATGGATAATAATGACAGCCTCGAATAATGTTAAAGTTACCCGCTTTAGCTCCAGAAGATTTGGCTGCCCAGTGACAGCCATTTTTGCGATACGGCACTGCATCGCTTTAACTGACAATTACGCGGTCGAACGATGTTGAACCCAAACAAAATTGATTCCCCCCCCCCCCTGAAAATAGAGCTTTCTTTTGGTGGTATTTGATCCACTACGCGTTTTTTTTCACGTTATAAACAAGAAAATGAGCGGCAATTTTGAAGAAGAACAAAATATCTTTTACTTTTTGCTATAGTAAATATCCCAATAATGAAAAAAAAGACACAATCTGTCCTTTTCTCCTCAGACAGCTCGGGGATTTGTGTGTTTACACACACACCCCTTCTGTGCTCCTGCACGCGATCGCGCATGGCCGGCGGTGATCACAACCGGCGACCACGTGCAATAGGTTCCCTGCTGTGCAGGGGGTGCGGGCGTCCCCTGGTGGCTCTCCTGGGCGAAGCTATATATATATATATATATATATATATATATATATATATATATATATATATATATATATATATATATACACACACGGGATTTGGCTCAGGAGAGCCATTCTGCTGCAGTATATCTGCATGAGCCGGTCAGGAAGCGGTTAAAGACTGGCTAATTGTATTTTCCATATCTCCTTTTAGGCAGGGATTTGTTTAAGGTCCCCTACACACTGTCATTGTATTGTGTTCATTTTAAATAGGCTAGGCACAGTTTAACAGACCTGCACTGTTTAACAAAGCACACAATTTGTGCTGCAGCACTGGTGTGACTGTTTGCTGCCTGTTTTGCTGGGAAATTCTTTCACTTCCTGTCTTGAAGATGCAACAGAAGGTGAAAGCAAGGAGAAATTCTTTAAGACAATTATTATTGGAACAAGTGTCCTCATGTTTACTCTCACCTCTTGTGCTGGTGGCATCTGTAAATTTTGATGACAATGGTCATCACAAGAAATACAGAGGGTGAAGCTACCCAGCCAGGAAAAAACAATTACAGATGTCCTTAACTTTGCCACACTGTTCAAAATTAAGTTATGAATCCGATTTCAGCCAATCCCTGGGAGGGGCAACCAAAAGGTAGCAGAAGGAGAAAATACATCTTTGGGAGGCTTGCTCAGTTTTCTTGCCCTAGGGCCGCTTCCCCTGGAATGCAGTTTGTATACTGGAGTTGCTGTTTAGGCCTTAGCATGTGCTTAGTTGTGGGCCTGACGATCTGATTGAGAGAGATCTCCCGGAGGGTATCACCTGCAGAGACTGGTCTGAAGGAGGATCCTTTCTTTCTCAATGAAGAGTGTTGCATGGAGGCTGGGTGGCAGACAGCTGTCCTTGAACTTTATGAGTAAAGCCTCGTACACACAACCGGTTTTTCCGAAGGGAACTGTGCGATAACAGTCTGTTGGTGGAAAATCCGACCGTTTGTACGCTCCATCCAACAAGTGTTGGATTTTCCGCAGACAAAATGTTGGATGGCAGGCTTTACAATTTTCAGTGCAGAATGGTCTGTTCTCAGATTTTCCGAGTGTGTGTACACAAGTCTGTCGGAAAAAAAGTCCAAGGTACAAACATGCATGCTCAAAATCAATGCTCACCAAATACGACATTAGCTTGGAATTGCTTGCATAGAGATCCAGATTATCTGCCCATCACCTTCTACCTCTAGTAAAGGATGTTACAAGAGGATTTAGATTATAGTTTGTTGTCCTGCTAATTTTTCCTGATGTGTTTTAGTATCCTACAGCCACACCCCTTTCCTCAGGTCAACCGGAAGTGACGTGACACCCTGACCGTCCGACCGGAAGTGCCAGTGTTTTGGTGTTTTTATTTGTTTCTCTTTCTGTAAGTGTGTTTACCTTATTAAACCATTTTTAAGTTTACGTACTTCACTATGAGAGCTTCATTTTCTCTTTAGAACATCCGTTACATTTTCGACCGGACGTCAAATGTGGCTGAGACTGGCTTAAGGATTGCATTGGAGACGGCTGCCTACAGGATCATCATTGCATGTGTTTGATGCCCCTTTCTTCCTTGTGGAAGGTAAGCGCTCTGTGAGCACGTTCATCTGTGAAGTCTCATCTGGATGAGTTTGTTGTTACATGGATAGAAGCCTTGTCACTGATTGATTTACGTTTGTCTCCTCACTGGATTTCACTAATTTGGGACATTTGCTGCTGCACTGTATTGCATTTATTTGGATTATTAATTTAATCACTAATTTGGGACATTTGCTGCTGCACTGTATTGCACATATTTTGGATTATTAATTTAATCACTATTTTTATAGTGACGTTCACTTGTTTGTTTGGGATTGATTATTTAGTTTAGTTTAAGTTTGCGCTCATCATTTCAATTTTATATCCTATTGTTGTTGTTAGCGCTTTAGTTTTTTCCTTTTCACACCCCTTTCCTGTTCAAGTTTTCTGCATTAAATCCATAAAAAGACATCCCCTAGACTAAGCTTTTGTTTGTCGGGGTTCTTGAAACGGGGTCTGGCAGCCTCTGCAGAGAAGGGTAACCAAAGTGATAGGCATGGAGAAGCTCAGACGTAAGGAAAGATTAGCTGAACTAAAGTTATTTTCTCTTGAGAAAAGGCGAATAAGGGGGATAATGATTAACATGTATAAATACATAGGTGGTCCATATAGTGAACTTGGTGTAGAGTTATTCACAGGCAGAGGCCTGTTTGTGCTCTCCCAGCTACTTCCCCCACCCGGCCGATGCCATCCAATCAGCAGGGCAGGGGGTGGGAGAATGGAAAGCTCCTACCACCCCTTGCCCTACTGATAGGATGAGAACGTTGTGTGGGCGGAGAAGCTAGGAGAGGACACACGTAATGATCACAGCCTCTGCCCTGCCAAAGGTACGATTCCTGCACATGTGGGGGCAGATATAAGAATTGGGCAGTGTTATATTAGAGAGGAAAGGGGGGGGGGGTGGGCAGACTGCAGGGGCACTGTGATGAAGGAGGCTGTGATTGCTATGGGCACTGTAATAAAAAAGGGGACTGCACTGTAAACGGCCACTGTAATCATTGCCCCTTTACAGTGCAATACCCTTTATAATCACATTACTCCCTTTACAGTGCAGTCCCCTTTATAATCACATTACTCTCTTTACAGTGCAGTCCCCTTTATAATCACATTACTCCCTTTACAGTGCAATCCCCTTTATAATCGCATTACTCCCTTTACAGTGCAGTCCCCTTTATAATCACATTACTCCCTTTACAGTGCAATCCCCTTTATAATCGCATTACTCCCTTTACAGTGCAGTCCCCTTTATAATCACATTACTCCCTTTACAGTGCAATCCCCTTTATAATCGCATTACTCCCTTTACAGTGCAGTCCCCTTTACATTACAGGGCCCCTTTAGAGAGCAGCTCCTGTTACATTAATGAAAAGTGGCACTGTGATGTAAAGGGGACTGCACTGTAAAGGTGGGTTGTGATGTGAAGGGGAACTGAGGACACCGATATACACTGAGGACAGACTGGGGGATCAGAAATGTTTTTCCCCTGCTGGAGAAGACCTGCATTGAAAAAGAAGTATTTGCCACAAGAGAATCACGGCAGGTTGCGCACAGCACATGTGGCCATCTGCAACCTCACCAGGAGTTCTTTTTACCTTTAGTTTCTCATTCCTGCTAGCAGGGCTGTTCATTCCTTTTTTTCTATTTCTGTGCTCCCTGCATGACTCTCACCTTCTCATCCGGCAAGCATAACTATTCCTGGAAAATCAGGTGGTGTTATTTTGGCCAAATCTTGTAAGCTCTCAACTTACACAATTGTTTTTTTGTACTAGGATAATCATGAAGCATTAGCTTGTAAATTGCCCAAAACAGGCCTACTTACCACCCACACCAAAGGTCCTCATGTATGGCAAGTCCTAAAGGAAGGTTGGCTTTACACCTATACATGTTAAAGCGACACAGTTCAATGTGTTTTCCTTTATTCTGAAGGGCATTAAAAGGATAAGTTCACCTTTGGGAACAATTTAAGTGTGGAACATGCAATATGTTCCCAGCGCTGCCCCCCCCCCCCCCCCCCCCTGTGGTAGCAGTATGGGGAGAAGTCTGCCGTACTAGCTGCCATTGTTAAAAAAAAACAGTGCAGTTGTGCAGGGCTTCGACTACACAACTGCATAATCCATACACACAGCTTCATGTATTAATTAACTATAAACCCCAGCATCCTTTGTGGCTATCCTGTTGTAGTTCTCAATAAAGTTCACACCCCCGTGGTAGTTCATCGAGTCTTCCTGTAAGGGAGTATCAGCTTTATAAAAAAATGTAATGTTAACTTATCCTATAATCCTATAAATCAGCCGAAACCCGGCACACCTGTGTTGCGGCTCACCACAACCGTTTCCACGTATTTTGGTCTTTTGGGGACCATGTAAAAAGTTGGTTAAATGACAGACCAGGCTGCCTGAAAAATAAATGGTATAGGTGACACTAAGAGGCTTTTTTTTTTTTTTTTTAAAGTTTTGCACGCACACCTGAATATTTTTTTTTTTTTTACAGTATTTATTCACAAGTACACAAACTATTTTTACAGTGTATTTTAATTAGGGTTTCTGGGTATCCAAGTTGTGTTGTTCGATCAGCATGTCAGTTCAAGGAACTTTGCAAGGGGAAAAGTGAATATTTACTCCTTAGTAATGCTTGGTTAACCTTAACCAGCCCTAACAATTTTATTTTTTATAATTCACGTAAAAAAAAAAAATGCCATTCGTTTTTGTATCACATGAAAAAAATTGATAGTTGAAGAAAGCCTTTTTCATTTGTAATTACGTACTAGAAATTCAATTTTAGTGTAAAATTATAACATTATAAACAGAACCATTAATAAAGTTAATAATTACAGGGACACTAGCTGTTTTAAAACACTGATCAGACTAGCAAAAAGGCCTTTCTCAAGAAAATATAAAAAAAAAGTAACTTTTCCCAGACAAAGCTGAAAGAATAGACTCCCATCTAAGAATTGTTCAGGTCCATAGCAGGTATACAGGTACAGAGCTTTAAAGTGATTATAACCACCTCAATACTGGGCACTATCAGCCCCTTCATGCCCAGGCCAATTTTCAGCTTTCAGCGCTGTCACACTTTACACAGTCATGCAATACTGTACCCAAATTATTTTATTTTTATCATTTTCCAGAGTCTGGATATCCAGCGTATCTAACCCAATGGATCCCAGTGGTCCGAGTCCAGGGAGAGAATAGCCGAAACAGAGCTGGATGGAGATCGGGCTCAGGTAAGTATTTAGAGGGGCTGGGTGGGATCTGCACCTAATTTTTTTTTTTACCTTAATGCAGAAAATGAGTTAAGGTTAAAAATAAATAAATTATATATATATATATATATATATATATATATATATATATATATATATATAAAAGGCGCTATATACTGCAGTATCGCAATGTGGATCCATATCAGCAGCCAGAGAAAAGTGCAGAGCCTGATAAAACGTTAGCCTTTACAAGTGTTTAAAATGATTAAAATGATTTTGAAATGAAGATTATAGAGAGCAAGATTAAAAACTGAACATACATTTTTGGCTGGGTGCTAATAAATCCTCTCTGGCTCCCTTAAAACATGTGGAGGATCCAGTGGAAAACCAAATGTCTCCTAGCTCTCACCAGTTCTATCTACTGTACATTGCTGATCAATGTGGTCCCAGGCTGCTCTTCTGCAGTGAACCAATTGAGGTTCCTGCCGGTTCACTGTCTTTAAGAGAATTATTATTTTCACTGACCAGCAATGTAAGGACCATTTTTCTCAGGGACCAGCATTGACAAGCCCAGTAATAGTAATGGGCATGCATCTGATCCTTTCCACTGACCACCAGTGCAATGGAGGCCCTTCTCTCATATACTACCAATGTGGTGTGTTTAATATACCATGGGCTGTAATTATATTCAGGGTTAGTATTAGGGGTTTCCTGGGACCTTATTATTTTAAGGGTTCCTCCATGAAAAAAAGTCTGAAAGAGGCTGCTTTAAATATTTTAAGATGTAAGCATGTGGTTAAAACTTTTAACGTAACAGATTTTTTTTTTCTTCTGTGGACAGTTTAGAGAAGAGGGGTTTTGAAATCTCATGTCTTCTCTGCCTGACTGTACCAGAGATATCAATAAAAATGTATGTAACAATCATATAATGAATGGGGGAAGTCTAGCATCTCAATCAGCACTGTACTGCGCTTTGTGAAGCCATTGGAGCTTCCATGTCATTTCATTTGAAAGTGTCGCTATAAAACATTTCTATTCTATCCAAAACTGGATATTAAATATTTAGGGCTAATCTATCCAAAAAGACAAGTGAGAATGTGGGCCTTCACACGTTATCATAGAACTACAGCCTGTTTTATGGGAAGTTAATTTGTTGCAATGTTTCACTTTTCTCAACATGATGATGGTGCAAAAAATCATGTTTTCTCTCCATTGCCAAGACATGCTAAAAGTTGGTAAGCAGCAGCTCTTTTAGAGGTAAATATGTCTTTATTATTTTTTTTTTCCAGTATAAAAATACAACAAAATTGTATGGAGAAAAACCAGGACGGCCGCACTCCAAAAAATGTTCCTTTATAATAAAACAGATCACAACATCAACATGTCACAGCAAAAAAAAGAAAAGAGCTGACGCGTTTCACACCAAAATACAGTGCTTATTCATAGCGATCCTACCTTTCAACTTTAGCTCCTTGGGACCTCTGAGCGGTTAACTTTTTCTCTCATAAAAGTACAACACATGTAATCATCAGGTTTTTACAGTATAGGATGGAACATGTCAATATATATTATCTGAAATTCAGTACAGTGGGAATATAACGCGAGTCCAATGAGTTTGTCTCCTATATCGGGTTGTTAACAGTATGTGGTATGGAGAAACAGTGAAGACTGAGAAAACAAAGTAAAAGAAACACAACTGATTAATATAAAAGAGAGAAGGAGAAAAAAGTAAGAAAGAAGAGAGGAAAAGGAGAACAAAGATGGGTGGTGGAGGAGGGAAGGAAGAACCGAGAGGGCCACAACGCCCCAGCTCTTTTACATGTTCAGCTTGCCACCGCAATGCAAAACATGATTTCCATAAGGTCACTTGAATTGGAAGACAAAGCAATCCTACATAAAACAATACAGGCCTTTCATTCCTGTCCAGGACATAGGAAAATTAAGTATTTGTTTAGATCTCTTAAACGTTACATGGATGTGTCTTAGGAGTGACTGGCATCAGTTTTATAAGGATTCTCATGTAAAACACTGCTCTGCATTAAAGAGCAACACCATCAGAAAATTCAGATCGTTATTAATCACAGCAGTTTGTTTACCGTGCTGTCAAACACAGGAACCAAGGTTGGAGAGCCTGCTTAGACATGAGGGCCAACCAAAATTCCACCATCCATATCAATTGTGTGGAGGAAGTAATCTGTTTACTTTTTTTTTTTGTTACATCCACTGGCTGAACACAAGAAAAACTACACATCTATTGGCTAGCTATACATCCTGATGGGGAGGGTTCAGTGCTGGAATTAGGGGTTTGCCCTCAGATGCCAGGTGTTAATTTGTAAATGAAAATCTCAGCAAAGGCTCCTCTTGTTGCAATTAAAAACAATCAGAATTTTAGATTAGTCTATGTCCAGCGTAAGTAGGTTATATAGAACGGCTAGTTTGTTGTCTATTACACATAAAAAGCAGAAGCTGTCAATTTCTTGCTAAAGGCAATACAATTTACACAATTTCTTCTAAATGCTACTGCTAAAAAAATGCCAGAAATGAAAAGTATGATTCTTGACTTACACGTAAAATACATTTCCGTAAATACAGCAGAGAAAACAGGCACTTTTGTTTTTTTAAACTGGATAATATGCCTCTACCTTCAGGTGATAAGATGCTGGCAAAGTTAAAAAAAAAAAGCTTGCTGGGACCACCTCTGTATATCCCATCCATTTTTCAGCTAGCTTTAGTTTTGAACTGGGGGGTTAAGTGTGCCTATGTGTCACTGGTCTGTTGGTGCAACTTATTTGTGATGTCTTCTCTCCTCTCGCCGGATGAAAAGACCGGCAGGAGGAGAGATGACATCCCTTCCTCTGCCTGTGTTTACATTACACAGGCAGAGGAAGCCCATCGGCGTAAGGTGATTGGCTGGGAGCGATCGCGAGGGGGTGGCCAGGAACTAACAGCCGCCCCCTCATCCTGGATTGCTCCTACAGCCACGGGAACCACCGCAAGTACCGGGGGGGGGTCCCGATCGGACCCACGTCTAGGCAGGCACGTACAGGTACATTAATGTGCCTGTCCGTGCCATTCTGCCGACGTATATGTACATGCAGCGGTCCTTAAATGGTTAAGTTACGTTTCCTTACAGCCATGATAAAGGGGGTACAGATTCCTGAAACATATTGGCTCTCCAGGTACCTTCAATTCTAACTATATTAACATTGCTTTAGTATCATATATTCATTTGGACACGGGCACCCCCCTCCAGATGGAGAGAAGTGCTTTCATGTTTTTAGTTTAACTTTATACTTGGTGTAAGTTCACCTTTTCACAAAAAAATAAACCTCCCTCAAGTCCCTGCTATACTTAAGGCCAGTACACACAGGCTGAACATCAGGCAGTAATGGCCAGTTTAATAGAAACTGGCCAACATTCAGCCCATGTGTACGGCAGCCTGTCCGACAGAAGCCAGCCAAACATCCAGCTTCTGTCAAAGGGACAAGACCGAAAAAGTGAGTTCTGGTGGGGGCCATCATAACACAATAATTTAGTGAGGGAGATTGCAGTACTAACATCAGATTCTCTTAACCACTTAAGGACCGGACCAATATGCTGCTAAATGACCCAATTCGTCACTGCGTCGCTTTAACAGACAATTGCGCGGTCGGGCGACGTGGCTCCCAAACAAAATTTGCGCCCATTTCTTTCTACAAATAGAGCTTTCTTTTGGTGGTATTTGATCATCTCTGCAAAAACGAACCGCCGCCCCCTCATCCCGGATCGCTCCTGAAGCAACGGGGACCGCCACAGGTACCGGGGGGGGGGTCCCGATCGGACCCCCGACCCACGTCAAGGCAGGCACGTACAGGTACGTGGATGTGCCTGTACGTGCTATTCTGCTGACGTATATGTACGTGCGGCAGTCCGCAAGTGGTTAAGCTCTTTAGTTTTTTCAGTTCTGTGATTTCCAAGAGCCTATATATACACACACACACACACACACACACACACACACAATGTATAGGCAAATGGCACTTGGGAGGTGTGTTTCTGGGGTGGTGCTCAATAACTAAGCTCCCATCAGTTCCCCCTGCAAGAATTTTACAAGCATGGTGATGTTTTCACAATGATTAATAAAAGCTGTTTCTAATTACAGGAACAATGTAAAAAGAAAAAAAAAAATGCTGGAATATGATCTAGAGGAGAATAGAGAGGTTTGAGGGTAAATGTTCGGTTTTCTACCCTAGAAAATAACAGCTGAAATTTAATTGGCACGCCTAGGTAGATACATGGTTTTAGAAGGTTGAAAAAAGATACAGGTTCATCCAGTTCAACTTATGTGTATGCAGTTTTATTCTCTAACAATTCCCATAGCCCTTTATATTTTGCTTCCTGCGGAAGATATCTAAAGGTGTTTTTTGAATTTGTCGACACTCAGCTAGTACCACCTACTGGGAGGGAGTTCCACATTGTTACTGCTTTAACAGTAAATAACCCTTTCCACAATATAAGATTTAAACCTCTTTTCTTCTAACCTCAAATTATGGCCCTGTGTGCGAAATTGAGCTCTTAATTCCAATCTCTATAAATAAAAATAATCATCATTGAAAGAAAGGTGTGCTCTCTTCAAATATCCGGTTCCAGGGGAATGCAACATAAAAATAGTAATTACATTTGCATGTAATAGGATGCTTGGAGAACAGAGCTTCACTGGGCTAACTAAACATTACATTTTATCAAATTCACTTTATAGTCCATTTATATACACACTGCATTGTAGAAGACCTTAAAGTCTGTATGGAAAACATTCTGTTAATATTTCACATATACAAAACTGCACACAGGTGATAAAAGAGTAATTTGCCTAAACGAGTTTAAGTAGTTAAACTTTGTTTTATTTTCCTTATGCATGTACTGTTGTACTGTATGCGGTCCTATTGAAATTTTCCGCTATTTTTATTAGGGATCTTCCTAGGTTGCCGGAGGATAGAGCAAAGCAGTCTGTTTTTTGCTAGATCTTCGACATTAGCTGCAGCCATAAGGTTACATTTTTTGTGAATGGCAGATTTGTCCTGAAAGATGATTTTCCTCAAACAACATACTTATTCGCCAAGCAAATCCAGTGCTGTTTGGGGTAAGTTGCCACTTTGTCTCAGTTCTCTGGGTCCTGCGCCATATTTTTTTCCCCCCTGATATCATCAAGTCGCCAGCTATCTTTTCCTAGTTATTGCAACCAGCTACCTCATCATGTACAATGGTTGTCCACTTGGCACATGTGCACTGCAGTAATTCCTTCCCTGATGCCTCATGAGGTGACGACAGTATCCCAGGAGGCTTGAGGAGAAAGTGTGGGTCATTCTTACCTAGATGAGAAAGCTGGAAATGTAGGACGAGGACTCACTAAAAGGGTATTTTACACATAATTCTTTGAAACATGGGGACTGTAGGATCCCAACCATCTTCCTTTTGTCGGTGATCTGAGGCATAACTTTTTTGCAAGAGGATACCCCCATGCTTTGGCATATATATATTTTAGGCACAGGTTGCGTTAAAAATGTTTTATTTTTTACTGTTTTTTTTTTTTTTGGTATTTACTTTACAGGTATGGTATGGTCTTACTGATATACTGTAATGTTATTTTGTTTTAATGGTAACCATCATTTTCTTAGCAGGTACGCCATTCAGTTGCAGCACAGATTTATTTAGCGTGACAGCAACAGCGTTTGCACCCACGATATATAAAGCCGCGAGTTCAACACTGTAGGAGCATACAGTTGTATTCAAAATTATTCAACCCCCCCAATGCAGTAAAGGTTTTTAGGGAATTTAGTGTACATTTGTAATTGTATTCAGAATGAAATCCTACAAGGACTTCTTAAAGAACCATGTGCAACTAAAATGACATCAATTGGTTTTGTAATACAGTAGTAAATGTTTATTTTGTGAATTCTTCATTTACACAATTATTCAACCCCTTAAAGACTACAGTACCACTCTGAAGAACAGGGGTTCATTGAAGTGTTTTCAATCAGGTATTGAAAACACCTGTGGATGTCAGGGAGCAGCAATAAAGCCTAATAAGCCCCAATTAGGCAGCTTTAAAATGACTGATACTCAGCTCCTTCTAAACATTTACTGGTGTGGTTACAAACATGGTGAAGTCAAGAGAATGGTCCAGGAAGACAAGAGAAGAGGTGATTACTCTTCACAGGAAGGGCAATGGCTATAAAAAGATTGCAAAGATGTTAAACATACCAAGAGACACCATGGGAAGAATCATTCGCAAATTCAAGGCAAAGGGCACTGTTGAAACGCTACCTGGTCGTGGCAGAAAGAAGATGCTGACTTCGACTGCTGTGCGCTACCTGAAGCGTAGAGTGGAGAAAAGTCCCTGTGTGACTGCTGAGGAACTGAGAAAAGATTTGTCAGATGTTGGTACTGAAGTTTCTGCTCAGACAATACGGCGCACACTGTGTAATATAGGCCTCCATGCCAGAACTCCCAGGCGCACCCCCTTGCTGTCTCCAAAGAATAAGAAGAGTCGACTGCAGTATGCCAAAAGTCATGTGGACAAACCACAGAAGTTTTGGGATTGTGTTCTGTGGACTGATGAAACAAAATTAGAACTGTTTGGGCCCATGGATCAATGCTATGTTTGGAGGAGGAAGAACAAGGCCTATGAAGAAAAGAACACCTTGCCTACTGTGAAGCATGGCGGGGGGTCAATCATGCGTTGGGGCTGTTTTGCTTCTGCAGGTACAGGGAAGCTTCAGCGTGTGCAATGTACCATGAATTCTCTTCAGTACCAGGAGATATTGGATGACAATGTGATGCAGTCCGTCACAAACCTGAGGCTTGGCAGACGTTGGACCTTTCAACAGGACAATGATCCCAAGCATACCTCCAAGTCCACTAGAGCATGATTGCAGATTAAAGGCTGGAACATTTTGGAGTGGCTATCGCAGTCACCAGACTTAAATCCAATTGAGAACCTCTGGTGGGACTTAAAGAAAGCAGTTGCAGTGTGCAAGCCTAAGAATGTGACTGAACTGGAGGCTTTTGCCCATGACGAATGGGCGAAGATACCTGTAGATCGCTGCAAGACACTTGTGTCAAGCTATGCTTCACGTTTAAGCACGTGAGCACATAAAAGAAATTTGTGGTTATTTCATTATAAATGTTATGTTATATTTGTCTGACCTACACGTGCCTCTTTGATTTAATTGTAAGCAGGATGACTGAATGATCAAAATCAATGTCAAACTGGCCAAAACAATCAATTTCAGTGGGGGTTGAATAATTTTGAATACAACTGTATATGCCGAAGCATAGGGGCATTAGGGGCGGAGGAGCGATTTTGCTCCTAATGCCGCGTACATATGGTTGACATTCCTACGGAGGCTTTCCCGTGAAAAAAAATGAACGTATGTATGCGGCATAACTTTTAATGCTGCGTACATATGGGCGAAATTCCAACGAAGGCTTGCCCGTGGAAAAGTCAGACTGTGTACGCGGCATAACTTTTTTGCATGAGGATGCCCCCATGCTTCGGCATATATAAATGGTGCATGTATGCCCATCATTAGAAGTGGGTGGATTAAGGGAGGTATTCTAATGGTGGGCATACCCACCGATCAATCTTTTTTTCGTTCAGCCAACAGGCTGCATGAAAAAAAAAAAAAAAATTACAATACATGTCCAACAAGAAGCATCAACGTACTGTTATGTTGCTGGACTTTGAATGGTTATACCAGAATGATGCCTGCAGGTTTAGGCCTGCATTCTTTTCAGCCAGCGGTCGGCTTTCATGTAAAAGCAGTCCTAGCGGCTAATTAGCCTCTAGACTGCTTTTACATTCAATGGGAGGGAATGCCCCTCGAATAACAGCGCCATTGGGAAAGCATTTTATCTTTTTAAAAAGAGTACCTGTCACTAACTATTGCTATCATAAGGGTTATTTACATTCCCTGAGATAACAATAAAAATGGTAAAAAAATAAAATGGAAGAAACAGTTTAAAAATAAAATAAAAAAAGCTAAAAAAATAAAATAAAAAAAGCATCCCTGTCCCCCTCCCCTGCTCTTGCGCAAAGGCGAACGCAAGCATCGGTCTGGAGTCATATGTAAACAGCAATTGTATGTGAGGTATCACCGCGAAGGGCAGATCGAGTAATTTTAGCAGTAGACCTCCTCTGTAAATCTAATGTGGTAACCTGTAAAGGCTTTTAAAAATGTATGTAGTTTGTCGCCACTGCGCATTTGTGCGCAGTTTTAAAGTATGTCGTGTTTGGTATCCATGTACTTGGCCTAAGATCAGCTTTATTATTTCATTAATAATTTGGGCAATATAGTGTGTTTTAGTGCTTTAAAATAAAAAAAGTGTATTTTTTCCCCAAAAATATGCGTTTAAAAAATCACTGCGCAAATACTGTGAAAAAAAAAATCAACACCCACCATTTTAATCTGTAGGGCCTTTGATTTAAAAAAATATATATAATGTTTGGGGGTTCAACTTAACTTTCTTGCAAAAAAAAAAAAAATATGTTTTTATGTAAACAAACAGTGTCAGAAAGGGCTTTGTCTTCAAGTGGTTAGAAGAGTGGGTGATGTATGACATAAGCTTCTAAATGTTGTGCATAAAATGCCAGGACAATTCAAAACACCCCCAAATGACCCCATTTTCGAATGTAGACACCCCAAGCTATTTGCTGAGAGGCATGTCGAGTCCATGGAATATTTTATAATTTGACACAAGTTGCGGGAAAAATAAATATTTTTTTTTGTGCAAAGTTGTCACTAAACGATATATTGCTCAAACATGCCATGGGCATACCACATGTAAGAGTTCTAGGGAGCCTAGCGCCGTACGGGACCCCAAAAACCAATCACCGCCTTCAGGCTTTCTAAGGGTGTACATTTTTGATTTGACTCCTCACTACCTATCACAGTTTCGGAGGCCATGGAATGCCCAGATGGCACAAAACCCCCCCAAATGACCCATTTTTGAGAAAGTAGACACTATTTGCTGAGAGGTATGGTGAGTATTTTGCAGATCTCGCTTTTTGTCACAAAGTTTTGAAAATGTAAAAAATATATTTTTTTTTTCCCCATTTTCAAAAACAAATAAGAGCTGTAAAATACTCACTATGCCTCTCAGCAAATAGTTTGGGGTGTCTATTTTCCAAAATGGGGCAATTTGGGGGGGTTTTATGCTATTTTGGCATTTTATGGCCTTTGAAAGTGTGATAAGTAGTGAGGAGTGAAATCAAAAATGTACACCCTTAGAAAGCCTGAAGGCGGTCATTGGTTTTTGGAGTAAGTAGTGAGGAGTGAAATTAAAAATGTATGCCCTTAGAAATCTTGAAGGCAGAGCTTGGTTTTCGGGGTCCCATACACGGCTAGGCTCCCAAAAAGTCCCACACACGTGGTATCCCCGTACTCAGGAGAAGCAGCAGAATGTATTTTGGGGTACAATTCCACATATAACCATGGCATATGTGAGCAATATATCATTTAGTGACAACTTTTTGTAAAAATTGTATTTATTTTTTGTAGGGTTGTCCCGATACCATATTTTTTAGGACCGAGTACAAGTACCGATACTTTTTTTCATGTACTAGCCGATACCGAATACCGATACTTTTTTTAAATGTCATGTGACAGTTTTCAAATCACAATACAGACTAAGGATATTTTCTTTAGAATTATGAAGAACTCTAACTCAAGACATTATAAAAGAATAAAAATGAATAAAAATGTTTTATTTGCTTGTCACACAGTAGTAAAAAAACTCAAAGAATTTTCACAGAACACGTTGATAAATACAAAAAAGTATTCCATTTAGGCATCGGGAGCATTTGCGCGAGTACAAGTACTCCCGCAAATACTCGGTATCGGTCCCGATACCGATACTAGTATCGGTATCTGGACAACCCTAATTTTTTGTCATTATTCAATCACTTGGGACAAAAAAATAAAAAATATTCAATGGACTTAACATGCCTGAGCAGTTTCCTTGGGCTGTCTACTTTCCAAAATGGGGTCATTTGGAGGGGTTTTGTACTGCCCTGCCATTTTAGCACCTCAAGAAATGTCATAAATTAAAAGCTGTGTAAATTCCAGAAAATGTACCCTAGTTTGTAGACGCTATAACTTTTGCGAAAACTAATAAATATACGCTTATTGCGATTTTTTTTTACTAAAGACATGTGGCTGAATACATTTTGGCTTAAATGTTTGACTCAAATACCATCAAAAGAAAGCTCTATTTGTGGGAAGAAAAGGAGGCATATTTCGTCTCGGTACAACATTGCATGACCGCGCAATTACCAGTTAAAGCAGCGCAGTGCCAAATTGTAAAAACACCTTGGGTCCTTTAGCTGCATAAAGGTCTGGGTCTTAAGTGGTTAAGCTGGAGTGGAAAGCTCCAGGCTACTTTTGCAGATACAGATTCCCAAAGCACACAGGCTTCCCTGGAACTTTTATTAAACATAACATTACAACTATACAAAAATCACCTTCCTTTTAAGACAGGCACTTCCCCAACTGATGAAGTGGAATGCTAGCTGTGATCAAGCGAGCAGCCTACCATTTCTGCTAGATACAGACTTTAGTCAATGCCCATAATCCCCTCATTGTCCATGCATGATAAGAAGTCAGTCTTAGTCAAAGTAGATCAGAGGCTGGATGTAAAAATAATCGTTGAAATAACATACCACAGATTGCTAGATGGCTTCCCACTTTCCAATTTTGCGTACACATAATAAGATATATATTACGAGAAATATGTAACCCAAGTCATTTTAGAAAACAATAGTAAAACCAAGATCCCGTATGATGCCAAATACAAATGATACCTATACTTGGCATCCAATACTGTAGCTCTATGATACATGATTGAAAGTAGGAAATCCGCGCTTAGGACTTGTGGTCTAGCTGCTGCCTCCCTGAGGATCTCCAAGGAGACCAGAGAAATAGAAAATATTGGTAGGGTGAGTGGCGCTGCTATGTGGGTCACTGGTGTGTGACTGGTGGGTGATTAATGTGATTGATGTGATAAAAAGTTGTGGATAAATAAGCAAATGTTGGGTAACTTATAAACAGGGATTAGTCCATGTGTGAGGATTCCCTGAACCCACGTGATGTGAGAGTACGTATGGTTACCACAATAATGATAGAGGATGTGTTGCTATTAACCAGATATGTGAAATCTTAGTGGACCTCCACCATCTGATGGTGTCCACTGGGAGTAGTGATGGTGACCAAAATCAAATCTATATGTTAGTGCTGCATACAAATTAGGGTATAGACCCTGTGCACTGTAGTGAACCCAGGCTAAGAAGAGCGGTTCTACTGGTTAGTTGGCTCCAGGTGTGTGATCAGTGAATGCTGTTAAGACCCTTATCCATCAAGAAAGGGTTAATCAGTGGACCAGTCTGTCTGATATCCTATGGCATCAATCCAAGTAAGTGACCAAAGCAGACACAAGGGTGTGTAAACACAAAACCAAAACAAAAAACCAAACAAAACCTCTAGCTGGTGTCAGATGTGAGCTAGCAATAATGTGAGCAAATAATGATCCAATTGCCCAAACTAAAAAGTATCGTCAGGATACTGTGCAGGCAAACTGTGAGGAATTCACTCTATAAGCTACATGCAACTGTAGAAGTGTTGATATATCCCCACTCCACTTTAGAGAGCCAGAACTGTAGGTATTCAAACTCTTGATTCAGTAGTGAGTCACCCCAGGTGGGTTAGCACCCCACTGCGGAGGCTAAGCAAATAATCAATAATGGATAAAGGAATTAATATGACAGTGAAATAAAGCAGGCAGTTCTAGTATGCAATAATTATGTTGCGTTTCAATTGATAATTGGGTAATGCTGCAAAAACGTCTATTGGTGACTTTGGTGCTGTTTCCTCTTATAGGGTGCCGCTCCGTGACTTTTGTGCTCCCCCTCTTTGGACCCCACTCACCAGATGTTGTCACCCTCCAAGGGCAATAGGCAGGAGGTGGTGGTACCTTTGAAAATCCTGTTGCGTTGCTGTCTGTGTCGTCCCAGCAATTGCTCCCAGGTGTACGGATGGGTCTGGAGGGATTCCAATACGGTGCTTGCGGTGTCACTCAAGAAAAAAACGGAGTATCCACATAGCGTAATATGTTTAAAACTCGCAGAGCTTTTATTATTATAAAAAGAAAAGAGTGGACATCTCCACTCCAAAAGCCCAGAGGCACCTGAGCTGGTGTGTAAATTAAAAATAAGTAAAATCAAAAAAATGAATCAAAAAATAAAAATAAAGTTTACGTATTGGCGAGCTGCCCAGCAAGGAGAAGGACACTCCTGAATTATCACACAGACGGAGCTGGCAGCCTCGCTTTCATACAGGGATAGGTGTACAGCGCTCAGTACTTGTTTGAACTTTATTTTTATTTTTTGATTCATTTTTTCGATTTTACTTATTTTTAATTTACACACCAGCTCAGGTGCCTCTGGGCTTTTATGGTGGAGATGTCCACTCTTTTCTTTTTATAATAATAAAAGCTCTGCGAGTTTTAAACATATTACGCTATGTGGATACTCCGTTTTTTTCTTGAGTGACACCGCAAGCACCGTATTGGAATCCCTCCAGACCCATCCGTACACCTGGGAGCAATTGCTGGGACGACACAGACAGCAACGCAACAGGATTTTCAAAGGTACCACCACCTCCTGCCTATTGCCCTTGGAGGGTGACAACATCTGGTGAGTGGGGTCCAAAGAGGGGGAGCACAAAAGTCACGGAGCGGCACCCTATAAGAGGAAACAGCACCAAAGTCACCAATAGACGTTTTTGCAGCATTACCCAATTATCAATTGAAACGCAACATAATTATTGCATACTAGAACTGCCTGCTTTATTTCACTGTCATATTAATTCCTTTATCCATTATTGATTGTTATTTGCTTAGCCTCCGCAGTGGGGTGCTAACCCACCTGGGGTGACTCACTACTGAATCAAGAGTTTGAATACCTACAGTTCTGGCTCTCTAAAGTGGAGTGGGGATATATCAACACTTCTACAGTTGCATGTAGCTTATAGAGTGAATTCCTCACAGTTTGCCTGCAAAGTATCCTGACGATACTTTTTAGTTTGGGCAATTGGATCATTATTTGCTCACATTATTGCTAGCTCACATCTGACACCAGCTAGAGGTTTTGTTTGTTTTTTTGTTTTGGTTTTGTGTTTACACACCCTTGTGTCTGCTTTGGTCACTTACTTGGATTGATGCCATAGGATATCAGACAGACTGGTCCACTGATTAACCCTTTCTTGATGGATAAGGGTCTTAACAGCATTCACTGATCACACACCTGGAGCCAACTAACCAGTAGAACCGCTCTTCTTAGCCTGGGTTCACTACAGTGCACGGGGTCTATACCCTAATTTGTATGCAGCACTAACATATAGATTTGATTTTGGTCACCATCACTACTCCCAGTGGACACCATCAGATGGTGGAGGTCCACTAAGATTTCACATATCTGGTTAATAGCAACACATCCTCTATCATTATTGTGGTAACCATACGTACTCTCACATCACGTGGGTTCAGGGAATCCTCACACATGGACTAATCCCTGTTTATAAGTTACCCAACATTTGCTTATTTATCCACAACTTTTTATCACATCAATCACATTAATCACCCACCAGTCACACATTAATCACCCACCAGTCACACACCAGTGACCCACATAGCAGCGCCACTCACCCTACCAATATTTTCTATGATACATGCATTCATCAAAATACATTCTCCTCTTGTGCATTCATGATAACTTGTCTTTTTTTTTTAACTTCACCTACTATGCAACTATTACAGAAAGCACCCATTCGTCTAAAGATGTATGCCTTCAAAATACATAATTATATTTTTATTTCAGATAGTGTTATCTAAAATCTCTCTCCCGCGTGGCAAGGCTGAACTCAAGCTTGCAGTGGTAGCATCTACTAAGTTCTGTAAGGCCCCTTTCACACATGAGATCGGTTAGTTTCCTATGTGCAGTCATGTTTTTTCAAAGAAAAAACACATGAAGTTTACATCCATTTTTAAATCAGTTTTTGACATCCTCAAACTAGAGTTCTTAAAGTGTTTGTTACTCCAACACTTCATATGCCTGATATGTGCCTGTTGAGTTAAAAAAATGCAATAAAAAAAAAAATCTGATTTTTATTTATAATCATATTTTTTTTAATCAAATTTATTTTAATTAAAATGCTTTTGGAGTAAAAACCTATGTAAACGATTGTTTTTTATTTAAGATACATTAATAATTGAGTCTATTCCGCATTAAATGGAGCTTAGTAATGTAGCTTGAGGCTGTGTATTCTGCAATTATTACCTTATTTGGTAAACTCATTCAATTAATCCAAGCTCTGCAAGCTGAGATAGGATGCACTGCATTGATGCATTCACACAATTTCACAAGAACCATGAGATGAAACAAAGTTTAGGACTATTGCTTTATCCCCCCTTTTTTTTTGCAAATCTATGTACACAAACTGTATAATTGAATCGGTTCTAATAATCGCCGTTTTACTAACCCGACAGCTTATTATTCTAAATAGAAAGCATTAACTTTGTTTGCAAAGATTAAAGATTCCAACTACCAGCAAGAACAAGGCCTTCCTTTTAAAGAACACCTGTGATTTCAGATCCATTGTGGCAGTGCCCGTTAGCGGGCACCCACTCACCTGCTGCCACCACGTCATTCACCTTGTTGTGCCACTGCTGCATCACCAGCCGTCCCATTAAAGTGAAAGGGACTGTGGGTGAATCCACAGAAGGTCAGAGAAGGAACTGCTGCAGGACAGAGATGACAGATGCTGTATAAAAATTATGGATTTAAATCGAGTTGATTTAAATCAAGACTTATTACTGGTGATTTAAATCAAATGCACCCTGCTGTACCATGTACTTGTATTAAGAAATCTCCGCTTTGTATTGCTTCCTTTATGTGACATCCCTGGTGTACATGCCAGTCTGCTTTACTATTAAAAACTGACCATCCTAATCAGGAGAGCACAGCTAGGTCAGTCCTCTAACTATGCTGGGAACTCATTTTCCTCAAATGTTTAGATCTGTCCTGACACGCCCCCGCTTCACAGCTATTTACTGGGAAGCTCAATGTGCTGCTGCTTCTCCTCCTCCTCCTCCTCCCAGCTCTTATGCAGCTGAGAACAGAGGGTATGTTATCACTTATAAAAAAGGTATTTACCTGTATTTTCAAAAATGTCATTTAAAATGATCGTGTGTGGGCTACACATCAATTTTCAGGTACTGAAACATGCTGCATTTTTTAACGTCATTTTAAACAATGTCGTTTTTCGGGTTGTAAAAAATGACCGTGTGTGGGCTAAAACGACGTTAAAAACCTGCGCATGTTCAGAAGCAAGTTATGAGATGGGAGTGTTCTTTCTGGTAAAACTACCGTTCATAATGCTGTAACAGACAGAAAAGCGCAAATTGTCTTTTACCAACACAAAATCAGCTAAAGCAGCCCAAAGGCGAATGGAACTTCCTCTTTATAGTGCCGTCGTACGTGTTGTATGTCACCACGCTTTGCTAGATCATTTAAAAACTATGGTGTGTGGGCAACATCGTTTTTAATGATGAAGTTGGGAAAACGTCAGTTTTTGGACATGCATTACAGGCAGGTGGGAAAAGTACTATGGAGGGCTTAAAGGCAAAGTTCCCCTTTAGGGACATTTTACACCCCCAGAACCACTGTCACAGAGTGTTGGGGTTCCTCTCAGCCGTGGTCTCATTTAAAATCACCATGGCCGTCGTGTAATTGTTTTCAGAGACATCTGTGAATGAGTAAACCACAAGTCTCGTAGGCACCATGTAAGACAGACTTGTAGTTCTCATTGTACTACAAATGGGGTAATCAGTGCACTCGTAGTCCATTGACACTTACTCCAACTTTCCAGCTAAAAGCCAGTACAGAGATACAGGCAGAGAGCTGAAGAAAGTATCTGCAGGAGCCCGACATTGCACCCATGACCCACTCATAGTGTCTGCAATGCTTTGCAGGCTCCTGCAGAAACATTCATTCACAGAAATATATGAACGAGGAAACTACAAGCGTGGAAGAGGGACTTGTAGCACTCAATGTACTATGAAAGCAGTAATTAGCGCACTCGTAGTCCATAGTCCATTGACACTTCCTTCAGTTTTTCAAAGTAAAAGCCTGTAAAGAGGCACAGGCAGAGAGCTGAAGTATCTAAAGTGAAAAAAAAAACAATAAACACGCTTTTTTCCCCTGCAAAAATACGTGCATTTATTTTTCTTAAAAGTGAACTTAGCCTTTAAACCCTAAAAAAAAAAAAAAAAAAAAAACTTTAATAAGGTCAAATACTGGGCTACGATATCTGTTTGTTACTTTGATCCTTTAGCGCCAATATTTGAAGTCTCTTACCTGGAAAAAAGGATGCAGCCTGTGAAGTCAAATGCTGAACTCCAAACACTTGCTCTGGTTGAGAACGCAAGTCAGGCAACCAACTTTCAAAAGCAGACATATGGCAGCTGCTTACTTCACTCATAAAAGCCCTAGTAACACCCAATAAGCTCTAACTGTTTCTTTTCTCTGTTTTTTGTGTTCAGGTGGGTGAGGTAGCAACTGTCACTAAAGCAGAGTATAGACACAGTGGGCTAGATTCAGATACAATTACATTGGCGCAGAGTATCAGAGATACACTACGCCGCCGTATTTTACCAGGCTATACGCCGAATTCTGGTAGAATTTGTCCCTTACGGTACGGCGGCGTAGTGTATTTCTCGCCGTATAATCGAAATGCGCGATTAGGCGGCGTGAAGCATTTAAATTAGGCGCGTCCCTGCGGCGATCGAACTGCGCATGCTCCGTTCAGAAATTTCCCGCCGTGCATTGCGCGAAATAACGTTGTTACGTCATTCGTTGCTTGAGTAGCGTCGTTTACGGACATTCCTATTCCAGGACGACTTACGTAAAAAATAAAAAAACACGTTGACATTCGACACGGGAACGACGACCATACTTAACATGGGCTGTCTAATATTAGACCAGCAAAAAGCTGGTATAATTTTATGCAGCAAAAAGATGACTAAAGATGCCGTAAGAGATTGCGATTGACGTTCGTAATTTCGTGGATCGTTGGCAAAAGCTCATTTGCATACCCCGACGCGGAAAACGACGGGAACTCCACCCAGCGGCCGCAAATTTATTGCAGCGTAGATCCGAAGGCGTACGAACACGCAAGCCAGTGGGATTGAAGCCCACAGCCGTATTTTCATGGTTTGAGGTTTCTGAGTGGTGAAAAAACGCGCGTAATTTGAAAGTACTCCAGTCTAACGCAAGTTAGACAGGAGTAAGGGCTCTGTGAATCTGGCCCAGTGTGTTTTTCTAGTTCAACCAGTGGGTTGTATGAAAAATGAAAAAAACCTCACTGTCCCGCTTCCAGGATCTCACCTGCTGTGCTATTGTAGTGGGACAGTGGAAACTGCACCCCCCCCCCCCCCCCCCCCAGTCAGAATACACTGATCAGTGGTGCTGCAGAGGTGGATCAATTGCTAGATTCCCAGCAGGACCTTTTGATAGAAGCTAGTCTAATGATCGATGTCTGTTGACCAGACGGGGCTACACACGTAAAAATGTGTCTGCTTCCTTCTGAACCATCCCAAAATTTGATGTGTGCAATACCCAGCTTTAGGCTAAAGAGTCTGATACTAAGTAATGCTGGAGAGTTTAATAAAAGACCACATAGACAAGTTCTTGCTGGAAAAATATATTTTAAAGCATAACTCCACTTTTGTTGAGAAAAAATATATACCCCTCTGGGTGATTCTGAGGCGATTACACTCTGCAGAACTTCCCTCGCCGCTCCGTGACCACGTGAAGACGACGGAGTACCGTCTGGGAGGCGTGGAGGATGCCATCCTGCCATTACAGAACAGAAACGATCGTATGCAGCTGCAGGATTAACCAGCTATTCACGAAGCAAGACGACATGGAAAACAGGCTGAGGAGGTACAATCTCCTCTTTATCGTTCTCCCTGAGGGGGCAGAAGGTAAGGACCCCACAACGTTTCTGGAACAGCTGCTTATCACTACCTTACGATCGCTAGGCCTTCTCCCCAACACTGGCAGTGGAGAGAGAACACTGCATGCCTCCAAAGCCCCCTCTCCAGGGAGCCTCTCGCTGCACATTAATAGCAAAGCTCCTTAATTACAAAGACCGGGACGCTGCCCTGCGCCTCATCAGGGAGAAGGGCAATATCACGATTGGCAATGGGAAGGTGGCCATGTTCACAGATTTCTTAGCAGAGGTGTGGCGTCGCCGCCAGGGCTTTACAGAAGCCAAGAGATGCCTGAAAATTAAGCACCTGAAATACTCCATGTTATTCCCTGCACTGCTTAGAGTGGAGAATAACATTCAATCACAATATGATTAGTGTCGCAATTATATGTGCTATATTATTTTTTCTTTATTTGCCATTTCTTTTCCCTACGAAAGTGGAATTGCCTTTTAAGCAACAGACAGTATGGGTTCATGAAAGACAGAAGTTGTCAGACAAATTTGATGTCTTTTTATATGGAGGCAAGTAAAACGGACAGGGGGTGGCTGTGGACGTGGTATACTTGAACTTTGAAAAAGTGATCGATACAGTTCCCCACACGTGGCTAATGTGTAAGGTAAAGGCTACAGGCTTGGAAATATCAGTTTATAAATTGATAGAAAACTGGCTAAAAGACAGAATTCAGAGAATATCGGTTAGTTATTCATACTTTGAATGGTCTAAGGTTATCAGTGGTGTACCCGAAGGTTCAGTGTTGGGACCCTTACTTTTTAATATGTTTATAAATGATATAGGGTCTGGGATTAAAAATAGCATTTCAGTCTTTGCAAGTAGAGTATGTTATGTTTTTGTACTTATGTTACTTTATACAATGGTCATCTACACCAGATGTACTTTATACAAAAACTCAATGTATACTTGTATGTTTATTTAGCTTTTTCCAATAAAAACAAAGTAAAAGAATACAATGGCAACAGCAGTGAAGATTCATCCATCCACCTTGCTTGTGTGGATAGGGGAATCCGTTTTTTTTTTTTTTTACCTCGGCCTGCCAGGTGTATGAAAAAAAAAAATCTGTGGACAGCTTTAGGGCAGTGATATTCCGGGACCTAAATGCTCACCTGACAGGGGTGATCCCCCCACAGAAGCAAAGTATGTTAGTGGGTTATTTCAGTCTGTATAATACCGCACATTGCATTAAGCATATAGCTCCGTTCAACCATAAGTCAAGTCCAGTGATATTAGGCTCAGTACACCCTTGCAAAATGGGTTTACCACCTGACAGCATTAAGAAAAGCTCAGAGAACCCCCTTTCCATGCTTGTCTGAACCAAGCCATAATTAAAATATGAGGGTTACTGTAAGACCATTTTTATGCCTCAATGATTTTTAGGTTACGGCTGGGATTTATTGCAAGCCCTAGAGGCACAGTACTATTTTCATTTACTAATGAAGCTTGACAGGAAAACACAGCCATTTACAGTATTTTTATTTTAGTGAATCTGCTGGGGGGGTGTTTATTTTCCTGGAACGGTTTTCCATTTCCTATTATATGCTGAGGAAAGTTCCTCATTTTTTCTGCTGGGTTTGCTCAACCTCCCTTCTAAACAGAGAGAAAAAATACAAACAGCAACAATGGTGTAATAGTAGAAAGTCCAGCCATAATGACGGCTGGTTTACTGGATAATTTTAGTGTGTTACAGCTCCTGCAAATAGAGAAAATATTGATGTGGGTGTTGCTGAAGCCTCTGTCAGCCTTAAAATATTATTTTAATTTTAGGTGGAAGCATGGAAGTCCATTTTCCCTTCTTATGTCGCTCTGGGTCTCTAGGAATGAGAACTTTATCTGTTACCAGTGATGACAACCTCCTTTAGCTGGTGGAAAGGCTATAAATCAATCTGTAACACAATATATGGCAGGGGGGGGCAGTGAGAATTTCCGGCCAGCAGAATACAGTGGTTACTGCTAGCAGCTATAGTAATCGTATGTAGAAAAATCCAACATGCTGGTTGTACCCAAGTTGATCGATCAATTAACTTGGGTACAATCAGCCTGCCCATACGTGGTTCGAATCTCAGCCGGTCCCTGCTAAACCGCCCAAGATATGAACTGTCTATGGTCAGCTGAACATGTCGACAGAAGGGTCAGCAATAGCAAAGCACATATTTCCCTCATTACAGATTTTCTTGTTCATTAACAGCGCAACCAGGAACTGATGCCCATTAGCACACTCTGCAACCCCAGGCAGCAAAAATGTACTCATGACGCCACAAAGCCACATACTTACCAAAAGTATCTAGACTATAGGGTTATATTCCGTCTATCAGGAGAGGACTAGGCAGACATGTTAAATGGTTAAAACATGTAATCTTTAGGAAAAATGAACAGCCCCATCCAGGGGTCGGCCCCTCTGGTCATAACCCCTCTCACTGCAGTGAGCAGCTCAGTTCTTTAAAAAGCAGTACAAACCTAAAAAGGAGGGGTGTCTGCTGTGTTCGTCCATGGACTTCAGAGAAAAGGATTTTTTGGCAAATACAAAAATCCTTTTTTCTCTTTTGTCCATGAACGGACACAGCTTCCTTATACTCTTGACTGTAGGGACGTCCCCAAGCAGTTAAAAAAAACTGCTGTTCCCACCCCTATCAAAAGTCAAACTTCACCCCAACACACCTGTGCTGCTAAATGGAGAAATGCGGCCGAAGCAAGCACCCGAAGATGCACTTACATCAACCTTGTAAAACTTGGTAAAGGTGTGAACGGACGACCAGGTCACCGCCTTGCACACCTGTGAGACAGACGCTTGATGTCTGAAAGCCCAGGAAGAACCAAATTGCCCTGGTCGAATGCGCTGTGACAGGAAAGGGATGCGCCCGTCCTTTCAGTGCTTAAGCCTAAATCACGATCTGTCTGATCCACCGAGAAATGGTTGCTGACGAGACATTCCTTTCTTTGGACCAGACACTGATACAAACAGTGAGTCTGACCTCCGAAACTGAGCCGTAGCAGACAGATTCACACGCAGAGCACGTACCATGTCTAGGTAATGTAACGCAGCCTCCTTGGGATGCGACGGCCGAGGACACAAAGATGGAAGTACAATGTCCTCATTTAGATGAAAAGCCGAAACCACCTTCGGAAGAAACAAAGGCTGCGGGCGTAGCACTGCTTTATCCCTATGGACGAAGTAGGGGACTGCCAACACAGAAAACTGTCTGACCGATGTAATGGCCACTAGAAAGGCAACATTCTGGCAGAGTGTCAGGAGAGGAATCGCTCTGATGTTCTCAAAGGGGGTTCCTGAAGTGCCGAGAGCACCTGATTCAAATCCCAACAGAGGTAGTGGTGGTCGAACAGCAGGAGCCACATGTCAAACCCCTTGAACAAAAGTGCTCACTAGTAAGTGAGTCGCCAAGGGTCGTTGAAAGGAAATGGCCAAGGCTGAAATAGTGCCTAAGGCACGTTTTAGATCCACGCCACAAAAACAGCAGGATCCTAGAAACAGAATATGTACGTGGATGCCATCCCATCTCTTCGCACAGAGATGCAAGACTTCCACGTGCGATGGTAAACCTTCAGAGAAGACGAATTCCGTGCCCTCAGCACGGTGGAAATTGCCGAATATGACAGGCCTCAGTCCTTCAGCACCTGGCTTTCAACAGCCACACCGTTAAAGCCAGCAACTGTAAAGCAGGATAAAGAATGGGACCTTGTGACAGAAGGTCTACTCTCAACGGCAGTCGCCAAGGAGCATCCACCACTAGTCTTACCAGGTCGGCGTACCAGGGACGCCAAGGCCAATCTGGGGCAATTGGAATCATCGGGATCCCTTTGGTCTCCACTCTGTGAAGCAGACGAGGAAGCAGTTTTAGCGGGGGAAAGGCATAAATCAGCAGATACTGTCCCCATGGGGCTACCAACGCACCTGTCGCATCCGCCCAAGGATCTTTTGACCTGGCCACGAACCGCAACACCTTTCGAGTCGACTACTGTTTTTACTGACACTTTATTAAGCTTTGGGTTATTTCCCTCCTGAACCTGTAGAGGGCAAACATCTACTGCACTGTCATATCATTACACATCTCATCACACTTATTAGGGCTATCAGCAACCATTTCAACTTGACCAGAGGGTCAACAGTCTATCAATATTTGCATTGTCACCCAAGGTAACATCGGCATTTAACAGTGCCTTGTATTTTTCCACAATGTCAAAAATATCCACACATATTTTAGGACTAATTTCCCCAGTGTTTTGCAAGGCAGTGTCTAAAGGAGAATCGTACAAAGCAGAGTGGTGGTTTCCCATGGCAACTTCACTATGCACCAAAAAAATGCTGAACCCAGAAGGAGACTGGAACACCAAGAGAGCATGCAGACGTTGTGTTCCTGGGAGTTAAAGTTGTTGTAAAGTCAGAAAGTTTTTTTTTATGTTAATGCATTCTATGTGCCGGAGACCCCCTTATATTTACCTGAGCCCATCTAGATCCAGCAATGTTGCAGGATTGTCACGGCTGCCCAGGACTCTACCTCCTGATTGGCTGAGATGCCAGTCTGGCACTACTGTCAAAGTAAGTGAGCTAATGATGAGAGAGGGGGCGGGGCTAAACCAAGGCTCCGTGTCTGAATGGACACAGATCAGCGTTTCGGCTTGGGTGCCCCCATAGCAAGCTGCTTGCTTGAGGGGACCAGAGAAGAGGAGGGTCTAGGCTGCTCTGTGCAAAACCACCAGGTTTGTCATTTTTAAATAATAAAAAAAAATATATGAGACTTTAGTGTCACTTTAGAGACTGGTCAAGGTAGTTCTGCTTTAATGTAGGTTTTTTGTGTAATCCACTGCATCCAGACTTCAAAAAGCTCATGTGTGAGGTAGATGAGTCTGCCTTTGAAGCTTGTACCGTTTATCCTCTCTCTCTGCTTTATGTATCTACAATCGTCTAAGTCGTGGCCAGCCCAGCGCGTGGCTAAGGCCTGCTCACGCTCGATGGCCGGACTGGGGAGACTACCAGAATCTATAATATCCAGCCTGTCACCCAGCCAGCAGTTGATAGAAGATCTCAGGATCTAAAAATAAAAAAAATAAAAGATCTTCAGGACAATGGGCCCAAAAGGGAGCCAGGTCCTTCTCTACTAGATAGACAAAACTGGCCTCTGCCGGGTTAGCCCCCCCATATTAAAAATGTTGACTTTTTTTTATGTAGTTTGTTAGATCTTTGTTAGATCAGGTTAGATCAATCATTGTTTGCGTTAGATCTCACACAGAAGAAGCAATATTAAGAGTTATTTGCTGGGGGGGCTAACCCGTCATCAGCCCCCCCTATCAAATTTTCTGGCCGAAAATCATTCAGGCTAATAGATATTTGTTAGATCCGGTAAGATCAAGTGGTTTTAATGTTAGATCTCACATAATTATAGACTTATTAAGTGATTAATGAGGGAGGCTGGCCCCCCCTTATCAATTTTTTGGGACAAAAATCATTCAGGCTAACAGATATTCGTTAGATCCGGTAAGATCAAGTGGTTTTAACGTTAGATCTCACATCGTTTCCGAGATATTCCACATAAAAAAATAGATTTTTAGGTGGTACATATGTATGGACATATGGACGGGTTGGCCCCCCCTTATCAAATTTTCTGGCCGAAAATCATTCAGGCTGATAGATATTCGTTAGATCCGGTAAGATTAAGTGGTTTTAACGTTAGATCTCACATCATTTCAGAGATATTCCACATACAAATACAGATATTGGGTGTATACAAGGACAAATAAGGGGGGGCTGGCCCCCCCTTATCAATATTTTTGGCCAAAAATCATTCAGGCTAATAGATATTCGTTAGATCCGGTAAGATCAAGTGGTTTTAACGTTAGATCTCACATAATTAGAGACTTATTAAGTGATTAATGAGGGGGGGCTGGCCCCCCCTTATCAATTTTTTGGGACAAAAATCATTCAGGCTAACAGATATTCGTTAGATCCGGTAAGATCAAGTGGTTTTAACGTTAGATCTCACATAATTAGAGACTTATTAAGTGATTAATGAGGGGGGCTGGCCCCCCTTATCAATTTTTTGGGACAAAAATCATTCAGGCTAACAGATATTCGTTAGATCCGGTAAGATCAAGTGGTTTTAACGTTAGATCTCACATCGTTTCCGAGATATTCCACATAAAAAAATAGATTTTTAGGTGGTACATATGTATGGACATATGGACGGGTTGGCCCCCCCTTATCAAATTTTCTGGCCGAAAATCATTCAGGCTGATAGATATTCGTTAGATCCGGTAAGATCAATAAGTGGTTTTAAACGTTAGATCTCACATCATTTCAGAGATATTCCACATACAAATACAGATATTGGGTGTATACAAGGACAAATGAGGGGGGGCTAACCCGTCATCAGCCCCCCCTTATCAATATTTTTGGCCGAAAATCATTCAGGCTAATAGATATTCCTTAGATCCGGTAAGATCAAGTGGTTTTAACGTTAGATCTCACATAATTATAGACTTATTAAGTGATTTATGAGGGGGGGCTGGCCCCCCCTTATCAATTTTTGGGACAAAAATCATTCAGGCTAATAGATATTCGTTAGATCCGGTAAGATCAAGTGGTTGAACGTTAGATCTCACATCGTTTCCGAGATATTCCACATAAAAAAACTAGATTTTTAGGTGGTACATATGTATGGACATATGGACGGGTTGGCCCCCCCTTATGAAAATTTCTGGCCGAAAATCATTCAGGCTAATAGATATTCGTTAGATCCGGTAAGATCAAGTGGTTTTTAAACGTTAGATCTCACATCATTTCAGAGATATTCCACATACAAATACAGATATTGGATGTATACAAGGACAAAGTAGGGGGGGGCTGGCCCCCCCTTATCAATATTTTTGGCCAAAAATCATTCAGGCTGATTAGATATTCGTTAGATCCGGTAAGATCAAGTGGTTTTAAAACGTTAGATCTCACATAATTAGAGACTATTAAGTGATTAATGAGGGGGGCTGGCCCCCCTTATCAATTTTTTGGGACAAAAATCATTCAGGCTGATAGATATTCGTTAGATCCGGTAAGATCAAGTGGTTTTAATGTTAGATCTCACATCATTTCAGAGATATTCCACATACAAATACAGATATTGGGTGTATACAAGGACAAATGAGGGGGGGCTGGCCCCCCCTTATCAATATTTTTGGCCAAAAATCATTCAGGCTAATAGATATTCGTTAGATCCGGTAAGATCAAGTGGTTTTAACGTTAGATCTCACATAATTACAGACTTATTAAGTGATTAATGAGGGGGGGCTGGCCCCCCCTTATCAATATTTTTGGCCAAAAATCATTCAGGCTGATAGATATTCGTTAGATCCGGTAAGATCAAGTGGTTTTAACGTTAGATCTCACATAATTAGAGACTTATTAAGTGATTAATGAGGGGGGGCTGGCCCCCCCTTATCAATTTTTTGGGCCAAAAATCATTCAGGCTGATAGATATTCGTTAGATCCGGTAAGATCAAGTGGTTTGAACGTTAGATCTCACATAGTTTCCGAGATATTCCACATAAAAAACTAGATTTTTAGGTGGTACATATGTATGGACATATGGACGGGTTGGCCCCCCCTTATGAAATTTTCTGGCCGAAAATCATTCAGGCTGATAGATATTCGGTTAGATCCGGTAAGATCAAGTGGTTTTAACGTTAGATCTCACATCATTTCAGAGATATTCCACATACAAAATACAGATATTGGGTGTATACAAGGACAAATGAGGGGGGCTGGCCCCCCCTTATCATTTTTTGGGCAAAAATCATTCAGGCTAATAGATATTCATTAGATCCGGTAAGATCAAGTGGTTTTAACGTTAGATCTCACATAATTACAGACTTATTAAGTGATTAATGAGGGGGGGCTGGCCCCCCCTTATCAAATTTTTGGGCCAAAAATCATTCAGGCTAATAGATATTCGTTAGATCCGGTAAGATCAAGTGGTTTTAACGTTAGATCTCACATAATTAGAGACTTATTAAGTGATTAATGAGGGGGGGCTGGCCCCCCCTTATCAATTTTTTGGGCCAAAAATCATTCAGGCTGATAGATATTCGTTAGATCCGGTAAGATCAAGTGGTTTGAACGTTAGATCTCACATCGTTTTCGAAATATTCCACATAAAAAAATAGATTTTAGGTGGTACATATGCATGGACATATGGATGGGTTGGCCCCCCCTTATCAAATTTTCTGGCAAAAAATCATTCAGGCTGATAGATATTCGTTAGATCCGGTAAGATCAAGTGGTTTTAACATTTGATTATCCATAATTACAGGGATATTTGGTAGGAATGCACCTGTTCTAGAATCTATATCGGAGCAGATACTGAGCGATTTCACATGTACTAGTGATGAGTGCCATTGAGCATACCAGGGCTCGAGTCCTGCGGGAACGCGTGAGAACGACGTCCCTGCACTTATTTTACTACAGGAACGCCGTTCCCTTTGCAGGACTCGGGCAGCTTCTGCAGTGCCGTACTAACTAGGGGGCAGGGCGATTCACCTCGGGTGTCACATGCTGGGGGGGTGTCGGGCCGCCGCGACACCCCCTCCTCCAAGTCCCCTCTATGCATCAGTGACAGCGCGGCGTGTCTGTCAGCGGCCGCGGAGTGTAAAAACTGACAGTGCAGGGAGAGAGCTGTGACAGGGTGTGGGGGTGCCCGAGTCGGGTTGCGGACTGTACCGCTACCACGGTGACATACAGACCGGCCGCCGCGAGCAAGGAGTAAAAAACACAGTCTCTCGCTCTCTTGTACAACAGGGAGAGCGAGAGATGGCAAGGCAGCGTTAAACGGAGGACAGGAAATGGCAGAGATGTAAGCAGGTGATTGGTTGCTAGGTGGCCCTAGCAACCAATCATTTTCTTGTGGTTCAGAATAGGAAAGTGCAAAGGTAAGAACTAACACAGAGCACATGGGGGGGGGGGGGGGGGTACAGAGGTTGACGTGGAGGGGGTAACAGAGAGGGACCATCAGGGGGTACATAGTGGACAATGGGGGGGTACAGTGGTGAACACAGGTGGACCCGGGGGAACAGAGGTGGAGGGGGTACAGTGGTGGACATGAGGGGTACAGTGGTGGACATGAGGGGTACAGTGGTGGACATGAGGGTACAGTGTGGACATGGGGGGGTACAGTGGTGAACACGGGGGGGTACAGTGGTGAACACAGGTGGACAGGGGGAACAGAGGTGGACATGGGGGGGGGATACAGAGGTGAACACAGAGGTGGACATGGGGGGTGCAGAGGTGGACATGGGAGAGGGGGTACAGAGGTAGACGGGTTAGAGGTGGACATGAGGGGGGTACAGAGGTGACACAGAGGTGGATGGGGTAGAGGTGGACATGGGGGGGTACAGAGGTGAACACAGAGGTGGAAGGGGGTACAGAGGTGGACATGGGGAGAAACAGGGGTGAACACAGAGGTGGACGGGGAGAGGTGGACATGAGGGAGTACAGAGGTGGATATGGGGGGGGGAAGAGAGGTGGAGGGGCACAGAGGTGAACACAGAGGTGGACATGGGTGGGTGCAGAGGTTTACATGGGGGGGAACAGGGGTGGACATGGGGGGAACAGGGGTGGACATGGGGGGAACAGGGTGGGGGGGGGGGGGGGACATGGGGGGGTACAGAGGTAGACATGGGGGGGTACAGAGGTGGACATGGGGGGTTACAGAGATGAACCCAGAGGTGGACATGGGGGGGGGGGGGTACAGCACCCTGAGACCAGCCAGGCCAGCACCCTGAGACCAGCCAGGTCAGTAGGTATGTGTGATTAACGAATATCTATCAGCCTGAATGATTTTCGGCCAGAAAATTTCATAAGGGGGGGGCCAACCCGTCCATATGTCCATACATATGTACCACCTAAAAATCTATTTTTTTTATGTGGAATATCTCGGAAACGATGTGAGATCTAACGTTAAAACCACTTGATCTTACCGGATCTAACGAATATCTATCAGCCTGAATGATTTTTGGCCCAAAAAATTGATAAGGGGGGGGGCCAGCCCCTCCCTCATTTGTCCTTGTATACACCCAATATCTGTATTTGTATGTGGAATATCTCTGAAATGATGTGAGATCTAACGTTAAAACCACTTGATCTTACCGGATCTAACGAATATCTATCAGCCTGAATGATTTTTGGCCCAAAAAATTTATAAGGGGGGCCAGCCCCCCCTACTTTGTCCTTGTATACATCCAATATCTGTATTTGTATGTGGAATATCTCTGAAATGATGTGAGATCTAACGTTTAAAACCACTTGATCTTACCGGATCTAACGAATATCCATTAGCCTGAATGATTTTCGGACAGAAAATTTCATAAGGGGGGGCCAACCCGTCCATATGTCCATACATATGTACCACCTAAAAATCTAGTTTTTTATGTGGAATATCTCGGAAACGATGTGAGATCTAACGTTCAAACCACTTGATCTTACCGGATCTAACGAATATCTATTAGCCTGAATGATTTTTGTCCCAAAAAATTGATAAGGGGGGGCCAGCCCCCCCTCATTAATCACTTAATAAGTCTATAATTATGTGAGATCTAACGTTAAAACCACTTGATCTTACCGGATCTAACGAATATCTATCAGCCTGAATGATTTTTGGCCAGAAAATTTGATAGGGGGGGCTGATGACGGGTTAGCCCCCCCAGCAAATAACTCTTAATATTGCTTTTTCTGTGTGAGATCTAACGCAAACATTGATTGATCTAACCTGATCTAACAAAGATCTAACAAACTACATAAAAAAAAGTCAACATTTTTTATATGGGGGGGCTAACCCGGCAGAGGTTAGAGTTTCATGTCTTGGTCAGTAGCTAAATGGTTAGATGAACAGTCTCCCATGAGAATGACTTTTAGGGTTCGAATCCAGCTCAGAGCTTAATAATTTTATTTTTTTTAATATATATTTTCAATATATTGATTTGCTAATATTGGTATTGGGACATCCCTATTTAATCTAAAAGTAATGTATAAAATAATATGTATATATAAACTTTAAAAAAAAGTGTGCTCTTTCCTGGATTCGAACTCACAAAACATCACACACCAGAGACCATTTCTCTATGCCTTGAGCTATTTCTCAAACAATCCAAATTTGTCATGTTGGGGTATAGTGTGATGTTTTCCAAAAGTTGGGGTGCATTGTGTTCTGTTATCTATGGAAACTGTTTCATCACCCCCACCCCCAAATACACAATATACTCGTTTTCAACATCCCTCCAGTCTGAACAAAGACACACATTGTGCTCACAATTCCCTCATGTTGGGGTAAGAGTGCAATGTTTCCTAAAAGTTGGGTGCATTGTGTTCTTTATCTATAGAAGCTGTGTCTTCACCCCCCCCCCCCCCCACACACACACACACACAATACAATCGTTTTCAGCATCTCTCTTTATGTTTTCAGCAAAGGAAGTATTAATACAGTAGAGGAACCAGAGAGCCCAGCACTGCCTGCTTCACCATACTGTGTTCTGTAACTAAGCTAGATTTACAGATCCATATATAGAGAACAAGACTTGTATGTCTGCAGAATGATGGTCTATGGGTGTTACTACATTATTGCTAATTGCTCCTAAAATCCTCCTAATATAGATAACTATGCTTAAAAAAAACTCAGAATTCTGAGATTTAATCTCAGAATTCTGACTTTGAAACTCAGAATTCTGAGTTTTAATCTCAGAATTCTGAGATTTAATCTCAGAATTCTGAGTTTTAATCTCAGAATTCTGAGATTTAATCTCAGAATTCTGACTTTGAAACTCAGAATTCTGAGTTTTAATCTCAGAATTCTGAGATTTAATCTCAGAATTCTGACTTTGAAACTCAGAATTCTGAGATTTAATCTCAGAATTCTGAGATTTAATCTCAGAATTCTGACTTTGAAACTCAGAATTCTGAGATTTAATCTCAGAATTCTGAGATTTAATCTCAGAATTCTGACTTTGAAACTCAGAATTCTGAGTTTTAATCTCAGAATTCTGAGATTTAATCTCAGAATTCTGAGTTTCAAAGTCAGAATTCTGAGATTAAATCTCAGAATTCTGAGATTAAAACTCAGAATTCTGAGTTTCAAAGACTTTCAGAATTCTGAGATTAAATCTCAGAATTCTGACTTTGAAACTCAGAATTCTGAGATTTAATCTCAGAATTCTGAGATTTAATCTCAGATTCTGACTTTTAATCTCAGAATTCTGAGATTTTCTGATTCTGAGATTGAAACTCAGAATTCTGAGATTTAATCTCAGATTTTCTCACCCCACCCAGACTTTTAATCTCAGAATTCTGACTTTGAAACTCAGAATTCTGAGATTTAATCTCAGAATTCTGAGATTTAAAGTCAGAATTCTGAGATTAAATCTCAGAATTCTGAGATTAAATCTCAGAATTCTGTGATTAAATCTCAGAATTCTGAGTTTCAAAGTCAGAATTCTGAGATTAAAAGTCAGAATTCTGAGATTAAATCTCAGAATTCTGAGTTTTTTTTAAATATAGTAATGTATATTTGGAGGATTTTAGGAGCAATTAACAATATTGTAGTAACATCCACAGACCCTCATTCTGCAGACATACAAGTCTTTTGCTCTGTATATGGATCTGTAAATCTATTTTAGTTACAGCACACAGTATGGTGAAGCAGGCATTGCTGGGCTCTCTGGTTCCTCTACTGTATTCATAGTTCCTCAGTTTGCTGTCATCTGCTGTAACATAATGAGTCATGCTAAAAACGAGTGTATTCTGTGTGTGAGTAGGGGGGGGGAGACACAGCTTCCATAGATAACAGAAGACAATGCACCCCAACTTTTAGAAAACATTGCACTGTTACACAAACATGAGAGAATTGTGAATGGCTACAAAGCAGAAGGACAATGTGTTTTTATGGTCAGAATGGCTTGATCATAGCGATTACATGTCTGGACTAATTCTTACAGAGAATGCACCACATACTGAAACTAAAAACACAATCGAGATTCATGTCTTGGTCAGTAGCTAAATGGTTAGATAAACAGTCTCCCATGAAAATGACTTTCAGGGTTCAAATCCAGCTCAGAGCTTAATTATTTTTTTTTTTTAATATATATTTTCAATATATTGATTTGCTAATATTGGTATTGGGACATCCCTATTTAATCTATAAGTAATGTATAAAATAATATGTATATATAAACTTAAAAAACAATTGTGCTCTTTCCTGGATTCGAACTCACAAAACATCACACACCAGAGACCATTTCTCTATGCCTTGAGCTATTTCTCAAACAATGCAAACCTGTCATGTTGGGGCAATAGTGTGATGTTTTCCAAAAGTTGGGGTGCATTGTGTTAAGTTATCTATGGAAGCTGTTTCATCACCCCCACCCCCAAATACACAATATACTCGTTTTCAACATCCCTCCAGTCTGAACAAAGACACACATTGTGCTCACAATTCCCTCATGTTGGGGTAAGAGTGCAATGTTTCCTAAAAGTTGGGTGTATTGTGTTCTTTTATCTATAGAAGATGTGTCTTCACCCCCCCCCCCCCCCCCCACACACACACACAATACAATCGTTTTCAGCATCTCTCTTTATGTTTTCAGCAAAGGAAGTATTAATACAGTAGAAGAACCAGAGAGCCCAGCACTGCCTGCTTCCCCATACTGTGTTCTGTAACTAAGATAGATTTACAGATCCATATATAGAGCACAAGACTTGTATGTCTGCAGAATCATGGTCTATGGGTGTTACTACATTATTGCTAATTGCTCCTAAAATCCTCCTAATATAGATAACTATGCTTAAAAAAAAACTCAGAATTCTGAGATTTAATCTCAGAATTCTGAGATTTAATCTCAGAATTCTGACTTTGAAACTCAGAATTCTGAGATTTAATCTCAGAATTCTGAGATTTAATCTCAGAATTCTGACTTTGAAACTCAGAATTCTGACTTTGAATCTCAGAATTTTGTATATATATTTTTTTATGATGGCCCCAGGGCTCTTCCATAGTAGCATATAGAAGCCAACAGTTGAAATAAGGCTTCTAGTGAGAGTACATGCCCTGTAGGCTGGCAGGAGGCCACATAGCGAAGGCTGGCAGGTGATTTGCATTATTTTATAAATGTTTGGCAAGTAAGAATGTTATGTATATGTGCTTCAACTGTCTATTTACCTGTTTGGTTACATATGGTCTCTACGACATCCTTTCCTGTCCTGATGATGCAGAGGGAACTCTAACATAATGCATTCCAATTCCCCAAAATATTACTTTTACTGAAAAAAAAGCATACCTGCTTTTATACTACATTAAAAAAACAATTTTTATTCAAGCCTCACCATTCAAACTATTCAAAGTAAAACATTGTTCAATACTTGCATGGGCATTAGCAGCCATAACATAATATACTTCAAAAGAGGCTCAAAACCAGACTCAAATTTTAAAACCACCATGGCCGATGTCAGCAGGTTTTGTAATGCATTTAGTTATGGCAGGCAGCCTTCTGAATGTCATATGCCATTTCCACACTCTGACAAAGCTGGCACTCTTGGGCAACTTGGTTTCTGAACACAGAGTGCAGAGCAATCGGAGTGTCTGCACATGGATATTTGGTTACATATTTCCTGCATCATGTGCTTGACTTGCTGCATCAGCAATTGGCGATTTTATTTATCTATTACGTTTAGTGTTAGCAGAAAAAGCAGTTACATTTAAAGTGTCACTGTTGAAAATGTATTCTTACAGATTACACTATAATTTCATTAGGACTGGTCATTAAAGTGTACTGACCTAGCACTTTTTTCACCCTCACATTTCTTGCAATTGCTGGCTGCTTCATGTCCCTTTTGTTTACCAGTCTGACAAGCATTCCACAGAAAAGAACAGGTGGTCTATCTGTGAGCCAGAAAGTTAAGAGTAATATTAGAGAATTAAAGAGAGCTAGAGAGGGGTAAACAAATGTAGAGCAATAATTAAGAAGCCAGACAGATATGTGGTGGATGGAAATCCTAGAATGCAGGAAAGCAAGAAAAAGAAAAAGGGAATTGTTAAGTGTACAGATGTTTTGGCAAATGTGAGACTGATTCACTGAAGTGTGTACGTCTGAAATTCACAACACGGCAGTATGCCGACCTTAAAAAATTGTTACTAAGACTTGTAAGAGCAAGCAAATGAAAAGCATGGCCACTTTTCTTCTAAATGTTATTTTTAAATTGTAACGGACAATCACACATCAGTGCATCAAGCCCAACAATTAGTAGCAAAGTCTATAGCAATGTGAGCAAGGTAATAATTAGCTTTGATGTGGCTGAAAGTGCAGCCTTGTAAGTATATGGTGGGTGTGGTTACAGATAATAAGCAGCCTGTCCCCATTTCAAACATTTGCTTTGAAACCTACAACTCCAGATGAAAGAAGGAAGGCTTATATGTTATATATTTTAGTATGCCAGCTTGTAAAATGACCAGCCCTGCTACTCTTAACTGAAGAGTATGCAAATATTCTACCATTACTATACAGTATTATATGGGATATATATTAAAGAACAAAGGATTTTGGTTGCTTTTACAGGTTTAGAACATTATGGTCACATACTTGTTCCAACATACATATACAAGCCACATGAAAAGAGACGCAAATATGCCATCTGATGGCAGGCCACATTACTGTAGGCTTTGCTGTAGTCTTAAAATATAGTTCAGTGTATCTGTCTGGTATGCCTTAGCGCACTTCCACTTGGTCTATAGTGATCAGCGAGGGTGGCAGCAGACCAACAAGGCAAAAGGTGAATGGGGGGGGGGGGGTGGTGGAGTTCGCAGTGCTCGGCATGCAGTTAGTGAGGACATTTATTATACGGACAGTGGTCTGGGAAAGGAATGCTTCACATAGGGTAAAGTATGGCACCACACTGGGATTGGAAAGGCAGAACTGGATATACTGGCGTTAGCGTGTCTTGGAATTGCGTGGATGCTTTATTTATACACATAATAAAAAGTTTCTTGTTGCAGCTTTATTATTGTCAAGCTAATAAGCAGGAAGGTGAAAATATTTAGAGACCAAATAAATTCACCTGACCAACAGCTGGGGCTGTACCAAGCCTAAAATGTGTTTTTGCGCAAGAATACTATGCCCTAGTTATGTATGGCTAAATACATAAGTATATCTTTCTGTACTGTTAACCTTATGTACCCATTTTACATATAACCCATGGACAGAAAGTTTAAAGAATAGTTTGGCTAAGTGTATATTGACACATTCATTTATCATAACCTTTCTTTTTTATCAGCAACATTTAAAAAGGTAACACGTTTTTAATATTGGAATACCTATATAGCAACAAAGATGGAGCCTCTTTTTTTAAAATAAAATGGAAGTCAAGGGTAATTAGTCATAGTTCAGAAAAGCTAAAAAAAAAAACTAAAAAACTAAAATGGACCTGCTCAGTAATGCAGTGCAGTGCAAGGATGTTTTACCAAACAATAATGAACCCTGCGTTTTAAAAGTATTTACCACCTAACCCCAGATGTCTTGTGCTTTAAGATAAAAGATCTACTGAAGCACGTGCAACTTTAACTTAGCTGAGCAAGCTAAACATAAATAAAAAACCCCTAAAAGATAAAATGTTCTGACAACTGCACAAGGGAAACAGTTATCAGGGAAGCATTTGTTTCAAGAGACAATTTAACTGGAAAGAAGATACATCCAACTTAAGGTAAAGAATACCTTTTTCAGATTTTTTTTAGATAATATCTCTTCTAGACATCCAACAGGAACCATACCATAATACAAATCTAAAAACTGGTCTTCGTTATCAAAACCTGGTGCTCCTCCACTTTCTGTACCAGTGCTCTGTGTTGTAATGCTGGATATATTAAGATTTACCACAATATAGTAGCATAAAAAAAAAAAATTATAATATATAAATGGTAGCTATTTCCTGACCTCACTAAAAACAGGATATCACAAGAATGTCAATATTACACTTCCAAATCTAAAGATGTGGATTACTGTTTAACCGTACCGTTTAAAGTATGCTTGTCTAATCAGAATAAAAGCTGCATCCAATCCTTTGGTACTGAGGATGCAATGTCTTTATTGCAGTCTTAATCTATGTAAACTTATTTCTCAAGATGCTGGTAAATGAGGGGTGCACAGAAACACATGTATATGAAAAGGACCAAGACATGCAGAGGAAAAGGTGAAAACATAAGCATCATGCTATCCTTCATTTGGATAACATGTTTATTTATGTTTAAGCATTTTTTTTCTATTTAGGCAAAGCTAAAGTGCACATTATAAATATATATTGGGTACAGAGAGCATGCCACCCCTGTATCAAAGAAACCTCAAGTGGGAAATGTTGTGCTATTCCGATCCAAGCATACCGACCAACATTGACTAATCTCAAAGAACTCATAGCACACATTTTTACCTTCTATGACAAAAATATTTGGCACCACAAACATATATAATTAACGCATAAGACCAAAGAATGAAAAAGCCCAAGCAAATGTTATACTGTACATTGATTGCATTAATAATGGTAATGTAGATGAGAGAATATAGTAGAAAAATATATTAACAAGCAAATAGAATACAAGTACATGACAAGTGAGTGAGATAGACCACAAATGCATTTATTTTTTTCCTGTAGCGTAATATGCAGAAACCTTACAGAGGAACAGTTAAAGGTCACAGGCTATGCTTGTAGTTTCACTGGTCTCAAGATAAAAATCAATGAATATATAGAGGCTGATGATAACTGGCATAATACCCTGACCACATAAAATTGATTAAATGCAGAAACCTAGATAAAAAATTAAGTCTAAAAAATAAATAAAAAAGAATTATATGGCCCTGTAATCATCAACCTAAAACAAAATATATTTTAAATGAAAGCAGTGTAAATACTTTTGTCAAACTACCTGATATCAGCCGCATGCATTCCCTGTATAGCAGGGCTGGCAAGTGAGGAAAAAAAACGCAAAAGGATCCAATCAGTTCATATGCTGATAGGAGGAGAAAGCAGAGTACCAGAGAGATGAGCTCATCACTGCCTGCTTCTCCTTTCACTAGTCAGCAACAAGATGACCTGGACACACGCGCAGACTTTGGGAGCACATATAAGCATAGCTCCAAACTGTCCCTTTTCAAAAATGTCCCTCTGTCCCCCTTTCCTCCCCATGTGTCCCTCATTTTGGTCTGATCTATATAGTTGTATATAAAAAGCACTTTATCTTTCAAAAAGTATTTCCTAATGCTAAACTTTTCATCCAAATTCTAAATTGCTGCATTTGTCAATTGTAAAAGCCAATATAAAGGAATATAACACACTTGTGGATTTAACCAACCTTTTTTGGGGGGTTATGTCCCCTTTAAGGGGTGTGGCAGGGGGGGTGTCCTATGAGTACATGTGTCCCTCATTCCCATCTCAAAATGTTGGGATGTACGAGAGCCGTCTTAACTGCAGCAACACAGGTTGGTCAGACTTTGAAAAAAGTTCCTGCACTAATTTGGTCTGACTTTGGGTCTACTTCAGCCCATTGAATATCACTGAAGTCGGATCAAAGTCAGATCATCATCTTAACTCATCTGACTTTGGCGTGCGACTTGTGCTTTGAGGATCTTTAGGAGGAACCCCCACATCAAAAATGTTAAAAACTATTTGCGTGGAGTCCCCCCCCACCCCCCCCAAATTCCATACCAGATCCTTATCAGGGCACAGACAGAAGAGCAGCATTAATCCAGACACTCAAGACGGCTCACAGACAGCAGTTTACGTCACAACCGGAAGTAACGTACACCACTGTCTGCGAGCCATCCTGAGTGTCTGGAAGCGCTGGCAACCATTTGCGTCCCTGGACCCATTAGCTGCCTCTTCACCAGTGAGAAAATAGTCTTTCCCACAAGCAGATGAACCACATTATTAATCCCACATGCGCTGACATTTCATACATCTTGTGAGTTACCAATGGTCTTTTATGGAATAAAATGTCCTAATAACGCTGCACTTAGCGCTGCTCTCCTTCTGTCTTTGCCTTCCACAGAGTTACTTCTAGCCTGTCATGAGCTGGCAGCCATCCACAGCCGGCTTATTTAAAAACACTTCAACTGTCATTGTGCCACAAATGTATCCCTCCACATTAACTCGATGTCAAAGAGTTCTAATTACCCACTCTCTTTATTCAGCCGATTGCACGCACATGACCAAATGTACTTTCTCTTGCCTTATCCGAGCTTGCAGCCTTGCAGGTCAGGGAGTCACCGCCTGGGGAATGATGGTGGGGTGACTCCACAAAAGGGTAGGGTCTCCAGATCATGTCACTGAATGACCACACCCTCTCTATAAAAACTGGCAGAGAGCAGAGCTTGCATAACTATGGGAGCTATGGGCGCAGAGACCACACTGCCCCAAAGCAAGCCCGCTATCATTGAGGGCATGTGGCCTGGTATGGACCAGAAGGGGGGGTGGATGGGGGTTTCTCTTGCTCGCTCACCCCCCCCGCAATTGTTTAAAATTTGGCCTGGAGTTTCCCGTTAAAATTCATACCAGACTTAAAGAGCCTGAAATTGTCAGGATCAAAGTCTGATCTCGTTCATTGAAGTAAGACATGAAGTCGCAGGGCAAGGTCAGATCCACAGTCGTACGGCTGTCATGTCGTACGAGTGTGAACTCAGTCTAAATGACTTTCTGTGGACAAACATATTTTATTATTTACAAATGATACTAAAATTATGATTTTGGTACAAAGCATTTATTTTATGTGAAACTAAGGGGTAGAGAGAGATCTTTATATCTATCTATCTAGTTTCAGCAGAATTCACATACACCAATAATGTAAATTATTTGTGGAATATCAGTCATCTGTTGCCTTTGGCAGGGAGAGTGTAACATGCCCTAACATTCAATCTTGAAAGAAAAAAACAAAAACGTACAAGCATGTTTAGTGTACAAATCATATTGACATTTCTGTGGTTGCCACCAATAGTGTACACAATGTACAATGTGGCAGAGACGGAACTGTTTGTCAAGCTTACCAGACTCAACAGAAGTTAAATGTGTTACTATACCCAGGACACTGCATGCACTATACCTGGTCTCCCACAGTAAACAGAACATTGAAATTTTAGTAACTATTAATGGCTAAATACCTTTTCTCATCAGCAATATATAGCAGTCTTGCGACTACTATCAGTGCCTGTTTAAAGCTTATAGGAGGAATTTTCACACTGCACTGGTTGTTCTATTAGGATCCAGGAACCCCGACCCTGTCTGGCCAGTGCCAATTGGCCCTGTCCAGAATCCCATGCACTCCCCCAAGAAAAAAAAAAAAAAAAAACACATCTAGCAATGCACACCAAACTGAGAATGTGCAGCCTGAATTCAGTAACCCTGTCTTATCTGGACCTTTTTTGGAGTTTGTGGAAGAAGAGGATCTGTGCATACAAGATCAAACAGCCTTTTTACACAATTCATAGGTTCCACCGTGACTATAATAAGGATGCTTTACTGCATACACACAACGATTTTACTGTTTTATGGTTTAGTAACACTTTACGTTCCTCCTCTGCAACATGGTATCAATTCTGTATAGCAGTAGGTGATTTATGTAGGGGGCGCCTCAGGCAGCGCAAGATGACTTTGCATCTGCGAGGTCCATGTTAAAGTCTGTGTTGGGTTGGCCCCATCGCCAAAAACACGTTATGGTTTACAACTGACCCCAGAAGAGAAAAACACAGCACATTTGCACATTTACAGTGGTTTTAAAAGCTCAATTTTTTTTACCTTCATGCATTCAATGCATAAAGGAAAAAAACCTTCAGTGTGGAGCAGCCCCCCCCATACTCACCTGAGCCCCATCTCAATCCAGTGACGTGCAGCAGCTCTCCTGGGTCTCTGTCTCTTCATTGGCTGAGACAGCAGTGGAAGCACCTACTACTGTCAATCACAGCCAGTGAGGAAAGAGTGGGTGCAGGGCAAAGCCCCACTCCGTGTGAATGGACAAGCAGAGAGCGAGGCTTCTCGGGTGCCCCCATAGCAAGCTGCTTGCTATAAGGGCAGGAGGGAGGGACCAGGCGCGCATGCTGAGGAACCAAGAAGAGAAGGATCGGGGTGGCTCTGTACAAAACCTTTGCACAGAGCAGATGAGTATGTTTGTTATTTAAAAGAAAATCTGCCTTCAATAACAATAAGTGTGAAACCAACTCATCTACAAAAAAACACAATTTATGAGTGGGGGGGGGGGGGGGCACAGGCTCTGTGACCAAAGTGCTTTTGTATTTGTTGTAGTTATCCATATTGAAACATGGATAATATTGATGTAGCGCCCCCTTACTTTCAGTATGGGCACTATGCTAAAGTTAGCTAGAATGGGAGAGGTACGTTGCTCCCATTCGTGATTTATTTAAATTATGACCCCTGTCGGTCCAGAAAGGTCTCCTGGACCAATCTGCATTCTAGGGATGTGGTATCATCTCCGGCCAGCAGTTGGCGCCAGCGGGGTTTCTGGCAGAGCAAGTCTTCCCCAGCAGCCAATTAGAGGAGTTCTTCCCTCGCAGGGAATGCTGGGAGGGGTATATCTGTGACAGGTGTCGTGTTCTAAAATCTTCGCGGGGTCCCGGTGCTGGGTGCGGCATCCACCTTCGGGGTGTGCGCACCTATAGTCCCCGCCTGCACGGCCCTCCTGGCCAAGCTTGCAGGCTTCATCGAGCCTCAACCGGAGATGAAAGAGGACCCCAGTGATCCACTGAGTTCCAGGTTCCATTGAAACGGATCTCAGGCTGAGTGCCGCACTAATCTGGGATCTGGTGACCGGGATGTTACAGGTAAGCATTACTGTCTCCCGGTGATCCGGGCTGGAGTCCATTGGAAGGATTCGCCCCTATATTCATCCATTACGTATCGCTGTTACTAAGGGCTGGATTGCCCATTCACATCCAGGCCTGATACTGCAAGTTCATCCCTTTACTCTCATCAACCTTTTATCTCCTAACTGAAGTTGATGTTGGCTATGTTGGCCTAGAAATAAAGCCTTGGAAAACTTTATTGAATGTCTGGACCTCCGCTCACTACTTTGTTCATGCATCACACCCCTAGACAACGCTAGAGCTACGTAATGTGCCGGACCCAACAATCAACCAGCGGCCCCTTCGGGGGTAGCGCTACATTGAAAAATTGCAAATACATTTTCCATAATGATTTTTATTTGGGGGCTTCAGATGACAAATAGGATACTACACAAATAACCAATTAAAGTGGACTCTGCAGGAAAAAAAAAATACATTCTATCAAATTAATTTAAATATGCCCCCTTTAATTCTGTAATAAAAAAAAATCATCTGCCAACATATTTTTCACCTAATTTTATGGAAAAGAATCAGTAAGCACTGCAGATTATACAAAGGCGTTAATGAGGCAGAAAGACAGCTTAATTCTGGCAGTTTCCAGTATGCTGATTATGTTATTGTGCAAGAGATACACGAACAACATTAATATCTTATTATACTATGGTGCAAAATGAAATATTACTTCTAGATATTTTAGTGCAGTGAAATTTCTTCGCAATATCCAACCTGCCCATATACACAGAGAACAAAATTGGTCAAGGACCTACAGTAGGTGACTGGGATATTGTGTCAATCTCGCTCCCTTTCTCGGCGAGATTGACCACCTACGAGCCCCATCGCGGGAGCCAGCGCCGAGCTGGCTTGCCGCGATGGAGACAAAGCCGTCATAGAAGCGACGGGGATCCGACGCGGATTCCCGCCAATTCTACACGTGGGCGGAGTTTGTTATGAATCCTGAAGGAGAAATCCCCGCCGGATTTTTAAAGAAAAATCCGGCATGGGTTCCCCCCTCAGGAGCATAACGGGCCCTTAGGTCTGTTATGGGTTGTAAGGAGACCCCCTACGCCAAAAAAACGGCGTGGGGGTCCCCCCACAATCCATAACAGACCCGTATCCAAAGCACGCCGGCCGGCCGGTCAGGAAGGGAGTGGGGGCGAGCGAGCGCCCCCCCCTCCTGAGCCGTACCGGGCAGCATGCCCTCAACATGGGGGGGTCAGGTGCTCTGGGGCAGGGGGCTCACTGCGGCCCCCCACCCCAGAGCACCCTGTCCCCATGTTGATGAGGACAGGGCCCCTTCCCGACAACCCTGGCCGTTGGTTGTCGGGGTATGCGGGCGGGAGGCTTATCGGAATCTGGAAGCCCCCTTTAATAAGGGGGCCCCCAGATACCGGCCCCCCACCCTAAGTGAATGAGTATGGGGTACCCCTACCCATTCACCTGCAAATTAAAAGTGTAAACACAAATAAAACACACAGGGTATTGAAATATTTTATTAGTTGGCCGCCGGGGGGGGGGTGTGTATGATCGCTTTTATAAAAGCGCCCCCCTCCGGCGGGCTTCTGTGGGGGGTGGGTGCCGCCGTCTGGTTCTCTTCCGCCGCCGGGGGGGGGCGCTTTGATAAAAGCGCCCACCACCCGGCGGGCTTCTTTCGAAGTCTTCGGCGGCTCTCCGGGGGTCTTCGGCGGCTCTCCGGGGGTCTTCTGCGGCTCTCCGGGGGTCTTCTGCGGCTCTCCGGGGGTCTTCTGCGGCTCTCCGGGGGTCTTCTGCGGCTCTCCGGGGGTCTTCTGCGGCTCTCCGGGGGTCTTCTGCGGCTCTCCGGGGGTCTTCTGCGGCTCTCCGGGGGTCTTCTTCAGGACTCGCCGCCGCTATCTTCGTGTTAGCTCAATTACTGGCGGCGGCGAGTCCCCTCTTCTGTGACGTCTTCTTCTTCTTCTTCTCCAGATGTTGACGCGACGCTTCCTCCCGCTGTTATGCCGGGCGCGCGGCTCCCAGCGAATTATATAGGCCTGTCTTGTGACGTCGCAGTCCCATCATGCTCCGGTAGGTACCACGTGGTACCTACCGGAGCATTATGGGACTGCGACGTCACAAGACAGGCCTATATAATTCGCTGGGAGCCGCGCGCCCGGCATAACAGCGGGAGGAAGAGTCGCGTCAACATCTGGAGAAGAAGAAGAAGACGTCACAGAAGAGGGGACTCGCCGCCGCCAGTAATTGAGCTAACACGAAGATAGCGGCGGCGAGTCCTGAAGAAGAAGAAGACCCCCGGAGAGCGGAGAAGACCCCCGGAGAGCCGCAGAAGACCCCCGGAGAGCCGGAGAAGACCCCGGAGAGTGGGAGAAGACCCCCCAGCCGCCGAAAGAAGCCCGCCGGGTGGTGGGCGCTTTTATCAAAGCGCCCCCCCCGGCGGCGGAAGAGAACCAGACGGCGGCACCCACCCCCCACAGAAGCCCGCCGGAGGGGGGCGCTTTTATAAAAGCGATCATACACACCCCCCCCCGGCGGCCAACTAATAAAATATTTCAATACCCTGTGTGTTTTATTTGTGTTTACACTTTTAATTTGCAGGTGAATGGGTAGGGGTACAATGTACCCCATACTCATTCACTTAGGGTGGGGGGCCGGTATCTGGGGGCCCCCTTATTAAAGGGGGCTTCCAGATTCCGATAAGCCTCCCGCCCGCATACCCCGACAACCAACGGCCAGGGTTGTCGGGAAGGGGCCCTGTCCTCATCAACATGGGGACAGGGTGCTCTGGGGTGGGGGGCCGCAGTGCGCCCCCTGCCCCAGAGCACCTGACCCCCCCATGTTGAGGGCATGCTGCCCGGTACGGCTCAGGAGGGGGGGGGGCGCTCGCTCGCCCCCACTCCCTTCCTGACCGGCCGGCCGGCGTGCTTTGGATACGGGTCTGTTATGGATTGTGGGGGGACCCCCACACCATTTTTTCGGCGTAGAGGGTCTCCTTACAACCCATAACAGACCTAAGGGCCCGTTATGCTCCTGAGGGGGGAACCCATGCCGGATTTTTCTTTAAAAATCCGGCGGGGATTTCTCCTCAGGATTCATAACAAACTCCGCCCACGTGTAGAATTGGCGGGAATCCGCGTCGGATCCCCGTCGCTTCTATGACGCACTCGCTGGAATGTGCTTTTACTATTCCAGCGAGTGCGAGATATCGGCAGCCTGTCGCCGAGATTCAGCGCGATGCTGGCGTGCTAAAAACACATTCTCGGCGGCAGGCACTGTACACTAATCAGCTAATTTGCAAATAGCATATCTCATGCTTGTTGGATGCATATTAAAGCGGTATTAAACCCAAAACCAAAACATATTACAGCTTAATAAATTATTAGATAAGGTTGCTGCATTAGTTTTCATTTTCTAAGCTTTCTTTCTTTTATGTTCAGCTGGTTTCACTCGTTTTGCCCTTTAGCAGGCACGCGTGGGTGCCATTAATTTTTAAAAGGCCCCCTGAAGCATCTGCAAACACAATAGCGCTTGCGAACATGACAAACGAGATGGTGCCGCGATTTAAAATGAAAAGGGTCAGGTACATCTTTCCCCATGTTTCTATGGGTAGGGCAGCCCACTTAATTAACCACTTAAGGACCGCCTACTGCACATTTACGTCGGCAGAATGGCACGGCTGGGCACATCAACGTATATATACGTTGATTTTAGTACCCAGCTGTGGGTCGCGGGCGCGCGCCCCGGTCCGAAGCTTCAGGACCGCGGGATTCGCGGACCCGATCGCCGCTGCAGTGCGGCGATCCGTCCCTGGAGCGGAAGAACGGGGAGAGCCGTGTGTACACACGGCTTCCCCGTGCTTCTCTGTGGCCGTAGCATCGATCGCGTCATCCCTGTAATAGGGGGACGCGATCGATGACGTCACACCTACAGCCACACCCCCCTACAGTTGTTAACACAACACATAGGTCACACATCCCCTACAGCGCCACCTGTGGTTAACTCCCAAACTGCAACTGTCATTTCCACAGTAAACAATGCAATTTAAATGCATTTTTTGCTGTGAAAATGACAATTGGCCCAAAAATGTGTCAAAATTGTCCGAAGTGTCCGCCATATTGTCGCAGTCACGAAAAAAAATCGCTGATCGCCGCTATTAGTAGTAAAAAAAAAAAAAATTAATAAAAATGCAATAAAACTATCCCTTATTTTGTAAACGCTATAAATTTTGCGAAAACCAACCGATAAACGCTTATTGCGATTTTTTTACCAAAAATACGTAGAAGAATACGTATCGGCCTAAACTGAGGAAAAAAAAAGCTTTTTTATATATTTTTGGGGGATATTTATTATAGCAAAAAGTAAAAAATATTGCATTTTTTTTTAAATTGTCGCTCTATTTTTGTTTATAGCGCAAAATTGTTTGGGAGCCACGTCGCACGACCGCGCAATTGTCAGTTAAAACGACACAGTGCCGAATCGCAAAAAGGGGCAAGGTCCTTTACCTGCATTTTGGTCCGGGTCTTAAGTGGTTAAATGGGCTGCCCTACATGCAGAGTGCAGCCACACAAGATGTGAGCCAAGCCTAAAGTGATTGTAAAAAAAAAAAAAATTATGTTATACTTACCTGCTTTGTGCAAGGATATTGCATAGAACAGTCTCTTGCCTCATCTTCTGGGATCCAACACCCCACCAGACTGAGAATGTTGCTGTCCAAGTCTCCCTGTTGCTTATTCATCCAGAAAATATAGGAACCCTAATATTGGAGGTGTGTTACTGATCAGATCACCAAGTGAAAACAGAGGGAGAAAAAGCCTAATTAAAAGAACAACAACGTAACCACCCCATTTAAAGATTGTGGAGATTATTACATTTTTGGTTTTGGGTTGAATGGCGCCTTAAGTATCACTGTCAATGCAACTGAACATTATAAAAATGACAGAGTAGCATTCCTGACCATGTATTCAAAAGCCATCTTTTAAAAATAGAAGTAAACCCACAAGGTCCATCAAACTAGGATTTTTATCCCCGATATCTCTGCCAAGTATCAGCAGCTATCTGGAGCTGATAAAATCTTCATCTCTCAAAGCTACTAACCAGGATGTTCATGCAGGGAATATTCCTCTAGGATTGGTTCATGGCATATACAGTAGAAAAAAAAAATGTGCCAAGTCTGGAAAATGGCATGTCCCAATCTTGTACAATTCTTGTTTATGCTAAATACATGTTCACTATGAGAACCATCCACCTCCAGGGCACCAAAATGGGCACAGTACAACTAAACAGGTACATTTTTTGTATCTATATAACTCAAGACCAAACAGCCCAGCTGACCTAAATAAAACAGAATTATTCATTAATCCAAAAACAATAAAACAAAAGACAGAATGCCCAGATCTGTGCTATAAAGGAGTTTATATTAGCTGAAACATTGAGAAGCGTGTGAAGAAAGCAACGCCCTGGTTGCTGTGCAGAACACAAACGCAAAGGTCTAGCCAGGAAAAAGTATCGGCATTCAGAGTAACATCTTAAAATGTAATAAACGTATAAACATGCAAGATAATCAAACAGGATTACAATATAAATAAAAATAAATAAAATACATTATGAACTGACTATATATATTCTAACAAGATTATAAAAGAACACTAGAGAGAGGCTGTTTAAACCATTTAGGATTGGTCTGAAGCTGGGAATACAATTTTTCCCATCAACAACGTTATATTTTGCGCCAAAAAAATATAGATACCATCAATATAACTTAGATGAAAAAGCACTTCACACATTTGTAAAGCATTTTGAAAGAGAACTTTTATGCATGCCATTTGTTTGAATCACAATTTTTTTGTATATGCCCCTTTGTTTTGCAACATAAAAAAGGTCTTCCCAGAAGACGATATATGCACTATTTGACTCATCAATGCAATTATATCTAAACCAAGCTTGTCTGAAAAGTTGCATTTGTGTTCTCCTACCATATTTGTGATAAAACTCCTATAAAAAAAACTAAAGGTCATGTAGGTAGTTATAAAACAATGTTTTTGCATATAAAAAAAAAATGATAATAGATGTAGTGGGTTGCATGCAATTTTTTAAGTATACATAATTTTATATAAAATCGGTCATAAACGGAACTAAAGAGAAATATATAATCATGAGATCAATATATTGCCCTGTACAAAATGTCACCTTTCATTTACTAGGGTTTCTTATTATAAAATTAGGCATTTTAAAATAGACCTTGAAATAGGACAATAGAAAATCTTGTATATAAAAACATTTTTGGTTATGTCTCATTATAAAGAATATTTAAAACATGGTAAACAAAAAATGAGTACAGTGGAACCTTGGATTGCAAGTAACGCGGTACCAAATACGAGCACTGTATTTAAAAAAAATCCTAACTCGGTTTGCGAGTGTTGTCTCGCAAAACGAGCAAGATTCAGGACAAAGCGGTCTGCAGTACCGCGTTTGGCCTGAGGTGGGGGGCGCTGGAGCCGAACAGAGCTGATCGCATCCATTCGGAAATGCACGCAAAGGCCCGAGGACAGCTCGGCTGACCTCGGCAACTTTGGGAATGGAGTCTTTCCGGGGTTTGCCGAGGCTCTCCGGCGCCCCCCACCTCTGGCCGCATGTAGTATTGCATGCCATTAAAGTCAATGCGGAACAAATTTTAGTTTCCATTGACTTTAATGGGGAAACTCGCTTTGATAGAGTACTTTGTATTACGAGCATTCTCCTGGAACGTATTATGCTCGTAATGCAAGGTTCCACCGTAAATGCAATAAATTGTCAGATATAAATTCACAAAAAAATCAGAATTGTTGGCAAGACAAAAACAAGTGTGTATGGAATGATACCCTAAAATTATTGAGGTTTTACCTAAACTTTTAACTAAACCTCTATGTGTGCAACTCTGTTCAAAGAGAGGACATGGAAAACATGAAACTATTGAGGATATATTGCTGCAGCTTCAGTTGTTTGTCATTGATTTCTTTCAATGACAACTGGAACAGCTAAGCTGGTGACAATCACAGGCAAATTTGAATGGCCTGAAATAATTTGGTTTGTCAACATAACACGCAATATGTACTGCAATTAAAAAGCAGTGGGCAAGTTAATCAACCAGTTGACTGATCAGAAAGTTGCAAAAGCAGTTTAAAATGCTAAATCCACACATTGTATTTCATATGATTTATATATATTAGAGTTTTTACAGAAAAAAAAAAAAAAAGAAGAAGAAGAGATTCGGCATCTCCAAATAAGTTATCCTTCTATGGACTTGTTGCATTCAGCATCTTACCTGGATTTTGGCTATAAAACGGCCCTCCGTTTATCTGATTTTGAAGATTTGGCTGTGAGGTCATAGATGGAGGACGACGATATGGAAGAGAACCTCCTATTGTTGGTGGCGTGTGTCGGGACGCTGGTCTGTTCATACTGTAGAACTGAGCAGGGTTACCTAAACATGCATAAGCAAACAAACTTAGTGCAAAATTACCTAAAACACAAAATCTATTTGCTTTAAATATTTTGCGCAGTTTGTTATTTTCACAAAAGCTTCAAAACACTGAAATTATATAAAAGACTGTATGTAAATGTAAAAGATAAAAGACAAATATGGAGTAATGTTAAGAGATTGCTTTGTTCTCTAGTACAGGGGTAGGGAACCTGCGGCCCAGCATCCGGCCCCCCCGCGGAGCTGTCAGAAGGAGCCGATGTTTCCCTTGTAGTTCCGGCTCCTTCTGACTGTGTGATTTACAGGCAACTGAAGTGGAGACAGTGGCGCAGTGACAGGCAGCCAGGGCTGGGCAGCTAGTTATTTTATCCTGCACTGTCATTTTATGTGTGAATCAGCGCGCCACGATAATACCCCCCCCCCCCCCCCCCCCCCCCGGGCGCGCGCTGCTGTCCTCTGACATCCACCCAGCACCCTCCCCCCCTCTCTGCTGTGCCTCTGCGATGCGTGTACTTTACAGTGTATGTCCAGCACCCCCCTCCAGTCTGCTCTGCAATGCGTGTACTGTACAGTGTCCAGAACACCCCCCCCCCCCCCACTCTGCCTGCCTGCCTCTGTAATGCCTGTAGTGTACACAGTGTCCAGAACCGTGCTCGTCTGTGAAGGGGAGGTGGGCGGAAAGATTAAAAACAACATCCACACTGAAACTGTTCAATGAACCAGTGAGCCAGCCTCCGGGGACCATTCCAAGTGAGTAAGCACGTTCACTGACCAGACTCCTGCTCCCTCTCTCTGACCCCTCCCTGACCTCTGACACCCCCTCTTATCCCTCTCTCTCTGACCCCTCCCTGACCTCTGACACCCCCTCTCTTATCCCTCTCTCTCTCTGACCCCCTCCCTGACCTCTGACACCCCCCTCTCTCCCTGATCTCTCTCTGACACCCCTCTCTCTCCCTAGTTTCTCTATCTCCCCCTTTCTCTCTCTCCCCCCTGCCCCTCTCTCTCTCTACCCCCTCCCTCTGACCCCCTCGCTCTCTTTTTCTCTCCCTGACTCCCTCACTCTCTCTTTCTCTCCCTGACTCCCTCACTCTTTCTCTCCCTGACCCCCTTGCTCTTTATTTTGTATCTCTCTCTCACCCCTTGCCAACAGTCTGTTTATCTCCTGTTTAACTCCTTCCTTCCCATTATCTGCCTATAAATTGATGTATAACAGAATTACTTGATTAACTTTATTAAAGTTGTATTAAACACAAAATAATTATTATACTGCAGTTTACCAATTCTTAGGCCCCGTACACACGAGGAGACATGTCCGATGAAAACGGTCCGCGGACCGTTTTCATCGGACATGTCTCCTGCAGGATTTTGGTCCGGCGGTGTGTACACACCATCGGACGAAAATCCCCTCGGACAGAGAACGCGTTGACGTGGTGGTGATGTTGACGCCGCCACGTCACCAAACCAGGAAATAAAATGCTTCCGCGCATGCGTCGAATCCATTCGACGCATGCGGGGGATTTCTGTTGGACATGTTTCCAGTGGACAAGTTTTAAAGCATGCTTTAAAACTTTTGTCCGCTGAAAACCTGTCCGCTAGGCCGTAGAAACGATCGAATCTGTCCGCTGAAACTGGTCCGCGGACCAGTTTCAGCAGACTTGTTTGATCGTGTGTACGCTGCCTAAGATGGGTGGCTGCATTCGTTTTATTTTTAGGTTTTCTCTTTTATATTCATCTGGTGATCTGGCAGGATATTGTGTAATGTAAAGGGGCTCAGAGGTGCAGGGTGCAGTGTAATGTAAAGGGGTCCAGTGATGCAGGGTGCTTTGTAATGTAAAGGGGTGCAGGGTGCTGTGTATTGTAAGGGGTCTAGTGGTGCAGGGTGCTGTGCAATGTAAAGGGGTCCAGAGGTGCAGGGTGCTGTGTAATGTAAAGGTGTCCAGAGGTGCAGGGTGCTGTGTAATGTAAAGGGGCCCAGAGGTGCAGGGTGCTGTGCAATATAAAGGGGCCCAGAGGTGCAGGGTGCTGTGCAATGTAAAGGGGCCCAGAGGTGCAGGGTGCTGTGCAATGTAAAGGGGCCCAGAAGTGCAGAGTGCTGTGCAATGTAAAGGGGCCCAGAGATGCAGGATGCTGTGTAATGTAAAGGGGTAGGCCCCCGAATGATGTTACAAAAATCCAAATGGCCCTTGGCAGAAAAAAGGTTCCCCACCCCTGCTCCAGTATGTAGTAATCAATAAAATAAACATAAAATATTTAACCTATAGCCCCTAAAATCGCACTTGTACAGAATGACACGTGGCTAAAATGGCTAAAAGAACAAAATACCTTTACTGTTTTAAAAGTATCTAAATCTAGTCTTTAATTTTGGATAGGGTGGAAGGGCTGGAATTTATTTTTTGATGCTGTCTGTGCACTCGCAGACATCTTTTTGTTTTGTAGATCATTGCATCGAGAACTAGAAGTGAGGGAAAATATTCTCCAAGTGATTGTCTAGCATCACACAAGGCAACAATGTTTTTTTGTGTGGTTTTATAGGCTTTTATTTAAAATCCCATCTACTTCACACACAGGAATTGTTTTTGAAGGATTTTTCCACAGACTTGGCAAAACAAATTTTTAACCTACTTAAAAAAAAAAAAAGAAAAAAAAAAGTCATTTATGCTGAAAAATGATACGCACCACTAGCTAAAGAAGTTTAAATAACCATAGGACACTATTAATGTGGGAACTCAAAGCCATTAATATACTTTGTCTGCCATGTTAAATGGATATATAAAACCAGAAAACCACATTTACTTACATTGTTAAACTTGATTACACCCTTTATTTTTTTAATAAATAGTTCAATTGGTTTTGGTTCACATTCAATGACTGAATCCAAGACACATACTAAATATGTAGTAAAATAAATACAGTATATCCCAGGTGAACCCTTCCCCCCTCCGGTGTCATATTTGCCACCTTTCAGGGGGGGGAGGGGGGTGCAGATACCTGTATAATACAGGTATTTGTACCCACTTCCGGGCATAGACTCACGCCCCTGCTGTTTTCTGGGAAACACACTGGTCCCAGAAGACAGCAGGGACCAGTGAGGACGCGCAGCGTGACTCGCGAATGTGCAGTAGGGAACTGGGAAGTGAAGCCGCAACGCTTCACTTTCTTATTCCCTCACCGAGGATGGCGGCGGGAGCAGCCAAGAGATTGCTCGGCTTTGGCTGCCGACATCGTGGGCACCATGGACTAGCAAGTGTCCATTTATTAAAAGTCAGCAGCTGCTGTATATGTAGCAGCTGGCTTTTATTGTTTTTATTTTATTAGGCAGAGCTCTGCTTTAAAAACATTTATTTTTTTAATGAACAGTCCAGTAATAACACAAATGTAGCACAATCATTACTAAATTGATGCATGTTAACCACTTCCCGCCCGGTCAATGTACAATTGACGTCAGGGAAGTGGTTCTGAAATCCTGACTGGACGTCTATTGACATCCTCAGGATTTCATGCCTTTCTGTCTTTTTTTAGTTAAAATAAATAAATCAATTAATTAGTTAAATAAAAAAATCGCAGAGGTGATCAAATACCACCAAAAGTAAGCTCTATTTGTGGGAACAAAATGATAATACCGCGCAATTGTCATTCAAATTGCCACAGTGCTGAAAGCTGAAAATTGGCTTGGGTGGGAAGGTGTATAAGTGCCTGGTACGGAAGTGGTTAAACTAATATATGTCCAACTGTGCAATAGTACTAAAGTATAAGCATTCACCCATGCCAATGTAGAAAGTTTTACCAAACTCTTGCCCAATACCAAGCTAAATTTCAACTTGACATAAAAGGCCTTTTCACACATGCGGTCAGTCAGTCCATTTTAAATCTATCCATTAAGTCACTCTCCCCACCCACAAACCCACAACCACCAGGTCTGGGTTGTAGGGAAGAGGCCCTTGTCCCGATCAACAATTGAATGTGGCATCTTGTAAAAAAAAAAAAAACTCTGTAACCTGCAGCAGCTAATTGAGCAAAGAATAGATCGCACAATTCCATAAGCCCTGATGAGGGCCTCTGAAATGTGTTGACTTCTGTGCCCAATTAAGGTTTGGTATAATAAAATACCTTTGGAATTTAACATTCCAGCGTGGCGCTTCAATTTCAGATTCAATGATTGTCTTTACATTCTGGAGTAATCGTGGTAGTTTCTTGGTGCACAAAAGCACCCAGCACATCATCCAGATGCCCCACTGGAACACGGTTAGCATAATAACTAAATAAAGTTCCAGCAATAAAGAATCACATGCCAATGTCCTAAGGTTCCAGCACCATCAATTTACTACTCTAAGCTTCCTCTCACAGAGAGGCAGAGAGATTTTGCACCTCTGCTGCACCCTATAAAGCTAGACCTCTACAGCAGCTGGAATTCCTAGTTTGCTCTTTACTGTACATGGTGTATCATGGCAAGGTGACAAGAAACCGTGTATTTGTAATGACTGTAGCAGTTTAAACTAGGAGTGCATTCTTGCTATTGTAAAAAGAGATATAAAAAGTTCAATGTGAATCAATGCAGCTATGCAGGTCTAATGGATTTGTTTTGTGTGAAGATGGCTTTTAAGCCCAGAATTTCCAGAGTCAGAGGCATGTTAGCCACAGGTAGGCAAAGCTTTCATTCAGAATAAGGTGCGAGATCTGCCCATTTATTTGTATTTTTTATTCAACACACCACAGGGAGACATTCATCTAGCAAAGGAACGGAAGCAGAGCTTAAAAGTATATTTCCACTTCTGTAGCCAAATATACTACCTAATATTTTTACATTTCCCAATTGACAAACCTGAACGTACAAAAAAAACAAAAACAAAATTGCAAAAATCCTAGGCAATTCCCTGTTTGAGGGGACAGAGGAGCTCAATTTGTCATAATTAACACTGTCTGTACTGTGCCAGTAGATCCAACCCTGTCTGCTCTAATGAAGGATTAGATGTGTAGAGGCTGTACTGTTTGCTGTGTATGTTAAAGTGGATGTAAACCCAAACTTTTTTTTTTTTAATGTCACAATGTAGAATATATGATTTCCTTTCATCTGTGCCCAGTCTTGCCACACAGAGTTAATCCAGCTCTGAGCAATCCTATTTTATTGTTCAGTGAAAATTAACAGACTTCCAGATAAAAACCTGTCTAAATAAAAAAGTCCTTTTCTCCTTCCTTGCTTTGAGAGACAGGTTATTTACATATCTAGCTTGGACATGTTTATCATATGTTATGTTAATCATAATATGAGGTGATCCACAGTTCATTGTATATTACCAGGATGTGTTATGTGGGGAGGGGTGGATTTCTCACTTTTTATACTGTGGATCACCTCAAATGATGATAAACATAACATACGATCAACATGCTCAAGCTAGATATGTAAATAACCTGTCACTCACAGCAAGGACTTTTTAATTAAACAGGTTTTTATCTGGAAGTCTGATCATTTTCACTGAACAATAAAAGAGGATTGCTCAAAGCTGCATTAACTCTGTGTGGCAAGACTGGGCAGAGATGATAGGAAATGTTATACTACATTGTGACATCAAAAAATAAATAAAAATACATTTGGGTTTACATCCACTTTAAGGACAAACTTGGGACCGGCTCACTTTAATACGGGTCACAATGCCTTGCGATCAGTCACGATACCTTATTCTAAGAAACACCTAAAATGGGAACATATAAAGATGGTGGAGTAGTCTCACATTTGACTGCAAAAGTGAAAGTATGCCTAAAGCACACCTTACAATAGATCAAGCAAATTAGACAGTTTTTGGCTATGGAAGAGATAATTAAAGATAGATAATCTGGCACCGCCGAATACCACCTCCTAGGTAATGGTTAGGTCACCCAATATGCATAGATCATTTGTTGAACAAATATATTCTTCCATATATTGCCACCTTAAAAGAGACCATGTCACCAATTAAAAAAAAAAAAAAAAGAAAATTGTAAAAAGCACAGAATAAAATCGAGTATTTTAAATGCTTATTTGCTGTGTTTTTCTATACCATAAACTATTGGTATTCAATTGCAATATGCCTTTGATCTTTATAGAAAATTTGACTACTCCCATAAAATAAAATCCCCAGCACAGCTGCCTTTCTCAATGCAAGTCATAGCCCTCTCATCTTCTAAGAGTGTTTAATTGCTGTCTGTGCTTGCCTAGCTTCTCTCCCTACATAAAACGCATGTAGCTGCCAGAGGAAGAGCAAAGGCAAATATGCTATAGTGTCATTTAAGTGTCAGTTTCAAGTATGCAGACATCATATCCTAGATGGCGGTGCCCAGGAGTGGCCTTAGGGCTTTTGGATGTGTACACAAGTGAGGTTTTTACATATCAATAACATTCATAACATACAATAAAGACACATATAATTTTATGGGAAGATGTTTGCTGAAATCAATGGTCTGGCAACAGTGCCTTTTTAGGTAATGTAGACACATTATTAAACTTTTACTTAAATTTCACTGCACTGAAGTTTACAAATATAGAAGTCCGTTCCACGTCACCACCACACTGTTAGATTCATCCACACACTCACCTGAAGAAGGAGCAGAGGAAACAGCAGGGGGAGTTGGAGAGGTGAAACCATCAGCAGGGGGTTGAGCTCCTGCAGCAGCATCTGGGGTAGTTGAGGGAGGGGCAGTAGCAGGAGCATGAGGGATAGGGGCAGGTGTGGAGGTAACAGGGATGGGAGGAGTGCCAGCTGAGCCAGCAGGGGCTACGTGGAGAGAGGAAGATGTGAAGTTAATACAGAAAGCATGTTAGGTGGGAACAGAAATGCTTTCATGAAGCTCAGTGTTAAAAATTTAGTCAACAGATCTAGGTACTGCCATCATTCACAGCCAGCAGTGGATGAAATACATGCAAAGGAAAAGACTTGGATTCCATATTTTTGGATATTTGTTTGAGAAAACATACAGTGAAACGTGAGCACCAATGATTATCATTACTAAAACTGGCACAGTTTTTCCCCTTGTAAAGCCTTTATACATATGAAGGAAACAGTGAATGCCATTCTGCAGGATAAAATTATATACTACACAACTAAAATACAAAAACAAGCTAAAGATGTATGTAAACACAGCACACAAAAATAAAATAAAAGCCTGGGCAATGGCAAATACCAATCCCATTTCAGGCATTTTGCAGAAAATACCAATGACATTGAAGATGACACTTGCATTATGTTTGCCAAAGAATATACTAAAAAGTTACACTTTTGTTTTATATCACTAGCAAGGGCATAAAAAGGGCTGCATAGTTCTAAAATTCCAAAATAAATAGCTACACAACTAAATATATGCTACTTTGTGCAAGATGAAGCAGGATCAGATATACTAAGCCTCAGGTATTACTAAGCCTCTTATACTAGGCTAACAATTTGTAATATCATACAGAGCCCTGTTAGGCAATAGCACTTAACATCCAGCATCACCAAGACATGCTATCTAGCTCAATAATTACTGCTTGACATTACTGCTACTGGCAACTACTTAGCATAATTCATTGATCATTACTGGACATGGGACTTCCGGCAGTGAAAACCGCTACTGGAGTGTACTGGGGATTTAATGGTGAATATTTCTTGGCGATTCTCTAATATTTTGAACATTATCAAACTGGCTATATGAAACTGAATGCTACATCTAACCAACTTTACTGGATTAATTGATCCAGCACTTTTTGAAACTGGAGATTAAAGGTTTTATATGGGAACCCCAAACTATTCCTGCAATTTATGCAATGTTCTGCTTATTGACTAATGTATTCTATACATTACTATATGAACTGATTCATGTGTTGGAGATGAAATATTTCTTAAAGGGGACTTAGATTTACAGTCCATCTCCAGCAATGTATAACTGCAAAACTAGTTTTACGCAAGAAAATAACTTATACTACAATTTTTTGATCTTTAAAACCACAGAGGTTTGTTAAAACAAAGGAAAAAAAAAATAGGTACAAACACAACAATGTCATACAGCAATGGGTATCTTTATAGAAATGATGTGCTTGAATCAGTAACAATATGATGCTCACAATATTTACTACATTGCAATGAGACATAAAAAGAATGCATGCAAGAATTTATGTTTACAAATTTAAAAAAAGAAATAAAGCAACCCAGCACAGCAAAAGCATACAAAGCAGAGGTCACTAGCATAGCATTTTTTTCATGAGGCAATTCTTTTATTTTACTATAATGCAAATATCACAAAACTGGCAAAGTAAAGAGAGATCATTGATTTTTTTTTAAACATACCTGGAAAGACACTGGGAGGAGAAGGAGTAGGGACAGCAATCGGGACACCAACACTACCACTTCCACTGTTCTCCCGACTGCTGCTCCGACTACTGGGATGACTTCCGCCACTACTGCCACTGCTGCTACAAGGAGCAAACAGAGAGCCAAAAACAAACAGTGATGCCTATTTATTAATCAGTAAAACAACAAGACACTTTGTAAAACGATACCATTTACTAATAAACTATATTTTTTTAATACAGAAAGCCTGTTTGATATACAGTCTAATTTTGTATAAAGTTTTGTTACTTTTAAAAACAGTTTTCATCCAATTGTCTGCACAGTACAGCCCCACTTAAAGAGGAACTGCAGTCTGCTCACATAATTTGTAATAAAAACATCTTTGCCATTCTGAAGCTTCCCTCCAACCACTGCATATTTTATATATACACTGCGATTCTGTACTTGCCAAATATGCTGCAGAAATCTAACTCCACCGAGTCTGGCTGTATCCATTTTAACTGTGGGCAGCTGAAACTGCTGCCTGTTCACTTCCTGGATTGTACAGGCATACACCTCCAGCCCTGCAACTCTCATTGGCCCTCTTATGACTCATCCCCATTCCCTTTCTGGCAAACTTGCATGAGATTGATAGAGAGATGTGCATGATGTCATAAGCCTAGGTTTATTACCAGACAAGAAACAGGAAGTGGGCCTGCCTCAGATCCCTCCCTCCCAGTGTTTTCTCAGCATGTATGTAGAAGGAAAGCTCAAGGTGGTCTTTCTTAACAGAAATAAGTAGGAAAAAAACTGCCCTTGCACAAGATATTCTGCTCCTTTTTTGGTCAGAGACTGGGAGCCTGGCACAACTGGAATGTTTCAATTGGTTTACCAATGGACCCAGAGAAAGGGATCAAGTAGATTGCTTTAATCCACCATAATGTGATTAAGGTTTAACTAAAAGGCAAAACTTTCTTTTTTAGGTTTTGGATAGAGAACAAAGTGATTAGAACACCTGTCATTTCTGTCTTTGCCACTATTAGGGTCCTTTCACACGGAGCGGACCGTTTTTCGGTCCACTCCGTGTGTGTCCGTCGGCTCAGCGGGGATTCCTGCTGAGCTGTCGGTGGACGTGGCCGCCCTGACTCTCCTCCGCTCTCCCCTATGGGGAATCCGATCCGATCAGCCGGACGGAAGAAAAATGTTTTTTTTTTTCCGTCCGAAAAACCGGATCCAGACGAACACGGATCTTTGCGGAGGTTAGCGGATGCATCATCCGCTAACGGACGCGATCCCAGAGGGATGCATTACAAGTCCGTTTACGGACTTGTAAAAACGGACAAACGGAGGGGGACGTCTGAAAGGGGCCTTAGGGAGTTTCACCCTCCCTATCTGTGCCGTTATAATCAAGTGAAAGAAAACCCCAAGTTGGTGGGGAAATCTTCCAATGAGCACACCCATTTGTGACCCTGGTGCCACCCCAGTATGCCCTCACACTTCCTGTTTTGGCTATGCGACAGGCACTGAAGGGAAATTTCTGAAGGGACAAAGATGGCAAGAAAAAAAAAAAAACCTACGGGGTTATAACCTTCCCATCCTAAAATGAAAATAAAAAAAATCTAGCTATCTATCCACACACATACATATACACTACTTTAAAACCATGATATTTTTCAGGAAATTTTCTTAGAGTCGGTTCACACTCCAGCGACACGACTCCGGGGGCGGCTCTGCAAGGCATCCTGAGGACGACTACAGAGGTGACCTGCAAAACGACTTCTGTATAGAAGTCAATGCATGTCGCCCCGAGCCACCCCCGAAGTCGTACAGGAACCTTTTTCTAAATCGGAGCGACTGGCGTCGCTCCTATTAGGCCTCGTTCACACATAGCCGACTCCGTCTCAGTCCTTTCCGACGGAGTCCGCCTGTGTCTGCCAGCTCAGCGGGAGATCAGTCCGCAGATCTCCGCTGAGCCGACGGATGACAAGCTCCTCTCTGCTCACTGAGCGGGGAGGAGCTTGTCGAGTCCCGCTGTCCTCTATGGAGCGATCTGATGAAAACGGACAGCATGTCCGTTTTCATCAGATCTTTCCCGATCCGATCCGCATGGACGGATGGGGACGTGAGCCCCATACGTTTGTTTTTAGCGGATCGGATCAGGTCGGATGTCAGCGGACATGTCTCCGCTGACATCCGACGCTCCATAGGGGTGCATGGAGCGCCCGTTCAGGTCCGCCTGAAAAACTGACAGGCGGACCTGAACGGATCCATGTGTGAACGAGGCCTTAGAACGGTTCCATTGCCTTCAATGGGACGTGACTCGTCCCAGTGTGAACCGGGTCTTATGGTTATATAATGCAATACAAGTATAATCCTCAAGAGTAGCCAACCTTATTTCAAGTTTGATTGGTCTGGGTCAATACAGTTTAAATGTTATTACCGTTTTTCCCCAATTTCATTGTATAACAAACCCTTTTTATGTCAAGTTAAATCATTTAATCCACTATAAGCATATTTGGCAAAATGTTAAATGTAAAAGACAGCTCTAACGTCAACCTTGCCAAATATATAAAAAAAAAAAAAAAAAAACACAAGTTAAAACTTTTGTGCAGGAAACTAAAAGAACATATCCGAGAGGGTTGGTACTACATGCTTTTGGGACAAGACACACAAAAGGACCGACCTAAATGTAAAAGACCTACATGAAATTGGGTGGGGGGGGTTAAAAAATTAAAAAGAAATCACACACAAAAATGGTAAAACACCGGTCACAAACCAAATCTTTAAGCACAGGCAGTGCCAAATACTTTCTGATGCTCTGTAGTAGTGAAGAAGCTTATAAATGAAGGGGGTGTATATCTAGCAAAAAATCCCCATTTTCACAAGGAATGCCATTAAAAAAAAATGGCAGTGTGTTAAAAAAAAAAAAAAAAAAAAACTTAAATAAATGAATGATTTCCTTGTCTTTCTGAAAGTAGAAGTAAGAAACTACATTTCAGTGGATCAAATGTTTTTTTGTTTTTTTTTTGCCAATGAAATGACACCAACTTACAAAAGCTGAAGAAGTCTTTCAGCTGGCGTTGGTATACAATTTAGGTTGTGCAAAATTACACAGAGGAAAATGCCAATGAGCTCCCATGTCAAATAATAAAAATAATATCCTAATCAAAAAATGTTATGTGGGCCTTTTTCATCTTAAATGGGACTTAAAAACTTTAGCACTAACTGAAAACAGACTTCAGTAACCTGATAAAATGTGGTGAGTTGATTATAGGAATGCGCCAGCCACCATTTGGCACAATTGCTTATATAGCTTACATATACCTGTATGTGCGGTTCCTCTGGTTGACTGAAGCTGTTCTAACAGGGCTCTGTTGCTGTGAGGGAGCCATGTTACGTGTGGGGCTGGGAACATAGTCATTTGGAACGACAGGGGGACACACAGGCTCCAGTGTGCGATAAGGTGAGTGTCGCCTTCAAGAAGAAAAACAAAAAGTAAAAAATAAACCTCTAGATATCCCGAAAATGTGGGACATTAGGATAAATGTGTTACAGCACCACATCTCAATCTTGTGATGGGAGGGGGTTATGTGTAATCAAACATCTTTCGAACAGCTTGTAAAACTGATGAAAAAGAATGTAGGCCTGACTCTAACCTCAATTAAGATTCACACGTTTCAACCCCTTCACTGCTAGAACCATTTGCAGAGCATTGGTTGAGAACTTAGAACTCAGGCAACATTCAGGCTTGTAATTCCACAAACAAAAAGGGATTTTCCACAGAGTGAAGCTTGTGAAAATAAAAATGTGATGTAGACAAAAATGACCTGGGGAACTAGTTGTCAGCTGAAATAGGATAAGCATTAAAAAATTAATTATGTAGATGTGATCTTTCCAATGGGAAAGTCTACAAAAGCTATTTACGTAATGTAATAAATTGTATGCCTAGAAGACAGTGTAATCTGTCACAGTGGCAAAGCAGTATAATTAGTGCATAAAAGCATGTCCTTGGATTTATTTATTTTTTTAATAAGTAGGCCCTTTCTATAAGGTGTTTGACTTCTTACATAATTTAAGGCAGGAAACAAACAGGTGGTTTAAAAAATAATAATTGTTCTCGTTAACATGCAGAAGATAAGCCTTCTGAGGGTCAAACATAGAACAATTGACATGCATATACATAACACCAACAGAATTTAAATATATTTGTGGGACAAATACTTTGAATTTTAAATGTTTATGAAACATTTTGTTTGAAAAAAGATATAATATATATATATATATATATATATATCAGCTGAAAACTACTTAGGCAACATAACAGCCAGGAAGCCATTAAGCTTAAGCAGGATACAATGCATCTGTGATGACTCCAGTAATCCCTGTATTAGGACAGCAAAATAATTACCCAAGAGTTCCTTTGCCGGCTACTGGTGGACTAGGGGGCTTCTGGGTAGGTGGGGTGGTACGTGGCAATCCGCCCATCTTCATATTCTGTGTACTGACCTAAATAAAATGGAAGGCAACACTGCATTAGAACGGCAACGCCTATGTAGTTGGACAGTGTAAGAATTTGTTTCATAAACAGTGCAACACTTTAAACTGCATTTTAAAAATGTCAAGGAATTCCTGCAACTGAAAATAAAATTTGAGAAGTTAGGATCCAAGCACACTGGCTTAAAAATAGCTGCTTCTACAGGAGTTCCGTGTCCCGTCTGTAGAAGCAGCTCAATATTATCCTATGGGGTCAATTCACAAAGAGAAACGTTATTGGTTTTCTTCAGGTGTTAAATTAGCACTCCTTATTTAACGCTAGCAAACATGGTATTCACGAAAGCTATAATCGTTATTTAACATAGTCGTTATGGTTTCCAACTGACTCTTTATCCAAACGTTATGCTAACTACTCAGACGTTATTATTAACATTTGGGACGTTAAAATAACTCTTAAGATTGTTAAATAATGCTGGAGAGATGCATTCTGGGAGCAGAAGGGGAGGAGAACAGCTGCATGTGGAAAAGAGCAGATACAGAGAGAGAGAGAGAGAGAGACACAAGCAATACACATGGAGATTGAGCATGTGATGTGCAAAACTTCTAGTGTGTGCTTTTCTAAAGCCATGTGTATTTCCTCATACAGAGAATAAATCATGGGAGATGATAATCGGAATTTAGCTATCACCTGGGTTTCAGAAAAGTCATCCAAAATAGTATGTGAACGGAATACACGTTTATAAATCTGAACAACATTCTAACGTGTTCTTCTTCGCCTCTGGATAATTTTAAGTTCAAATAGAGCACGGTTCTAGCTTGCCCAACACTACACTACACTACAAAAATCGCCAAAAGCTTCCTCTAACAACAAAATATCGCCTGGGAAATGTCATAACGCCACCCTGAGGGAGGTGTTAATTTAACGATTGCTTAACGATTGATAACTGTCAAAAAAATTTTTTTTGAATTGCACTTCTGTACATATTTAACGATTTGACTCTTTAAAATAACGTTTTGAATCTTTAAAATAACGATTTGACTCTTTAATAAGGATCCACACCTTAAAATATCGGTTCTGTGTAGGGAAACGTTATTTGATGATTTTTCAAAGCGTTAAATCGTTTAGTGAATTGAACTAGCTTCAATAACGTGCAAAATCGTTAAAATAACACACACAATCTGAAAATAAAGCTTTGTGAATTGACCCCTATGTGTCCATGCACATTAGGATGATTACAGGCATATTTTAAGCTCAACGTTTAGAGGCAGGAAAAAAAAAATCTTCTGGTTTGCGTTTCTGATTGGAGCTTTCTGACAGAAAAAAAACGCATCTAAAAACTTTGTACAAAAAAAAAATGCTCTACGTGTTTTTTCTGCCATGGGAACTAGATTTTTTTTAAGCCCGGTGTCCATGGATTCAAAAAAACAAGTGAGTGCGCTAATAGGTATACAATAAAATAACTATATTAGAAAATATATATAACCCAAATAACACAAAAAAACACATTGGCATCTAGACCCCAATGTGACAGGTGCCTTATAGTTACACTTGGTAATTAGTAGTCATTGGGAGAAAATAAATGAATATAATGAAAATAACCATTACATCACAATAACATCAATTAAATTAATTCATGTGCTGCTAATATGAGTCTATTGAACTGTAGTGTACGATCCACAATTGCCACGAACATCCAGTGAAATAATATCCAGTGATAGAAGCCGTTAATGTTCCACCTTCACCGAGTAATAAGGACACCCACAAAAGTGCTCAAAAGATGGCAGTTTGCCACAAGTAGTTGACCCTTTTGTTGAAAAAAAATGTCAAATGTGCTTCATAGCAAGTTGAACTTTGCTATTAACAGATGATAAAGCAGATAATGGAACAACCTCTTAGCCCATGGAGACTCAGGACAGCATATGCAAATAAGAAGATAAGGTCTGAAATAGTGTAATCACCGTTTATTATACTTCAAAATGTACAAAGAAAAAGCCAAATGGCTGCTTACTTAAGAAGTGCCCAAGACCCGGCACTGAGGCTGGATGGCATAGTATCAAATTCCTGAAGACGTGTCAAATGAAACGAACGTAGAGGCGTCACGTACCAAGATCACTTCCGGTTCCCTTTGGCTCACTGCGGTTCAGGGTGGAACGCACACAAGTTGAGACCATCTCCACCAATTTGATACTATGCCATCCAGCCTCAGTGCCGAGTCTTTGGCAGTTAAAGGGTTTGGAAAGGAATTTTTTTTTTATCTTAATAGCTTCCTTTACATTTAATGCAGTGCTGTTTTCATGTCCTCATTGTTTGTTTTTGCTCTCAAGTTGCTGTAATTCTTCTCCAATTTCCACACTTCCTGGTTGTCTGTTTCCTGATGACCACAGTACTGGGAGCTTTTTCTCTATGGTCACTAATCAAGGAGGTGCGATTACTGTGTGTCTAAAACCCCTCAGCACCAATCAGTTTAGTTTTCCAAACCATCACTGCCCTGTATTGGCTCTGTGGCTCTGTACAGAACAGGCAGGAAACATACAAACACGAAACTAGAAACTGCAGGTACATTATATGATTGATTTCTATCTATTTTTAATAATTTTTAAAAAGGAATCAGTTAACTATTATGTCTCTATAGCAAATTGAAGGACGAAAACTGGACAGCCGCACTCCGAAATCACTTAAAATAAGTTGTCTTTTATTTTTCAACTGTACATACAGTCACTGCAACCAACAAAATAAAGTATGGCCGACGCGTTTCGCACTTACAATCAGTGCTTAGTCTAGACTATGCACTGATTGTAAGTGCGAAACGCGTCGGCCATACTGTATTTTGTTGGTTGCAGTGACTGTATGTACAGTTGAAAAATAAAAGACAACTTATTTAAAGTGATTTCGGAGTGCGGCTGTCCAGTTTTCGTCCTTCAATTTGCTATCATTAGCATTGCCAGCACCTTGGTGGTTCAACAACCCTTGATTGCACACAGGGCTCACCTGGAGCGGTGAGAAATGTGTCTGTTTATTATGTCTCTATACCCTGTAAACAGTCATTTCAGCAAAAAAAAATTTTTTTATTTACAACTCCTTTAAGTAAGCAGCCATTTGGCTTTTTATTTGAACATTTTTAAGTAAAATAAATGGGAATACACCATTTCGGACCTTATCTTCTTATTTGCATATGCCGCCTGAGTCTCCATGGGCTAAGAGGTTGTTCCATTATCTGATTATTCATCTGTTAATAGCAAAGTTCAACTTGCTATAAAGCACATTTGACCACTTTTTTCAGTAAAACTGTCACCTACCTGTGACAAACTGCCATCTTTTGAGCACGTTTGTGGGTGTCCTTATTAGAGTCGGTGAAGGTGGACCATTAAACAGCTTTCTATCACTGGATACGATTTCACTGGATGTTCGTGGCAATTGTTGTGGCTCTTGCAGTACACTACAGTTCTATGGACTCATATTAGCAGCACCTGAATTCATTTAATTTATGTTATTGTGATTATTTATGGAATATTGTCATTATATTAATTTATTTTCATACAATGACCACTAATTACCAAGTGTAACTATTACCTGTCACGTAAGAGTCGGTTCACACTGGGGCGACTTGGGATCCGACTTGAAGTCGTCTCAAGTCGTCCCAAGTCGCACTGTCCAGAAAAGCAATGTAAGTGAATAGAAGCGATGTTAATACACACTACTCATGTCGCTCCGACTTCAGAAGAGGTTCCTGTACTACTTCAGACGTCTAGGCGATTTGTAACCACTGATTTCAATGGAAGTCGCTTCCAAGTCTGATCACTGTTTTAATTGAAGCTACTTTCCAGCAAGATAACATACATTTCTCAGGCAAACCCCTCCATCCCCTTCCCTCTCCCAGAACCTGAAAAGGACTTCAAGTCGTGTTGTAAATCGCCCCAGATCGCCCTGTGGTTCATGCTCAAGTCGTGTTGAAGTTGCTTCTGAAAGTCGTGCTGGAAGTCGTGTCGCCCCAGTGTGAACCGACTCTTAGCGTCTAGTGTGTTTTTTTTTTGTTATTTAGGTTATATTAGGTAGACCGGTTACAACACTTGCTATATATATATATGTGTGTGTTTATTTTCTAATATAGTTATTCATTTTATTGTATACCTATTGGCGCACTCACTCGTTTTCTGAATCCACTTTGCAGCAGTGGTATCCACAGTTTTTTTTGAGGTGCAGCTCATATTTAGATTTTTTTTTGTTTAATTGCACATTTGGCCCAAAAGATAATTTTTTTTCTTTTTACCAGTGTCCATGGAGCCTTACAGTACAATATAATGTATGCAAGCACATTTGGTGTTCAATTAGGTTTACAAAAACATGCACTGAAAAATGTAAGTAAAGCACCAACACTGCTTAACTTTTTCTATGCATATTTTTAAACAATATTAAACACCAAATGTGCTTGCAATTTTTTTTGAGGTTTCTTTATTTCCGTAACAAGTATTTAGTAATGCCTAGTACACGATAGAGAACAATCAGACAAAAAATTCCGCTTTTGAAGCGATTATTCGATATTCTGATCGTTAATAAACATCTTTCAAGAGTCTATCACAACAGTTCATGCAAAATTATCCAAATTGACAAACATGAACATTTTTGTTGTACAAGACCAGAATGTCCGATATTAGTTTAATCATTATAGTATTCGTCCGAAAAAAAAAAAAAAAATCGGCAGATGAACCTCAGAAATGGCAGAATACATTACATAATTTCCAAAGTTGTATTCGGTCATAAGAGAATTTTTGTAACACAACATGTTTATTTTTGCTATGGGACTAGTATTCAAAAAAAATAATAAAAAATTAGATATCAGATATTCTCATTGTGTGTGCAAGAGGCTTAAGACAACATCTCTAAGGCCGCGTACACACGACCAAATAAATCTGTTCAAATCTGTCTGACAGACCGATTTGATCAGATTTGTCTGCTGGGCTGTTTTGGTTTGTAATCGCTGTACACACGATCAAACCAAAATCCCCACCGGCAGACAGCGCAGTGACGTTGCGATGACGTTGACGCCGCCACGTCACCGCACCAGGAAGTAAAACACTTCCGCGCATGCGTCAAATCCATTTGACGCATGTGTGGGCAGATATGTCTGCTGGTTAGCGTACTAACCAGCAGACATATCGGACGGACGGATTCCCAGCAGACAGATTTTAAAGCAAGCTTTAAAATCTGTCAGCTGGCAAAATCTGTCTGTCCGACCGTACACACGATCGAATCTGTCTGCTGAAACAGTCTATCAGACCGTTTCCAGCAGATAGATTTGATCGTGTGTACGCAGCCTAAAACAAAATAAAACCATCATCACTATTACAACTCACATATGCGGTAATAATATTACTTACAAATCATTTTTGTGTGTAGATAAAATTATCTATCACAGAGCACTAAAACTTAAAAAAAAAAAAAGCCCAAAAAGGTGATATCGGTCTCTTTACACTATTTGTAAGATTCATATTAAGTGCTTTTGTTACTGTATATGATGAAATACCAATATACCTAAAACCAAAATGACGAAAAAATAATTTTAGAATTTCTATATTTCTCATCCTGTAGAAACAACAGATGAAAAAAGGTACATGTCTCAACGTAAGGGAAATTCTAATCTCAGTTATTGCAACAAGTGCCCCATACTGGAAAGTAGACCGCTGTGTATCCCCCCCCCCCCCCTTAATTTTTCCACATGGAAACAAACAAAAACCCGGCAGGTCTTCCAAGCCTTCTCTACTCAGATCTTTAACGGCTCCTTTTAAGCAAGAATTGTGAAACTTTATATTCTTTATATTCTGCTGCGTAATCGCACCAATAAACTGAAATGCTTCATGACACCTGTTAAAGTGGTAATAAACCCTGTACTACCAATTTAACCTACAGGTAATCCTACAATAAGGCTTACCTGTAGGTATAAAGGTTTAGGAGATATTCCCCCCGCAATGCGCCGCTGACTGCAGCGGCGCATGCACAGCGGAGATCCTCAGCTAAAGGGCCGGCAGCCGCCGGACCTTGCCGGAGAGAAGTCTCCCACGTGGAAGAGCGGGAGTGGCGACATCACCGCTCCAGCGCTGGAGCGGCGATACCCAGAAGACACGCCGAGGAAAGATGACATCTCTCTTAGACGTGGGCCAGGTAAGTTCCCCTCACCTCGTTCCGAGGTAAGTATTTCATAATGAGCTAGTATGCAGTGCATACTAGCTCATTATGGCTTTTGCTTTTCAGGTTAAAAGAAAGACAGCGGGTTTACTACTGCTTTAACTTTACTTCTACCTGCTTCAAAACTGCACCAACAAGCCAGTACTCTCGACTGTGCCAAATGCGCATAACACTGTGCTTACTGCAGAATACAGATCTCAAAGACAAACCATTCTAAGAGAGGAATTATGCACTATTTAGTACAATTTAAAATTCATCAAAACAGCTTATATGTACGGTATCGAATAGGTTTAAAATGTGGTATTTCACAACTTTACTTTCAGAGTTAGCGCTGTGAACTAAAGGGGACAAAAACAAATAAGGCATTGAGATCATTGAGGATACCAACTAATCGTGTTTTTGTATTTCCTGTCAAGGGGTTAACAATGAAAAGGAGTGTTTAGCGGCACAATTTCTGGATTATTTTCTTCCAGGATCACAGAGAGGCAAGTAACATTGCTGATTATTCATGCTGCAGTAATGCAATATTGGTTATGCAGTTTTTGTAAACAATGCAATAAAATATTCAACATCTGAATAGTATTTATTTTCAACACATGTTATTTTGGGTATGGTCTAGACATAAGATTTTAGACATTCATGCCTACAGTCTTACCTTAAATCTAAGCAACCACTTTACGTATAAATGAAGCACGCAAGAAGAAAAGAAAGGCAGTTAAAATTTGTCATGATTAGTAAGGAAAGAAAATAAATCAGGAGAGCATTTTGCAATTTCAGCATTGATTTGCAACACCTATACAACACAGAATACTGATAAAACAGGATTTTCAATTTACCACAAATTCCTTTTCTAGAAGTTCATCAACGTGGTTGTTAAGCCACTAATTCTGTGTGTGTTTTATAAAAAAAAAAAAAAGCCATCTACACCCGATTCCAGAGTGTCGCGATCGCCCACCTCTTTCCTCTCTCCATCTGACAGCTGCAGCGGGAGGGGCCGAGAATCCCCTGCTGTCAGTCAAGAGGAGAGAAGAGAGGTGGTCATTTATATGAGCACCAAACGGCACTCTGACATAAGGTATAGATGAATTTTTTTTATGTAACTTGCACACAGGGGCACACAAAATTAGAAAACAGAGGGTTTTATAAAAATGTACAGTGCCTTGAAAAAGGACAGAATTATTCCCATTTTGTCATGTTACAACCAAAACCGTAAATGTATTTTATGTGATGGACCAACAGTGCCACAAAGTAGGGTTGTCCCGATACCGGTATCGGGAACGATACTGAGCATTTGTGGGAGTACTTTTACTCCCACAAATGCCCCTGATGCCAGATCCGATACTCACATCCCCCCTACCCCCCCCCCCGCTGCAACACCGCCACCGCATAGTTAATACGCACGGGGAACATTACAGCTTTCATTTGAATAGCTGTAGTGTTCCCCGCCGCGCCGCGTATAGACACTCCCCTTGCTCGGGATTGGACGGGTGATCTGTCCAATCCCGAGCAAGGGGGAGTGTCTATACGCGGCGGGGAACACTACAGCTATTCAAATAAAAGCTGTAATGTTCCCCGCGTGTAATAACTATGCGGCATCTAGGTATGGGGGAACATGGCTGCATCTGTGGGGGGACATGGCTGCATCTGTGGGGGGACATTTAAAAAAAAGTATCGGTATTCGGTATCGGCGAGTACTTGAAAAAAAAAAAAAAAAAAAAAAGTATCAGTACTTGTACTCGGTCCTAAAAAAGTGGTATCGGGACAACCCTACCACAAAGTATGTATAAATATGTTAAAAGTGTGATGTACATTTGTATTCAACACCCCCCCCCCCCCCCCAATTACAGCTGCAAGTCTTTTTGGGTATGTTTCTACCAGCTTTGCACATCTAGGAGAGTGATATTTTTGCTAAATTGTTAGATTGGATGGAGAGCATATGTGAACGGAAATTTAAGTCTTGTCACAGATTTTTAATTGGATTTAGGTCTGGACTTTGACTGGGCCATTCTAAAACATGAATAGGTTTTGATCCAGATCATGTTATTGTAGCTCTAGCTGTACGTTTAGCGCCGTTGTCCTGCTGAATGGTGAACCTCCGCCCCAGTCTCAAGTCTTTTGCAGACTAACAGGTTTCCTTCTAAGTTTTCCCTGTATTTGGCTCCATCTTCCCAGCAACTCTGACCAGCTTTACTGTCCCTGCTGAAGAAAAGCATCCCCACAACATGATGCTGCCACCACCTTGTTTCACAGTGGGGATGGTGTGTCCAGCGTAATGTACAGGGTTCGTTTTCTGCTACACATAGGCCCAGATTCACAAAGACTTACGCCGACGTAGCTACTGATACGCCGTCGTAAGTCCAAATGTGCACTGTCGTATCTATGCGCCGATTCTTTATATCAGATACGCCTGAATTTTGCCAAGATACGACCGACGCAAGTCCCCTACACCCTCGTATCTTGGGTGCATATTTACGCTGGACGCATTCCGCGTTCCCATTATAAATATGCAAATGAGCAAGATACGCCAATTTACGAACGTACGCCCGACGCAGTAATCTACGCTGTTTACGCAAGGCGTTTTTCCAGCGTAAAGATAAACCACCAAAAAGGTGGCTCATCCCATGCAAAGGTATGGACGTCAGAACAGCCTTCGTTTTTACGTAGTTTACGCAAGTCGTACGTGAATGGGCCTGTGACGTTCATGTCGTAGGCAGTGTTCGACATGTATCTTAGGCATTCTATTAGACGAGATTCTGAGAATGCGCACTGGGATACGTCCACGGACGCCACATGCGCCCATTATTTGCATGGGGTCACGGTTCATTATAATACAACACGCCCACTGCCTTGCTACTTTGAATTACGTGGGCTTACGCCAGCCCATTTACGCTAGGCCGCCGTAACTTAGGGAGCAAGTGCTTTGTGAATACAGCACTTGTCTCTCTAAGTTGCGGCGGCATAGCGTAAAGAAGATACGCTACGCCCGCACAAAGATACGCCTCTCTACGTACAGTGGTGCAGTGAGTAGCACTTTCGCCTGGCAGCAAAAGGGTCGCTGGTTCGAATCCCGACCACAACACCATCTGCCTGGAGTTTGCATGTTCTCCCTGTGTCTGCGTGGGTTTCCTCCGGGTACTCCGGTTTCCTCCCACACTCCAAGACATGCGGGTAGGTAAATTGGATCTCGTCCAAATTGGCCCAGTATACATGTATATATGTGTGTATGACTGTGTGTCCCTAGCGTGTCAAGATCCTACGGGGTAAAAATGACCGCACCAGCCAAGCAGACACTGGCTGGAAAAAGCGCCCAGAGGCGATTCAGTTCGCATGCGTTGCGCTATACAAGTCATTCATTCATTCATTCATTCATACGTGAATCCCGGCCATAGCGTTTTGCTTTTAGGCCAAAAAGTTTAATTTTGGTCTCATCTGACCAGAGCACCTTCTTCCACATGTATGCCGTGTCCCCCACATGGCTTCTTGCAAACTGGACTTCTTATGGCTTTTTTTCAACAATTTTTTACAGATTTGTGGAGTGCATGACTAAGTTTTCCTGTGGACAGAATCTCCCACCTGAGCTTTGGATCTCTGCAGCTCCTCCAGAGTTTCTTTGAGCCCTCTTGGCTGCTTCTCTGACTAATGCTCTCCATGCCCAACCTGTCAGCTTAGGTGGACAGCCATGTCTTTGTAGATTTGCAGTTGTGCCATAGCCTTTCCATTTTCGGATGATGGCTTGAACAACTTTTATACCCTAACCTTGCTTTGAACTTCTCCACAACTTTATCCCTGACCTGTCTGGTGCGTATCTTGGCCTTGATGAGAAGGTTCTCTAACAGACCTCTGAGGGGCTTCATAGAACAGCTGAATTTATACCAAGATTAATTTACACACAGGTGGACGCTATTTACCAATTAGGTGACTTCTGAAGCCAATTGGTTCCACAAGATTTTAGTTTGGGGTATCGGAGTAAACGGGGCCGAATACAAATGCACACACCACTTTTCAGATAATTTGTAAAAAAATAAAAAATAATCGAAAACCGTTTATCATTTTCCTTCCACTTCACAAGTATGTGCTGCTTTGTGTTGGTCTATCAAATGAAATCCCAATAAAATACGTTTACGTTTTTTGGTTGTAATATGCCAAAATGTGGAATATTGCAAGGGGCAAGAATACTTTTTCAAGGCTATGCAAGTGTTCATTTTAGCAGCAGGAGTGGAAGGGCAGACACTGTCACTGACTGACAGGCAGGGAGGGGAAGGGGGGAGCAGAGAGGATAGATAACAAAGGCACCTAAATGGACCACAGTGCCAGGGCTCAGCAGCCATGATAACAGTGGTCAGTTTACAGGTATGGGGGGGGGGGGGGGCATAAGAAGGCAGGATCAGCCAGGTATTTCAGGTGATACAAGGGGCCAAATGACACAGCACAAGCACTGTGCTGTATAATGTGCTTTAAAAAACAAGATCAATTTTCTTTTCTTTAGGATAATGAACACTTTAGGGAACACAGGGTCAGAAGGAATTCTGAGACCTAAGGATTATACTGCCATGTACTAGATGCTGGCAACCAAAAAACTGTTAATCAGCTGGTATAAGCCCTCCTACTCCCAACATGCCTCAGTTTCGTGCAACACCAGGAGTGATAATAAAACCTGAGTCCCTTAATGAACTCCAAGAAATAGACTTTACAAGTAAGTAAAAAAAAATCATGTTTTCTTAATTGTTCAGTATTAAACCCAAAAATGAATTATAACGTAGCAGCTGCATTAATTATTATTTTTTTCACTCTTTATCTGGTGATCTGTGCAGTAACACACCCCCTGTATTAGAATACCACTACTCTGGATGACGAAGCACCATGAGCATATTTAGACAGCAGCATTGTCAGTCTAGGGCAGGGATATGCAATTAGCGGACCTCCAGCTGTTGCAGAACTACACTTCCCATGAGGCATAGCAATACTCTGACAGCCACAAGCATGACACCCAGAGGCATGATGGGACTTGTAGTTTTGCAACAGTTGGAGGTCCGCGAATTGCATATCCCTGCCCTAGACTGACAATGCTGCTGTCTAAATATGCTCATGGTGCTTCGTCATCCAGAGTAGTGGCATTCTAATACAGGGGGTGTGTTACTGGCCAGATCACCAGATAAAAAGAGTGAAAAAAATAATAATTAATGCAGCTGCTATGTTATAATTCATTTTTGGGTTTAATAACTTGAGCCAAACTCCAGTTAACACTTTATAAGCAGTTACAGCAACAGTTTTATTTTCCTTTTGGGATACAGGTTTTACATAAACAAAAAAGTGATAATTACAAGCACCCCTACCAATGTTGAATGGTTTGACTCATCCCTGTAATTGATACATCTGCAGCAGAGCTTGTTCTTTAGAAAAGCAACAGACTTACTGGCCAAATTCCCAAATTACTAAGCTGCTATATGTTTACTTTTGGGTTTATTACTGCTTTAAAGTACAGTATAACTAAAGGCAATTTTTTTTTATTTTAGAAAGTGAAAAGGGATTTGTACCCCTGCTGGGTTTTTGTTGTCTGTGCCCTGTGGGGGACATGCAACCTAAAAGTCCCATTTACCATTATCACTGACAGTAAAAGAATAGGAAAATCCCAAATGTTGGGTTGTTTACAGAACAGGAACAGTTTGAATATATTCCAATGGGGAATTTGCACGGATTGCCTCTCACTTCCCGTTTGGCTATGGGACAGGAAGTGAAGGGGAAATCAAATAAATGAGATATAGATGGCCAAAAAATAAATAAAAATACTCTATCCAAAAATGGAAAAAAAAAGTATTGCCTTTAGTTCTACTTTAAGTGCCATGGTGTCAGAAATGTTTTGAGACATTGGACATCAAAAAGCGGTCCACCTGAAGGTTGGGAAAAAGCAAACAAAATGCTAACAAGTCCACAATAAACAAAAGCAAAACTTGGGGCCACTTGCATCTCAAAAAATTACTGCCAGAAAAAGCACATTGTGAAAAGACAGAATCTTGTCCTTAAACCTATACACTTGAATGATGAGCTGCCTAATTCACCTACAAATTCTGGAACTTGAGGCAGGTCGCCCCCTACAAGTACCCTCAGAAATTATGACAGGAGAGTCAGTCAGCCTGAAAGAACATGTTAGTTGAGAAGTAAATTCGAACAGCTCCCACCCATCCAAAAATTGAGGAAAATCAAAATTAGTGTGTACTGGAGCAAGGGAGAGATGGAAGAACATACTGGTCAAGTTGAAAGGAAAATACCACCTTATGGAGAAAGAAAACCCCAGGCCTCAATACCATTTTGTTTTTATTTGGAAATAGAATGCAATCTCCACAAGTCAGTTGCTCACTCAAACACGTCTCACAAAGATGATGGCAATAATGAAAACAACCTTGTGGGAGAGTGCTGACAGAGCTATATCCCTGAAAGGATTAAAAGCTTGTCTTTGAAGAGACAACAGAACCAAGTCCAGATCTCATGTTGCTGGTGGAGGTACAGGTGGAACCATGTGGGCAACACCCTGTACAAAGGCCGACATCAAGAAATCAGAGGCAAGTGGTCTGGGAAAAACAATCATTGCAGCCAAGATTTGACCCTTGACAGAACTCAAGGCCAAATGTTAATCCAGACCCGATTAAAGAAAGGTCAGGATGAGTCTAAAGAAATAATTTCAAAGAGATGGAATTTCCCTGCCCCACCCCATGCAAAATACACTTTCCAAGTGCAATGGTAACTTTGCAAGAGGTGGCTTTTCTATTTTGTAGGAGTGTAGGAATAATGGAATAAGATGAGCCTCAATCTCTCAGAACAGCAAGCCATTAAAAAGTCAAAGATTAGGGGTGTGGCTTGGACAATGAACCTTTGGGCTCATTCACAGGTGCAACAGGGCACTGCTGCTTCTCTAAAAAAGAGACTAAGAGCATGTTTGACATGTGGCGAGAAGGCGATATGTCACATCCTCAGCTCCCGATTTAAACCTATAATTGCCATGCAATGCACATGACTTTGCCACAGTAGTACAGAAATTAGAGGTTTAACCACTTTGCTAGCGGCCACCATCAATTGGCGGCGGCACGATAATCCTCTCATTCTGGGAGGACGTCCTGACATCCTCGTCTTGCCGAGCCACTAGGGGGTGCGCATTCGCCGCGTTACTGGGAACCAAAAGCGCGTGCCCGGCGGCCGCAATGGCCGGCGGGCACCCACGATTGCCCAGTAACTGAGCAGGACCGTGGATCTCTGTGTGTAAACACAGAGATCCACTTCCTGTCAGGGAGAGGAGACCGATGCTGTGTCTCTTGTACATAGGGACACAGATCGGTCACCTCCCCCAGTCAGTCCCCTCCCCCTACAGTTAAAATCACTCACTAGGATTCACATTTAACCCCTTGATCGCCCCCTAGTGTTAACCCCTTCCCTGCCAGTCACATTTACACAGTAATCAGTGCATATTTATAGCACTGTACATTGTATAAATGTGAATGGTCCCAAAATAGTGTCAAAAGTGTCCGATGTGTTCGCCGCAAGATTGCAGTCACGATAAAAAAAAATAAAAAAATAAAAAATAACTGATCGCCGCCATTACTAGTAAAAAATAAATAAAAATGCTTTAAATCTATCCCCTATTTTTTAGCCGCTATAACTTTTGCGCAAACCAATCAATATACGCTTATTGCCATTTCTTTTTACCAAAAATATGTAGAATATGTATCAGCCAAAACTGAGGGAAAATATTGTGTTTTTATATATTTTTGGGGATATTTATTTTAGCAAAAAGAGTTAAAAAATATTGCTTTTTTTAGGGCTGTGCAAATTAACTTTTAATTAATCGATTAATCTTTAATTTTTTTGATCGATCAAAATCTTTTTGATCGATTAAAATTCTTTTGATTTGTACTCACCTCTCCGCCGGCTTCTGGGCCTTCAGGGAGTTCCGTCGAAGATCCGGTAACGTCAGACACCGGCGGGGCTTGCCGTGTCCATCTGAAGGGCTCCTTTACTGTGCCTACATATCTGCATGCCAGCGGGACCTTACTATCTGCCACATGCAAGGGCTGTTACACTTCCCTCTATCACTTCCCTTTATCAACCTGGGATTCTACAGCCATCCACTGGGAGTTGTGATAGTTCCCTTCATGGGACATCTACATGCCGATGGCATGAGGTTAACCTCTCCTCATCTGGATTCAGCAGTGGCATTGTTGTACACATTTTTATACCGGTATCCTACTTGGCTACATGTTTTTATGACTGCTTTTGGTACCGTTTGGTATTACTCGCACCATTTTTACAGTTTATGTAGCTACATCGATTTCATCTTCAGTGCATTATTTATTTGGTTACCTACTTGAAGACTATAAAAGTTGTAATGCTTTGTGTGCATGTCTGCATTTTCCAGTGGTTGGTAGCTGCACTGGGAATCAGCCTGCAAGGAGATCAGCTAAAAGTAGTTGGATCTGTATGTGCGTTATAATTAATCGAAATTAGTCGATTAAAAAATAAAACAATTAAACACAAAAATGTTGAGCCCTACTTTTTTTCATAATTGTTGCTCTTCTTTTGTTTATAGCGGGAAAAAAAACAAAAAAACGCAGAGGCGATCAAATACCACCGAAAGAAAGCTCCAATTGTGGGGGAAAAAAAATATTAAAATATAATTTGGGTAAAGTGTTGCATGACCGCACAATTGTCATTCAAATTGTGACAGTGCTGAAAGCTGAAAATGGCAGGAAGGGGGTGAAAGTGCCCAGTATTAAAGTGGTTAAAGGGGTTGCAAAGACAGAGATTTTTTTTATCTTAATACATTCTTTACATTAAAATAAAAAACCTTCTGTGTGCAGCAGCCCCCCTAATACTTAACTGAGCTCCCTCTCAATCCAGCAATGTTGCACGAAATCCACAAACACCGGGGATTCTCCCTTCTGATTGGCTGAGACACAGCAGCAGTGCCATTAGCTCTCACAGCTGTCAACGTCAGTAAGCCAATGAGGAGCAAGAGGGGGCGGAGACGGGCCAGGCTCTGTGTTTGAATGGATACACAGAACAGCGCCTCGGGTGCCTCCCATATCAAGCTGCTTGCTGTGGAGGCACTCAGCAGGAGGCAGAGGCCAGAAGGGCTGGCAAGGGACAAGAAGAGAAGGAAAGGAATGGCTGCTCTGTGCAAAATGACTGCACAGAGCAGGCAAGTATGTCATTTTTTTTTTTTTTCTATAAAATAACAAACAAGACTTTAGTATCACTTTAAATCAGGATGGAGGAGGCGACATTGTGCCCTGTGATCTTTGACTTCTCCCATGTTGTTCAGGTAGATCTCCATCTCTTTAACCACTTGCCCCACATATATGTACTGCGGGGATATGGCTCCTACACGCAGAATCATGCACATGTACCAGCTCCCGCTTTGACCCGTTGTTCGTTGGGACTCCAAAATCATTTCTAACAGAGGCAGATTGGCGGTCTGCCTATGTAAACAAGGGAGATCGCAGTTTTGTGACAAGGGAAGACAGATTGTGCGTTTCTGCTTAGCAGGAACATTGATCCGTCTTCCCACAGTTCAAGCATCCCCATACAGTTAGCAACACTCTCTGGGGACACAGTTAACCCTTTGATTAACCCCAATGTTAACCCCATTCCTTCCAATGTCATTAGTACAGTGACCTTGCATTTTTTTTTTTAGCACTGATCAATGTACTGGTGTCACTGGTCCCCAAAATCACTTTGGGTCTAATTTGTTTGCCGCAATGTCACAGTCCCGCTATAAGTCGCTGTTGCTCAGCCATGCTCGATCCTAAGAGGGATGATGGTCTCTCCAGACCCCTGAAAACATTGTGTACACGTATTCATAAAAATTAAAGGAGGGATGTCAAAATGTGGACAGTTTCTGCAAAATCTTATGAACTACCCTCAATATGTAAATCAAATCTTAAATAACACTTTAGCCATTTGGGGTATCCTGGTGGTAGTTGGGGGGGGGGGGGGGGGGGGGCAGTCCATGTCAACTTTTGTAACGGGACCCACAAGCCTCAAGCTATGTCTCTGAAGATATGGTTAATCACAGACCGTGAATTGTGCTGGAGTACATTCTGCAAAATAGGCAAGAAGGGGTTTTAAAGAGTTTAAATTCAATCCCTCAAACAATTATGAAATTAGGTACTGCATGCAATGCAAAAATACCCTACATGAAAGAACAAGAAATTGGTAGCAAAGCACAGAATTATTAAAAAATAAAATAAATAAAAAAAATTATATATATATATATATATATATATATATATATATATATATATATATATATATCTTAATTGAAAATAAAATTACTTTTATAAAACAGGATATTTCTTAAAGTATTTTGACGATTCTGCAAGTAAAATATTGTCCCTTATAAAAAGGTATTACTTGACATTTTGCATCATTTGTATTGCCTTCAAGACAATTTTCTTCCTATAAGGCTAGAAGAATTAGGTACAGCTATAAGCAGCAAAACAGCTGATTATTCACTGTAAACATGTTTGATTGGCTCATAAGGATAGAAGGAAATATTGCGGGAGGAGTATCTCCATACATCCATTGTGACATTTAATACAAGCCCTTAAAAATATAAAAAAAAGGAGGCGGCCAACCGACTCCGATCTCAAAAAATCATTTACAGTCAGAAAAACCTCAAAATAAGTTTTCCTAAAAGAACCTATAAAAACAAAAAAAGCTTTCTATAAAATGTATCCTTTAACTGGTTGCAGACCAGCCGCCGCAGTTCTACAGTGGCAGGTCGGCTCCCCTGCGCGAGAGCCCATAGCTCTACGTCGGCTCTCTAATCAGCCACTAAGGGCGCGCGCATGCCGCCAGCCCCACGCTTGTCCCAGAGTCCCGTGCCCGGCGCGATCGCTCGGTATATAGAGAGGACCGGAGCTGTGTGTGTAAACACACAGCTCTCCGTCCTGTCGGGGAGAAATGCTGATCTTCTGTTCATACAATGTATGAACAAGTGGCCAGTGATTTCCCCTAGTGAGTCCACCCCCCCCCCCCCCCATACAGCTAGAACACACCCAGGAACATACTTAACCTTCACTGCCAGTGGCATTTTTATAGTAATCCAATGCATTTTTATAGCACTGATCGCTATAAAAATGCCAATGGTCCCAAAAATGTGTCAAAAGTGTCCGAAGTGTCCGCCATAATGTCGAAGTACTGAGAAGAAGAAAAAAAAAAAAAAAAAATCGCTGATCGCCGCCATTACTAGTAAAAAACATTTTTTTTTATAAAAAATGCCATAAAACTACTCCTTATTTTGTAAACGCTATAACTTTTGCGCAAACCAAACGCTTATTGCCATTTATTTTTTTACGAAGAATACGTAGAAGAAAACCTATCGGCCTAAAAATGTTATATATATTTTTGGGCAATATTTATTATAGCAAAAAGTAAAAAATATTGAATTTTTTTCAAAATAGTCGCTCTATTTTTGTTTATAGCGCAAAAAATAAAAACCGCAGAGGTGATCAAATACTACCAAAATAGGGGGGCGTGGCTACCGAGCTCCTGCATGGACGCCTAAGCAGAGAGCTCCGTGCCAATCGTAGGTGAAACGACGGGCTGAGGCACCACCACCGACCCAATCCTACCTGAATCGATCCACAGAGCTGCCTGGACTCCCGCGATGGCCCGCAAACGGAAGACAGCCCCGCAGGTACAGAAGCTGTCTCACTTCTTCTCCCCAACTCCGCGCGGCCTGGTCCAAGATGGCGCCGATGCCAGCGCCTCGCCATCTTCATCCGGCGGCTCTAGCTCTTCCCCGGGCAGCCCGGACCTGCAATCCATAGTAGCGCACAGGTCCCTGGATGCCTCCACACCTCTAGCACGTAGCCCGGCCAAATCCAAGCCACGGCTATCCCCGGAGTGCTCGGGCGGGAGGGCAGGCACGTTACAGGATTCCCTGAATGACACTAGGGAGCTGGCGGAGGCCATTAACTCCTTCCCCACCACTGACAAGCCTCTATCAGACACCATGCTCAAGGATATGCTGGTGTCCCTCCGCAGCTCCCTCCATGCAGATATGATGGACTGCATGAGAGGGTTCAAAGCTGATGTCCAGGAACTGGGTGGAAGGGTGGATCATGTCGAGCAAAAGATGGGGGAGTTTGCCTCCTCCTACAACTCATTAGTTGATGCCCACAATGACCAGGCAGATGAAATAACATGGCTCAAGGCAAAAGTCTCAGACCTCGAGGACAGATCCAGAAGAAACAACATTAAAATTCGTGGGGTCCCTGAATCTGTCCTCCCCCAGCAGCTGCAACAGTATGTACAAGACCTCATGAAGCTCTATGTCCCTGAACTGACGGCTGCTGACTTGGCCATTGATAGAATTCACCGCCTGCCTAAGCCAGCACATCTACCTGACAATATCCCCAGGGATGTCCTGATGCGGGTGCATTTTTTCCAGATCAAGGAGCGCTTTATGATGGCCTTCAGAAAGAACAAAAATCCGCAGGCTCAATACTCCTCCATTCAATTATTTGCGGATCTTTCCCAATACACTATGCAGAAACGCAGGTCCCTTGTGCCGGTTACCAAAGCCTTACGCAACCACGAAATTATATATAGATGGGGCTACCCAGCCAAGCTTACCATTACTAGAGAGGATCGCACCTTCGTGATCAACAACCTTCCGGAAGGCCTTGCTCTCCTGCGTTCCTGGAACATTGTCCCAGAGAAAGCCGCTGAGGACCCGCCTTCAGCTTCCAAGATTGCTACTCAGGACTCCTGGCATCTCGTGTCCAAAAAGAAGAAGGGCAAAAAAAAGTCTCCTTAAGGGCTTTGGCCACTAACGCATCGCCACATCGCCGAATACCTACTGACTACACTGTTCTCCCCCCCCGTGTTATAATGAGCAATGCTGTTGCTCCCAGATTCAACACTGAATCTCCCTTTTTACCTCTCAAGTTGACTCTAATCGAGCTGTTTTGCTATTTGACTGTCACTGTTACCCCATCCTTTTTGTTCTCCTCTCCCTTTGTTTTTGTTTTTTTTTTTTTTCTTTTTCCCCTCTCAAGAGATGGTCTCCACCCACTGGACCAGGACGTGACGGGTCCCCTACCCCAGAAAACTACTCCTTGGAAGCAGATGAGCTTCGAATGTCCCTTCATCCTGAGGTACTGTTCCTACACCCCCCCATGAATAATGGTAATTAACGTAGTATCTTTTAATGTGCATGGTCTGAACCACCCTGCTAAGAGATCGGCATTGTGGAAGGAGGCCCAGAAACTGAGGGCGGACATCCTGTGTGTACAGGAATCCCATTTTCTTTCCTCCAAGCCCCCTTGTTTCAAACATAGATGCTACCCCCATATGTTTTTCGCCTCAGCCCCTAATAAGAAGCATAGAGGGGTTATTACCATTGTCAAAGACTCTGTGACATTTAAGTTAGATGAGGCAATATCTGATCCTGCTGGCAGATTTGTGATTCTTGTAGGGGAATTTAATGGTCGCACCTACACGATTGTTAATCTTTATGCTCCAAATGTCAACCAGGTCAGGTTTGTTAACAAGGTGTTTAAGAAATTGTTGTCTGTTAAAAAAGGTGAGGTCATTGTCTGTGGAGACTATAACATGTCAGTTGATTGCAATGTTGACACCACCTCTAAATCTAAACGTCCTCCCCCCTCCCTACACCCTGCCCTCCTCAGAGAGGACCTCTACGATGTCTGGAGATGTCAGCACTCCACTGAACGAGATTACACGTTCCATTCCTCCAGACACAACTCTTACTCCCGTATTGACATAATACTGGTTGACAGATCTCTGCTCGGGGCGGTCTCCTCCTCCACCATCCACGACATAACCTGGTCAGATCATGCACCTGTCTCCATATCGTTGGTGGAGGGGTTGACCCCCAGCCCAGCTCGTATTTGGAGAGCAAATGCAGGAGTGTTCCAGATGCAGTCTCAGGTAAAGGTCATCACTAGCCACCTAAAAGAATTTTTTGAGCTAAATGAAGGCTCAGTATCAGACCCAACGGTCCTATGGTGTGCCCACAAGGCCTTCATTAGAGGCATCCTACTACAAATATGTTCAAAATTGAAACGTCAGAGGGCGTTGAAAGTTGACCTTCTCCTTCGGGAGATCAGGTCTCTGGAGACGCAAAACAAGGCCTCACCTAACCTAGACCTGTCAAATAATCTAGTTAAACTGCGTTGTGACCTCAGACGCCTGCTCTTGGAGTCCCACAGTAAATTTGTTAATGCCCTGAAGTTAACTTACTACTCCTCGGGAAATAAAGCTGGTAAATTTTTGGCGCGTCAACTGAAAGACCAGAGGACGCGTACAAAAATTCCCTTTATCCGTAGTCCATACAACGACGGCAAACTATATGACCCAAAGGACATTGCCAACTCATTTGCAGACTACTATTCATCCCTTTATAATTTAAAAGACGATAGCACTACCCCACAGCCCTCAGATCAGGACATACAAGCATTTTTAGCTGACCTATCTCTCCCCTCCCTGTCTCCTACTCAACTACAAGCTCTGAACGCCCCCATCACAGACGAGGAAATCCAGAAGGTAATCTCTAAGATGCCCTTGGGTAAGTCTCCTGGTCCTGACGGATTGCCGAACGACTACTATAGAACGTTTGGCAAGCTCCTTACCCCCACATTGCGTTCGGTGTTCTCGCAGGCCATGACTTCTGCTAGTTTCCCCCCTGAGATGTTGACTGCCTATGTAGTGACCATCCCCAAACCTGGTAAACCCCCTGATGTCCCCTCCAATTTTCGCCCCCATTTCGCTTTTAAACACCGATGTTAAGCTATATGCTAAAATCCTCGCCCATAGACTCTTGACTGTTTTACCATCACTAATCAACCCGGATCAATCAGGTTTCACTGTGGGAAGACAGGCATCCGACGCAACTCGCAGAATCATTGGTGTGGTGCAGCATGCATTCTGGGCCTCTCGGACGCCTTCTCTGCTCCTCTCTTTGGACGCGGAGAAGGCGTTCGACAGGGTCCATTGGGGTTACATGTCCCAAACTCTAACTAAATTACCATGGATTCCAGGGCCCTATTATGTCCGCCATTCTGGCCCTCTACTCCAATCCCCTGGCCCAGGTCTACACCTGCAGTTGCCTCTAATCCCGACCCTTCCGCATCTCTAATGGGACACGTCAGGGGTGTCCCCTTTCCCCCTCTGTCTTCAACCTTCTGATTGAACCACTGGCGGAAAAAATTAGAGCCCATCCCCACATCCCCCCCACTGGCTTCTCACCCCCCACATTCCACGGTACGTCCCACAAGATTAATACCCTCTTTGTAACCTGATGATATCATCCTGTCCATACCCACCTCCCCGAAGTTATAACCACCCACTCCCCCCACGTCCAAAATGTCCTGCAGTCCAACCTCAGCAACATCTCCTACTATAAAGTTAATTGCTCCAATCACTCTACCATTTTACCTATCCCCACCCACCTCCCTCCCCCTGTCCAGGTCTACTTCTATGAAGGAGCCTTCCCATATGCATGGACTCATAGAACCCAACATTTCATACTTAGGCCTACAGATTACGGCGGATCCTTCTGGATTGGCGGACCCCATGCCAACTACCCTGCCCTGATCTCTGGGAAACTTGCGAGGGAGTCTGCCCGCCTTGCTAAAATAGAACTCTCCTGGTCTGGTCGCCTTGCCTCCTTCAAGACCCTTGTTACTACTCCCACAGATCCTCTATATTTTTCGCACTCTCCCTGTCCCTATTCCCAAACCCTCCCATCTGAGATCCTTGAATTCCATCCTAAGGACTCCCACCATGTGTGGAGTGCCCGCAGACCCAGATGCTCTAAGACCCTACTAACTAGACATAGATCCGCAGGAGGTATGGGTCTCACTGATATAAAAGACTACTATCGTGCATCCCTCCTAAACCAACTAAAGGCTTGGTTCGCTGACCCCCGGAGGTCCCTTGGTGTAGCATTGAAAGATCACTTAGCCCCAACAAGGACTTACGCTCCCTTCTGCTCCTTGACAGGATAAAGCCGTTTCCCTTGCACCATCTTCCCTTGTCCATCCGGGCCTCCTTGGGGGCCTGGAGGGATCTTGGGAATATCCCAGCCCTGGAGAGGCGACTGTGGAGGTGCCAATTCCCATTGAGACTCTAACGGGTGCCATCCCCAACATTAACCTCAGAGGCTGGAGAGACAGGGGTATTGCCCATGTCTCAGACCTTTATAGCGAAGGTCGACTAGCCTCCTTTCAGTTTCTCAAATCTAAATATGACCTGCCCGCAAAAGACGCATATAAATTCCGACAAGTCTCTCACTTCCTAAACTCTGTCATTAGCCACAAAATATCTCTTACGGTCCAAGTTTGGAAGTTCCTCACAACCCCCACCCAATCTGTAAAGGGGATTCCCCTTTTCTACAATCTTCTCCAGCGCAGACGCACCTTTGTCAAGTCCCCCCCGTTCCTTAAATGGGAAGACGATCTAGGCAGCACTTTTACAATCTCACAGTGGCAGACCGCCCTTAACTCAGTATATAAGGCTTCTAAATGCACCAACCACTGGGAATTGGCCCAGAAGATTTCACTGAGGTGGTACCTCACTCCATATAGGATGTCCAAATTTTCTCAAGATAATTCTCCTCTGTGCTGGAGGGGCTGTGGAGAAGTAGGTAACCTTATACATGTCCTCTGGAAGTGTAAACACCTAACAAGCTTTTGGAACAGTGTGTTTAGATGTATCTCCTCAATCACTGGTGTCCTTACTCGGCCAGGTCCTGAGCTGGCCTTGTTGAATCTGAAGATTGACCTATTCCCCCCACAGTTCAGAACCATAGTGACACACCTATTATTAGCGGCCAGGTCCTTGATTACGCGCCACTGGAAGTCCAATGTAGTCCCTAATCTCTCGAATGTAATCTCCCTCACCCGAGATAACTATGTTTATGAGTCCTTGATAGCTTCCAGAGTTGGACAGGGGAAGAGCTTCGACAAACGGTGGCAGATCTGGATGGAATGGTGTAAAAAGTAAAGGTTAGCCTACCTCAGTAGATTGACGTCTTAATGACTACTCAGATTTAACTGGGGTCTCCCGCCCCGTCCTAATACCACTTCTTTTCCAACCCTACTCCCTTTTATACGGTTCAGTGTTTGTGACCCATCTCGCCCCCCCCCCCTTTTACTTTAATCCCCCCCCTCCTTTTCTTTGTACCATTTTAGACCCTACCCGCTTGCTGTTAGTCGACAACGGTCAATTAATCATACCACTGAGTAGTGAACGCAATAGGGCCCTCAAGGCTGGTTCTTTGACTGGTTCGGAGTATGTTGTCTTGTTTAATTTGTTCCATTTTGCACACTGACATGCTCCTTGTTGTAATGGACGTTATTCTATGACTCTGCCTTATTCCCATGTAACGCTGCTCTCATGTAACGTCCCTACATTTGTTGTTGTATGACGTCTGTTTACCTATAACTGTCTTGCAAAAACCCAATAAAAATTCAATATGAAAAAAAAAAAATACTACCAAAATAAAGCTATTTGTGGGGAAAAAAGGACGCCAATTTTGTTTGGGAGCCACATCGCACGACCGCGCAATTGTCAGTTAAAGTCAATAAATGTGCTCTGGTCACTGGGCAGCAATATGGTCCGGGGGTTAAGGGGTTAAAATGAACAGTGTATATACTGTGCAACAGATAAAAATCTATGACTACAAATGACTGCCATCAGAGTGCCAACTTCTTGACTATTCAATGTTCTTATCTTAATATCCAATTTTCATATTAGAGTCCTCATTACCAAATCAGGTACTGTATCCATACATAATTAGTGTTAAATTATACTGTCCTCGGTACTAAGGTTGCTGGGAATTAATGGCAGATAGTAGAGGTCGACCGATATATCGGCCAATAGTTGGTGTTTTTTAACTAATCGGCATCGGCAGATTTTGCTGTAAAAAAAAGGCTGATTAAAATTCAGCAGCGCTGAAAAGCTTCTGTACAGTAATAGAAGCCAATGCAAATTGCCTGAGAAGTTTCCAATGGAAGCAACTTCTGCCTCCTGGGCAGCCTGCCAAGTCGGAGATAAGATACAATGGGCCAGATTCACAGAGCGATTACGCCGGCGTAACAGGAGATGCGCGGCGCAAGTCTAAATTTGCGCATGCGTTTTGATGCTCCGCATCCCCAAAATGAGATACGCAAGAAATCTACTTTTTTTTGTCCGGCGTAAATTTCGATAGACAGGCGCATCCGTCCGCACAATACTGCGCTAGACACACCATTGATTTGCTATTCAAATATGCTAATGAGGGAGTTACGGGGATCCACAAAAGAACGTTGGTGCAGCGCAGGCTACGCGCTGTGCGTAACAGCTGCACGCCCTGTCTAAAATTAGACCATATAAAAGGTGGTATAAATTAGACAATTCGTCTACATGTCAGAGAAAGCAACACTGTTAGTGAGGAGCTGAGCAGTCACACGTGTTGCACAACAATCTGTATGCCAACATGCCAGGGACATCCTCGCTCATAGCTATACTACTGAATTTAGAGGAGCAAAGAAGGATGAGGGCACGGAGGAGGGCACGGGAGAGGATATACCGCACACGCATAGACCTCTTTGGCATGAGTGATTCTGAGGTGTATCGCATCTTCAGATTCACCCCTCATGCCATTCTGGAATTAACCATAACCTTGCAGGATGACATCACCAGCCCAACACACCGCTCACATGCAGTGCAGCCACTGGTCAAGGTCATGGCAACACTCCATTTCTTGCCAGTGGCTCTTTTCAAAAAACAAGTGGAGTGGTGGCTGGGATGTCACAATCCTCTATGAGCAGATGTGTGCACCAGGTTATCCCTGCAATCCTCAGACGCATGGCGAACCAAATCATCAAACCAACCACTGAGAACCTGTGGCTGAAGGCAATGACAGATTTCTGCAGAATTGCCAGATTCCCACGCACCGTGGGGGCCATTGATTGCACACATGTGGCACTCCAGCCCCCCCATGAGACAGTGCACATATACCGCAATCGGAAGCATTGACATTCCATCAACGTACAGGTGATAGTCGATGCCCAAGGCCTCATATGGCACGTCCGTGCCAAACACCCCGGATCCAGCCATGACAGCTACATATACTATCAGAGCCCCATCCGAATGGAATTCGAACAGAACGTGTATGGGGACACATGGCTGGTTGGTGAGTGACATGGGAGGCAGGCATTACTGTCCCCTCTCCATGATGCACACATCACATGGGGCACATGCATGACTAACATCCGCCTGTCTTTTCCCTTACAGGTGACTGCATATGCACTGGGACCCCATCTCATGACTCCTATCCGGAACCCCCAAACCCCAGGAGGGGAAAGATACAATGAAGCCCACGCTCAAACAGGTGCAGTGGTGGAGCGCACCTTTGGCCTCCTGAAGTCACGTTTCCGATGCCTGGATAAGTCTGGGGGGACCCTGTTGTATTCCCCAAACTTTGTGTGCCAGATCATCGGTGCATGTTGCATTCTGCACAACTTTGCAGTGAGAAAGGGCCTGCAGATTGACATACGTGATGACCTGACTCCTGAACCAGACAATCCCCCCCAACCGAGGTTACCCCGTCTTCTGAGGGAAGAGCAGCCAGGAGACAGCTCACATTAGGCATCTTTGCACGTTAAACACACACATTAATCATGGCACAATGAGAATGCATGCATGCACACCACTGTGGTCCCTAGCACAGACACATCACATCCTCAGCTAATTGGATTAGCACAAGCCCACCATGCTGGACTTGTGAGCAGCAACGCCACGGCTCCAATTATGTCACTGTACATTCATACACCATTCACACGGACCTGGGAATCACTTCTTCTTGGTCCTGGGGAACCCTTCTCTACCCAAACTGAGGGTGACACCCCTTTGCCGGCTGGAATATCACCCCCACATTCCAAAAACATTATCACAAAAAAAAAATAAAAAAAAAAATGGAGTTACACTTACCGGTAACGTCCTTTCCAGTAGTCTTTCAGGACAGCCACAATAGAGAGATAGGCTCCTCCTCTTCCTTAGGAAACACTGCACAGCCTTTAAAACTCTCCTCCCCCTGCCAGACCTCAGTTTTTATACGAGCACCTCCAGTCAGCTGGGGAGACACAAGAACATGTTAGTAATCCATCATTAAACATCAAGATCATACTATGTTCCTGTATTAAACAAACCTTCCATAACTTCGGGTGGGTAACCAGGGCTGTCCTGAAAGACTACTGGAAAGGACGTTACCGGTAAGTGTAACTCCATTTTTCCCTTCTCGTCTTTCAGGACAGCCACAATAGAGAGGATAATCGAGTACTCACCAACTAGGGCGGGACTATGGCTTGCAGGACCTTTCGCCCAAAGGCCTGGTCGCCTGCCGACACCAAGTCTACTCTATAATGTTTGATGAAGGTGGTGTAGCTGGACCAAGTTGCTGCCTTGCATATTTGTTCTGGCGTGGCTCCAGCGGTTTCAGCCTGGGAAGCAGCCACTGCTCGTGTAGAGTGTGCCTTAATTCCTGTAGGGACCTCTTTACCAGACAAGGCATATGCTTGTTCAATCGCTAGTCTAAGCCATCTAGCGATTGTGCGCCGAGACGCTTTCTGTCCTTTAACTCCGGAAAATAAAACAAAAAGAGAGTCTGACTTCCTAAAATCTTTGGTCAGCTCTAAATAGTGTAGGATGCATCTCCTGACGTCCAACTTACTAAACCTAATTTCCCTTTCACCTGAGGGATTAGGGCAAAAAGAGGGTAGCACCACCTCCTGACTCCTATGGAATCTAGAAGATACTTTGGGTAAAAAGGCCGGATCAGTCTTGAAAACAACTCGATCCGGAAAAACAATACAAAAAGGGGGTCTAAAAGACAAGGCTTCTATCTCGCTGACCCTCCTAGCAGTAGTCACTGCAACCAAAAAGACTGTCTTTAAAGTCAACTCCCTCAGCAGACATCCGTCTAGAGGTTCAAAGGGAAACCCTGTTAGGGCCCGAAGAACTAAGGATAAATCCCACCTGGGGAAGGGGGGCCCCTGGGATGGTCTCTGTCTAGATAATGCTCTGAAGAACCGGATTACCCAGGAGTTACTGGCCAGTGGACTCTCTAGATATACACTAAGGGCAGAAACTTGACCCTTAAGGGTACTGACTGAAAGACCCTTTTCTGCCCCACACTGTAGGAACTCCAATACTGAAGAGAGGTTCTGCACTGAACAGGAATATTCTAGGCACCACGCATTAAAGCGAAGCCAGACCCTCCTATAAATAGAGCGGGTTTCCTTCTTCCTGCTACTAAGAAGGGTGGCAGTTAACCTTTCAGAAAACCCTCTAGACCTTAGCAAGGTCTCCTCAGTAACCACGCCGCTAGGCTCCACCTGTGTGGGTATGGGCAAAGGACTGGACCCTGCGAGAGAAGATCCCTTGTGGATGGGAGGAAGAAGGGAGGTTCCATGGTCAGTTGTTTGAGGACCGAGAACCAAGCCCTTTTCGGCCAGTGAGGTGCCACTAGAATCATAGAGGTGTTCTCCAGTTGGAACTTTCTTAGAACTGCCGGTAGAAGCACTGGAGGTGGGAAGGCATAACAAATCCCGAACCCCCAGCTCTGGGACAGGGCATCTACCCCCCTTGCTCCCTCTCCTTTGTTCCGGGAGAAAAAACAAGGGGTTTTCGCGTTTTCTTTTGACGCTAACAGGTCTACCTCCGGAGAACCCCACCTCCTGACTAGGAGATGAAAAACTTCCTGACTGAGAGCCCACTCGCTCTCTCTCAGCTGACTTCGGCTGAGGAAATCTGCCGCCTTGTTTTCTAACCCTCTTAGGAAGATCACTGATAATGACAGGGTGTTTGCTTCGGCCCAGTGAAGAATCCCTGATGTAATGGCCGACAGGACTACACTTCTCGTGCCGCCCTGCTTGTTCAGATAGGCCACAGCCGAAGCATTGTCCGACCGCACCTGGACGTGGTGACCCTGAAGCTCTTCCTGGAAGAACCTGAGGGCTAGACCGACCGCCATCAGCTCCTTCCAATGGGAGGACTTCCCCAACTCGGCATCTTTCCATACGCCCTGCGCTGGAAGGGACCCTAAGTGAGCCCCCCAACCTCTGCCGCTTGCGTCCGTGGTTACCACCTGAGGAACTGGAATATGCCATAGCCGACCCTGCGATAAATTGGAAATCTTCCTCCACCACCAGAGGGACCTCTTTACCTGGGTTGGGACCTGCACTAGGGTATCTAGCCGCTCCAGATCGTGATCCCAGATTTTCAGGAGGAAAGCTTGCAGGGGCCGAAAGTGAAGGCCTGCCCATTGGACAGCCGGAAGGGTGGACGTAAGCAGGCCCAGGGTCGACATCAGGGACCTGATCGACACCTGCCGACTGCCCTGTAGGGTGGCCACCGCCCTGTCTAATCTCAGGGCCTTCTCCCTGGGGAGAAAGACCCTTAGGAGGGTGGAGTCCAAAAGGTACCCTAAGTAAGAGATTTGTTGAGATGGTGACAGGCTGGATTTTTCTAAGTTTAACAGCCACCCTAGACCCGATAGAGTGCTCTTGGTTAATTCCAGATCTCTGAATAGTTGTTCTGGAGAAGCCGCAAAAAGGAGCAGGTCGTCCAGGTAGGCTATGATGCCTACTCCCTGTAGACGCAGAAATGCTATGGGTTCTGCCAGGACCTTGGTGAACACGCGGGGTGAGGAGGATAGACCGAATGGCAAAGCCTGGAACTGAAGATGCATCACCTCCCCTCCTAGGTCTATCGCTAGGCGTAGATACCTCTGAGACCCCTCTGCGATGGGTACGTGTAGGTACGCATCCCTGAGGTCCAGGGAGACCATAAAGCAATTCTGTGGAAGGAGGGCCCTGACCGTAAAGATTGATTCCATACGGAACTTTTTGTATGTGATGGACCTGTTTAGGGGTTTCAAGTTTAGGATTAACCTGTACTTTCCTGAGGTTTTCCTCACCACAAAAATGTGCGAGTAAAAACCCTTCCCTTCCTCTGTCGCTGGAACCCTGAGGACCACGTCCTGGTTCTTTAGCTCTTTTAAGGCTCCAATGAGAGCCTCTGATTTTTCCCTGTCTCTGGGAAGTTGAGTGACCAGATATATTTGGGGGGGGAGGAGAAGAGAACTCTAGGACGTACCCCCTCCTTACTATCGCCAGGACATACCTGTTGGGGGAAATTGACTCCCACTGTGGGAGGAAGGCCCCCAACCTTCCCCCCACCCTGACCTGGGAGTCATTGTTTTTTAGCGGGCTGGTCAGGAGGGCGAAAAATTGCTCCTCTGCCCCTTCCCCTAGGCGTCCAGATTCTCTTCTGAACTTCTGGCTTTGGGACCCCCGAGTGCCTTTGGGGACGAAACCCCCTCCCCTTTACTGGAGCTTTACGTCTCTGGGGAAAAGACTTCTTCCTGTCAGCTGTACGATCCAAGACTGACTCAAGACCCGGGCCAAACAGGAGATCCCCTGTAAGAGGTATCCCACACAGCTTGGATTTGGAAGCTAGGTCCCCTGGCCAAGTTTTAAGCCAGGGCTCTCCTGGCAGAGTTGGCCAGAGCTGCCGACCTGGCTGACATGCGGACGGATTCAGCCGAAGCGTCCGCAATGTAAGCGATGCCTCGTAACATTGTAGGGAAGGAGGACAAAATGGTCTCCTTATCCGTCCCAGCCTCAATGTGCTCCTGAATTTTAGAGAGCCAATGTTCTAAATTACGGGCCACCACTGTGACAGCTAATTCTGGCTTAAGGTTCCCAATAACCGAGTCCCACGTTTTTTTCAAGAGGGAATCCATTCTTTTGTCCATTGCATCAGGAAGAGTTCCCATATCCTCGAAAGCCAAGACAGTATTTCTGGATACTTGGGAGAACGCCGCATCCAATTTAGGCACCTTGTTCCAAATGGATGCAGGATCCTCAGAAAATGGGAACCTCCTTTTAAGGGACTGGGAAAAAAGGGCTTCCTTTCGGGGTCTTCCTACTCCTTTTTGATAGTATCAGTTAGAAGTTCATGTACAGGAAAAACCCTTCTCTTCTGTTCCCCCAGACCCTTGTACATTTGGTCATGAAGACTAAGAGGTTTACTTTCGGCCTGAATGCCCAGAGTCGTGTAAATGGCCCCTAACAAGTCCTCAACCTCATCAAGGGACAGTTTATATATCGAGGGCTTCCTGGAATCCCCGTCCTGGTCCTCATCATCTGACTCTGCCTGAGAACCCGAGGCCACACTCTCCCCAGAGGGTACTGCCTGGGAAGGGCCTGCAAGATCAACTGTTGTTGCTGTATGATCAGGTGTGACAGGAGCAAGACCCTGTTCAACTGATTGGGTTGTAATCTGTGTGGGGACAGTGGGAGGTTGCAGCCTTTCAAACAAAGATTTGAAGGAAGCGAAAGTGGAGGAAAGCTCCTTAACAGAGGCTGCTAGGCTACCTTCCTGCTCTTCATCCCTTTCCCTGACCAAGGAGTGAATGCATTCCCTACACAACACTTTGGACCAAGACTCAAGAAGAGTGTCCCTACAGGAGGCACATTTCTTTTTTGAACCGGGAGTCTTCCCTGTCTTTTCTAGGCTCTTCTGAAAGACATAGGAACAAGGGGCCCCACACATTAACATACAAAAAGAAAAACATTTTTTTTTTTTTTTTAAAACAAAAAAACATATGGGTTACAACCCTGGGGAAACTCTAAAAAACAGACCCTCCTGCTAGGTTCCCTTATGGTCATCGTCCCCCCCCCCAACCACCAAGGGGGAATAGTGGGGTGAAAGACCAGGCCTAAGGTTTAGGGACCCCTCCCCAGGGAACTCTTACCTTAGGCTGGCTGGAGGAAGCGTCCTTGGTTGTGCCCCCTTCCAGAGAAGTCGCCGACATCCTGGGGTGGTTGCGCTGTGTCGACTTGCCCCAGCAAGCTTCAGACTCCTCCAGCAAACACGCTGGGCCTCTATCAGCGCCGCGACCCGGAACCGGAAGTCGCGGGTCAAAGGGGAGGCTTCCGACGCGCTGTTGATGACGTCACCCGCCACTCAGCCCGCGAATTTAGAAAAAAAGTATGCGGCCTGTAAAAAAACAGGGCGTCCTGGAGGCCTCCCCCGCCATGGTCCTGTGGACACGATAGGGGTCCCCCCTCAAGCCATCTGCCACGCTCGGCCAGGATTGGGGTGCGTCTGGCGGTGAGTACCAGCCAAAAATAATTTTTCCTTAGGAGGCCCCTGCTCCCTTGGTAGGAGAAAAAACAGCCACAGTCCCCTGACTGCACCGGCCTAGGTTCCTCTGCAGTGTCTCCCCACCGGAGGAAACACTAAGAACTGAGGTCTGGCAGGGGGAGGAGAGTTTTAAAGGCTGTGCAGTGTTTCCTAAGGAAGAGGAGGAGCCTATCTCTCTATTGTGGCTGTCCTGAAAGACGAGAAGGGAAAAGGAGGGAAAACAAATTAATGCCGTTGGCGTGAGCCACGCCTGGGGCGCCCACGGCCACGGCCCCTCAGGGGAGACTCATGGGGAAGGGGGTTATTTCGGGGAAGGAGGAGCAGCCCCTGGTCTCTGCCCACCTGGCGGCCTGCCCTCCAAGGCCAAGGCAATTCTGGTCAGGCCAGCACTTAGTGATGCAGTATTGGCCTGGACAGCCTGGGTGCGGGCCCTCACATCCTGCCCAACGTCTGCTCTAGTAGTCTGCAGTACGTTTAGGCAGTTTGTAAGAGCCCCCGGGAGTGGCAGTCCAGGTCCCCAAGCAAATCCTTTATGGAGGACAGGCTCTCCTCCATCCGCCCCAAAGTCTGGCTGACCTGTCCCAGATGGCGGGTCTGAAGGGCCTGGTCCCTTCTCAGATTGGCGGGCAGAAGCTCGGCCACCCCCTGGTCTTCTGGGACAACTTCCTGCCTCCAGCTGAGGCTTGTGGCCGGGGAGAAGGGGAGGCCCCTGGGAGAGGAGCCCTGTTGGGGGAGGAGTGGGAGGGGCTAGCCCTTATGGAGGGCGGGCTTCTGCCAGCCAGAGAGGAAGACTCCTCCAAAAACAACAATCCACTGGCTGACATGACATCCTCCTCCTCAAACCCCTCCTCCTCAACCTCCTCCAAGAACTCCGGCCTTGTCGGGGGGTCCTCATCAGGCTGGGATGGTGCGGTCAGCCCAGATGGCCCAGCACCCTCCTGCTCATCTGTAGATGACACAAAACATTCACAGGTTGGAGGATCCACACACTTGCCACATATTCCCTTTCACCCCCTCCCCCACACATGCTACACACCTGATAGGGCAAAAAAACCTTACCTGGCATCACGTCTTCATGACTGGAGTCATAGCCAGGCAGGCCCTCCACCTGTTGTATATGAAAGGTGTGGGCCACCGCACGCTCCTCCGCTGTCAGCCGAACAGGGCATGGTGGGCCCCCTCCTGTGCCCCTGGCATGGGCTGCCATTTTGGCCAGCTTCTTTCTGACCAGACGCCGGAGGTCATTGATCTTCTTTTCAATCTCCGACCGTGTCCGGGGTCTCCCCCCCCCCCCCGATGCATTCACCTCGTCAGTAATGTTCTGCAAGATCTCACGCCTCCTGGCCGGGGGGGTGTTGGCACTCTCCGGGCCGTGGAGGAAACGCCCCCATATTGGGAAATGGCCCGGGCAAGAATTTGTTTCTCCCCCCAAAGTAAAATTTAACTTCCTCTTTCTCTCAGTCATACTCATACAAAAACTCTCTCCCAAACAGTCAGCAAAAATCACTCACAAAAACAAGCAGGAAAAATCAAGCAAGAAAACAAACAAAAAACTATCAACCAAAAAGTCTCACAAGCAGTCACCAATAAACACTTTCAAATATATTCTACCAAACACTAGCTCAAACAGTCCACAAATATAACAAAGACAAATCACAACGCAACAAACAACAGAACAAAAGCACCTTGCTGTATAGGGAGGGATACAAAGGGATGTACTTTTGCAAAGGAAGTGCGTTTGTGTCTGTCTATTTATGCTGTCTGCGTAGTTCACTAAGTTGCCCTGGTCTACTTCCAATTTCACCGATTGCGCCGTTCCCGAGTTGTGAGCATGCGCACAGAGGTGCTGACCATGGTCTGCATCATGTGCGCATGCGCGAGCCGGCCGGCCCTTCATTTGCATGGGGTCACGGCTCATTTTAATGTAACACGCCCACGTCCTTCCCAATTTGAATTACTCCGCCTTACGCCTCTGAAATTAAGTTGCACAGGCGCTATTTTCTGCGCAAATCAATCGAGAATACGGTGATTGCGCCGCTACTTTGCGACAGTCTAACGTAAAGGAGGTGCGCTACGCCAGTCAAAAAATGCGCCAATGTGCGTGAATCTGGCCCAATGTTTCAACTTCAAAGGAATGAACTTGTAGGAGTTCTGTTTAACCATCTAAATACTAAATCTTTGACACTTGTTTACAAGTAAAAATCCTGTATTTTCTGCTAGAAAATCACTTAGAACCCCCAAACATTATACATTTTTTTTTTAGCAGAGACCCAATGAAATAAAATAGCGATCGTTGCAATATTTTATGTCACATGGTATTTGCGCAGCGCTCTTTCAAACGCATTTTTTTTGAGAAAATACGCTTTAACAAATAAGAAAAAAAATTAAAAAAAAGTTAGCCCATATTTTATTTTCGGCCAAAAGGTTTGGATTACCTGTTTTTGTGTATTTAAGAGAATATATATTTTAATCTCTTAAATACACAAAAACAGGTAGTCAAAACCTTTTTTTTTTAATCTAAATACATACAAGTGCACTGATTGGAGGCTTGTTGTGTTTAAGTAATAAGTGATACAGAAAATGTCTTAAATGTAAACATTTATTTTAGAGTAATAATGGAACTTCTGCTTTTCGGAATCCCCCTCCGATGTCTCATTTGGTACCTTTCGGGGGGAGAAGGGAGCAGATACCTGCGTAATCCCAGGTATTTGTTCCCTCTTCCGGGCATAGATCACCGTGGTGACCTACGCCACATCTGGCGCCCAGTAGACAGCAGGGACCAGTGGAATCGCGCAGAGCGACTTGTGCATGCACAGTAGGGAACCAGTAAGTGAAGCTGCAAAGCTTCACTTCGATTCCCTTACCGAAGATGGCGGCAGCAGCAACCGAGGGAGAGATTGGCTTCGGGCACCCAGGACAGGTAAATGTCCATATATTATAATATATACATATATAAAAAGTGAACAGCAGCAGTATTTGTAGCTGCTGACTTAAAAAAAAAAATTCTGCAGAATTCCGCTGCTTTCACACTGGACCATCATTCTAGCGGCGCTATTTGGCTGTTAGCAGGGCGCTTATAACCCAGCTAGCGGCCGATGAAAGGGTTAAGTGCTCCCATGTAGCGCCACTGCAAAATCGCTTTGGCAGCGGTGCCCTTTCATTTCAATGGACAGGAGTGGTGGAGGAGCGGTGTACACTGCTCCAAAGATGCTGCTTGCAGGACTTAACGTCCTGCCAGCACACACCGCCTCAGTGTGAAAGCAGGGGAGCAGTTTTGCAGGCGCTATTTTTAACCCAATAACGCCTGAAGAACGCCCCAGTGTGAAAGGGGTCTAACTGTTAGATTTTTATGAGATGGGGGGGGGGGGGGGTATTACATATTGGCCGCGATTTCTAAATATCGGCATCGGCCAGAGAAAAACCCATATCGGTCGATCTCTAGCAGAGAGTATATTCAAATGCTGACAATTCATAGCTTCATGTCTGAAAAGCAGTACGAATTCCAATAACTCTCCAGACAGTTAGTATATGACAACTGAATTAACACGCAGCAATGATCAAAGCCACATTTATAGAAACATTTATAGAAACATCAAATCCCCAGCGCATTAACCACTTAAGGACCCCCGCACGCACATATACGGCCACAGAATGGCACGTACAGGCACAAGGGCGTAAATTTACGTCCCCGCCTGAGTGCGGTTCGGGGGTCCCATCGGGACCCCCTCCGCGGCGTGCGGGGGTCCCCCTACCTCTGGGAGCGATCCGGGATCTGCGGGCGGATGTCCGTGATATCCGCCCCCCCCCCCGCGATCGCTCCCAGCCAATGGGAGCGCGCTCCCAGCCTGTCACTTCCTCCTCCTGTGTTTACACAGGAAGGAGGAAATGATGTATTCTCTCATTGCAGCGCTGTTTCCCAGCGCTGCTGATGAGAGAAGACATCACAAGTAAGTGTGCACCAACACAACACTGACACACACTCACATAGGCATATTAACCCCTTGTGATCGCCCCCCCCACCCCCCTGTCACAGTGTCACTGAATGCAGTGATTTAATCACTGCATTTAGTGTCAGTGTGACAGGCAGTGTAAAAAACAGTTAGTGTTAGGTTCAGGATAGCCCCCCACCCCCCCTAATAAAGTTTTAACCCCCTGATCACCGCCCTAGTTAACCCTTTCACTCCCTATTGCCAGCGTCACTAAGCGATCATTTTTCTGATCGCTGTATTAGTGCCGCTGTTCCCGCTAGGTAGCTATTTTTTTTTATTGCGATTTTTTTTTTTACTAAAGACATGTGGCTAAATAAATTTTGGCCTAAATGTTTGACTAAAATTTAGTTTATTTGATTTTTTTTTTAACAAAAAGGAAAAAATAGTGTTTTTTTTTCAAAAATGTCGCTCTATTTTTGTATATAGCGCAAAAAATAAAAATCGCAGAGGTGATCAAATACCACCAAAAGAAAGCTCTATTTGTGGGAAGAAAAGGACGCAAATTTTGTTTGGGAGCCACGTCGCACGACCGCGCAATTGTCTGTTAAAGCGACGCAGTGCCGAATCGCAAAAACACCTTGGGTCATTTACCAGCATATTGGTCCGGGTCTTAAGTGGTTAATAGCAATATTCCTAAAATCATCTTACTGTGCACTTCAAATCAACTTCTAACACCAAAAACCCAAGCGGAACAAAAATACAAGTTGGGGGTGTTGCTTTGGATTAAGCTGGCTGGGGCTGCTTTCACCTGTTTAAAAATGGCTTTGTTAGATGCGCAATGTTTGGGACTTGTCTCTATGCATATAAACAGTATGTGAGGCATCAGCATCCATGACAGAAAACACTGGATGGACTTACAGGTGTGAGTGCAGGTCTTAAGTTACTGTGATATATCAAGAACTAAAGGTCGGTTCATTGCAAAGACACTCCAATTCTTAGCTTGAGGTTTGTGGTGCCAAAAATTATTGAAATATGAATTTGACAAAATTATTAGGAGGTATTTTAGTGCTCAAGTAAATCAATCAAAGCCATTATATATGGTAAAAGCTGCAAAACAGATTATGGGACCATATGTGATTATGCATCCGGTTGTCTGTACTGTTCAACATTATACTTTATGCCCAAATTCTAAATGCCAATAAATCAGCACACTTCTTGAAAACAAAAGAAATTCAACATACCTTCACCCCATGTCCAGTGTCATCAAGAAACGTGTAGTCAATAGGTTTACGTATATAACGGACTGGTCTCTCCAAATTGGCTGGAGCAATTATTTTGTGCGTCCTAGAAGTGTTTTTGTTCGTTGTCAAGATTCCAATCTCTCTTCTTGCAACTTTTTCTTTATGAATATCCACGGTCTAGAAATTAAAGCAAGGTTAACATAAAACAAACTACAAAAAACATTACACGGGTTGTTGAGTTCTTAATAAACCATAATTGTAAGGGCAAGCTTTAGTACCTACCCATCTGCAACAAATACTAGGGTAAACACACATCAGTTAACTTAAAGCAGAACTCGGATTCTCAAAAAAGCCCCCCATTAGTACCCCCCCCCCCCACACACACACTAAACAGTTATCACATTTGTGAAATTTCTTACTGTTTAAAAATTTAAAAAAAATAGGATTTTTTATGACAGCTTACCTGTAAAATCCTTTTCTTGGAGTACATCACGGGACACAGAGCGGCAATCCATTACTATGTGGGTTATAGAGTCTACCTTCAGGTGTGGACACTGGTGTAATTAACTACACAGGAAGTTCCCTCCCTATATAACCCCTCCCATACTGGGAGCTCCTCAGTTTTTGTAGCAAAGCAATAAGTGTCCCAATATCCCCAAACAAGAGGGGCGGGAGCTCTGTGTCCCGTGATGTACTCCAAGAAAAGGATTTTACAGGTAAGCTGTCATAAAAAATCCTATTTTCTTTATCGTACATCACGGGACACAGAGCGGCAATCCATTACTATGTGGGATGTCCGAAAGCAATGCTTACTGAGGGGAGGGAGACACAAACAACGCAGGCCGCCATCAGATGTGAGGATCTATAATGCTGCCAGATGCATACTGCGCCAAAAAAGCTGCATCCTTTTGCCTTCCTATGTACATCGGACAAGAATCAGTGAACCTAAGCACAGACGCCAAGTTGCGGCCCTGAAAATATGCATCATAAAGGCTCGGTAAAGCATCGCGCATAAAGCGCTTACTATCCTGGTACGGAGCACCCCCCCCCCCCAAGAAACAGGGGGAGTCCCACTCTCCGAACCACAAGCCTGAATAATACCCTGATGAATCAATCTTGAAAACAGTTGATTTTAGACGCTGCCTGCCCCTTCCTGGGGCCTCCTGTTAGCGCAATAACAACATCAGCTTTCCGTATCCGAGCAGCCGCTTCAGATAGGCCTCGACCCTTCTACTCCAAAGGAGAGAGAGTGTAACCATTTTAATAGCTGAACTGAACACTGCCTGCCCACATCTAGGGTCTTCTGGCAGCACAATAAAAACTTCAGATTTCTATATCTGAACCTTCAGATAGATATTTAACTGCTCTCATCTCTACTGAGAGAAAGCAATAACCTTTCCTTCCGAAAACAAGGTTTTGAAAAAGGGGGAGGTAAGAATATCTAGATTCAAATGAACACTAGATCCTTCTAGTAAATAAGGCTGGGTGAGGATTAACATCACCCTACTAGTAAGAATAAGTATGGTTTTATACCAAGAGGTTGCCAATACTGAAACTCTCTTGGAGGCTACCACAACCAAGAACACCAATTCCCTTGTTAAAGGCTGAAGGGAAATATGGTGCATCGGCCCACAGAGCTGACCCTGTAAGCCGACAAAACTAGAGCCAATCCTCCAAGCACAAGGGCGACTAAACTGGTGGACTTATGCGCGTCACCCGTTGTATAATGGCTCGGAACAAAGAGTGTGAAGCAAGCGACCTTTGGAGGCAAGGCCGAGATCGGATCCTTGATGTAACTTAAGGCTAGCTCCGTCTCCTTTCCAAATGCAGGAAGGCAGGAATTTTATCTTTGACAAACTTCCAAGGATGCCACCATCTGTTTCATACCAGGAACATGGGCTCTCCCGATCCTGGGATATCTGGTCCTGGAGGCCAGCCTTCCTGTATGAATCAAGGAAGTGCCGTTGATTCTAAAAACCCTGATCCTGAAGAATGTGGGCTAAAATAGCCAGACCATTAATTCACCTGTTGCACGACAGGATGTAATACCCCTTCGAAGTAGGCCTGGACAAGATGTAAGGGACCGTGGGTCCTCTACTACCACCCCTACTGTCCCTGCACAGAAAAGGTCGTCAGGGCTATGCCGGAGTAATCAGGCCAGCTTCCGCCATCCTCTAATGTTGCATGGAAGCCACAAACGCTGCGGCACTGGGGGGAGAGACATAACCAGTGACCACTGGTCCCACCAGATTACTAACACATCTGCCCCACATGCGGGTGGATCCCTTGTCCTTGACCTCAAGCTGTTCAATTTCTTGTTGAGCCTGGACGCCAATACATCTTATGTACAGGGTACTATTTCTGTGGCCCTTGGTCAGGAAAACAGTCGGGGTGTAGAGGTCCTTCTCCTGGAGACACTTGTTGATGGCTACAGCGAATCGCCTGCCAATTCTGCATTTCATGAAATGACGAATGTCAATAGGCAAGGCACAAGCTCCTCCTTGGTAAATTAAGTAAATCACTTAGTATGGCATAGTCTGATTGAACTCTGACCGAACCAACCAGCCCCTGAACGTTCAGGCCCCTAAGCCAGATGCTCCATCGGTAGCTCTAGCTGACAGATAAGGCTCCCTTGGAGCTCGACTACTTCCCCTGGGCCAAGGTCTCTTCCTGACCTGGCAAACCCTTTAGTTAAGAACCACCAAGAGGAATTCCAGCCTATCTCTGGGACCGGTTCTTTGGATAATGCTAGGTCAAGATCCACTCCTTCTAGCCCAACACAATACGGTTTATAACAGTCCTGAATAAAAGTATAGGGAACTGTCTTGAATGAAGCCCGCATCTTCCCTAGTGCCTTAAGCAGAAGGCCAAAAGTAAGGAACTGTTCCTTGCCGTAACCACCTAGACCAGCTTTCTCATAGCGATGGTCTTGTCTTAGGCCAAAAGTACTCTCCTGGTGCAAAACATACCCAGCTTCTTGTCAATGAAGAATGTATCTTTAGACTGGAATCCTAACCCAGGAGATCCAGATACCTGACCATGCTGGACACCCTTAGGTCCAGCCATGCTGCTGACTGATCCATCAGCAGGAGTCTGCTTCCGTATGCCATTACTGCTATACCCTGGGCCTACAGACCTGCTAGAGGCGGGCCCTAGCACCCTGACAACCCAGACACGGAGGCTAACCCAAAAGGGCAAGACCACCAACTGGAGATAGTGCTGTTCCCCTGCACAACGCAGACAACCTCTGCAGTCCCGAGTAAATAAACACATATGCAACTGGCTCCCCATATGTGTATGTGGCAGGTGTTAGAGCCATATGCCTCAATGGAGGCGTGTGTACATGGCAGTGTGTGTTCATGGAAGCATGAAATCATATAAATATGTCTCACGCCAAACATGCATATAGCATGTGTGCTCTGGAACGAGCATCCTTGCAAGCAAGCAAGCAAGCATGTGCTATAAACGTGTTATGCAACAATGTGCAACATGAACCCATGCAGACACGTATCTCTATGCAAACACAAGGCATCCTGTATTGCTTAATTAAGCCACCATGTGCAACTTTAAAGTAACCATGCATGCGATTCAGCATCTTCCATGCGATCAACATCTTATGCATTTTAAGCACTACTGTGTGGACAAGAACCCTTGTGTGACCAAGCACCCCTGTGCGTTCCAGCATCCTTATGCATCCAAGCATCTTAATGCGACTTTAGGCATTTCTGTGAAACAAGCCTCTCTATGTGATCAAGTATCCCTGGGTAATCCAGGACTCTGTTGATCCAACAACCATGTGTGATCCAGCTTCTTTTTGCATTCAAGCATCTTTAAGCGATCCCTTTAGGCCTTGAGTAATCCAGGACTTGGGTGATCGGGTAATCCTGTGTGATTCAGCATTTTTATGCCTTCAGGCCTCTTTATGCGATTCTAGGCATTTCTGTGGGAACAAGCCTCTTTGCGTGACCAAATATCCTTGGGGAATCAAGGACTTGGGTGATCATGTAATCCTGTGTGATTCAGCATGTTTATACCTTCAGGCCTCTTTATGCGATTCTAGGCATTTCTGTGGGAACAAGCCTCTTTGCGTGACCAAATATCCTTGGGGAATCAAGGACTTGGGTGATCATGTAATCCTGTGTGATTCAACCTTTTTATGCATACAAGCATCCTTTATGCGATTCAGCATTTTTATGCATACAAGCATCTTTATGCGACTTTAGGTACTTTTGTGGAAACAAGCCTATTTGTGTGACCAAACATCCTTGGGTAATCCAGGACGCTGATGATCAGGTAACCATGTGTGATCCAGCATCTTTTTTGCATCCAAGCAACTTTATGCGATTTTAGGCCTTTCTGTGGAAACCAAACCTCTTCTGTGTAACCAAACATCCTTGGGGGAAACAATCCCACATGCATTCCAAACTCATGTATGTTATGCAACATGCGGACTGGTAAAGAGGAAATTATCCTCTGCAGATGTGTGTTTCCTCAATTAAGAGACATTAGCAATGTGTGCCCGCAACTGTGCATCCCTCCGATGCATTTGGTTAGCCTGAAGCCGACACCAGGCTGAGGATTATATGGAGGTCTTACTAGCCACCTATAGGAAAACCTCTCTTTACACTCTAAGGAGAAGATAGAGGTGTAATCAGAACCTTTAGGGCTTTTGATAGCTTCTCCTTGTTAGGCTGCAGCTCCTGTCTCCTGTCCTCTGACAGTGAAACTTTTATCCCCAAGCTTTCTAATCCCTTTGTTTCAGGATTAAAGCAGGAAAAGGGGGACACCCCCTTTTTTTTTTTTTTCTTGCAAAACACAAAACACATGGAGAGTGATTGCAATGTTGGGGGAAGGCTGCATTGCCTGACAGGTCTGACGGCTCAATCTATGAGCTGTTTAAGTCTCTTCAGAGGAGAATAAGGGTCCACCAGGTTCAGGTGGCAATCCATCTTTATATTCCTACCGCTGACCTTATTCAATGGGGAAACCAAGTCCTAAGCTAAAGCAGAGGCACTTAACCCAGGTGCATCAAATAGCTGAATTTAGTCTGACACAATGCCTGCTAATTTGCACAGCTAGATGCGAGTAGGCGTCTTAGATGAATCTGTATCCAACTCACACAAGGTGCTTACGTTTGTGTCCCCCTAGCTTTACAGAGCTCTGACGTCCGGGCCCTTTGAAGAGCCTTCTCTGCGACTGCACTGAGCCGGTGAGCACGTGCAACATGGTAGAGCCTGAAGCGGAGGAAGTGGGACACAATAGATCAGCTAACACTTAAGCTTCCGTTTTTTGGAAAGCATGGTAAGCAAAAACATCAGGCATGTCTTCTACTGCCCATAGTAGTGGAAACACAGATAAGACTTGCAGCTACTCACGGAAGACAATCCTTTGTATAGGATTAAGGGCATATTTTTTTTTTTTCTATTTATGTACCGGCCCCTTCAAGGGGAGATATATAGGTACTGCAGCCATCCTGTCTAACAGACATGGTGGGCCAGGCTGCATGCCGGCTAGGGGAGGTATATGGGTGCCCTGAGCCATCCTGTCTCAGAAGACATAGTGGTTTACATTGCCCATGCATAGAAGCATAATATAGGCGAGACCCAAGTCCCCCACGGAGGACCTACTGTCGAACCAAGTCCCGTAGGCCCTCCTCTTACCTTCTCCACGCTGCAGGGTATTGCCAAGCAAGAGGCCCAATCTTCCCCCTTCACCGTGGGTATTGTCCTAGACCTTCAGGGACCGGGGTCCATGGCAGGAACACCAACTCCCCTGGACCTATATAGCATCCTGGCAGCAGAAAAAACATTTGGTCCTTAGAAGGCACAAAGTTCTGGAACCCAGGATCCAGCCCTCCGCAGAGAGGCATTATAGGCTAAACCTCGTTCTTCGTACCGAGGCCCGGGTACCGTCCACTTTGGCTATGAAGCACCTTGGACGGATCCGGATTTATGGAGGTTTTTTACATCCAGCATGGATCCCTCTAGTGGAGCTCCTAAGAGCACATGTTCATTCGTGACCAACACCTTAGACACTGATGAAAAAACTGAGGAGCTCCCAGTATGGGAGGGGTTATATAGGGAGGGAACTTCCTGTGTAGTTAATTACACCAGTGTCCACACCTGAAGGTAGACTCTATAACCCACATAGTAATCAAAAAAAAGATCCCCCAAAAATCTAGGCTTTATTAATGAATGTCCCAGTCGATATTCATTCCATAGGGCGACCAACATCCAAACTGGTGTATCCAGAATGTCTCCCATTGCCAAGCTCCCAGGATTGATGTGTCAAAGCGAGGGGAGTAACGCACGCCATTTGACAAGGGTTGCGTAGCCTAGACCAACACACGTGTGACTGGCAAGCAGAAGCGAGGCATGAAATGCATGCCATGTGTCGTGATCCCAATGCTAAGCTCCCAGGATTGGCGAGGGGAGTAACGCACGCCATTTGCCAAGTTGGACCAGTAATTAAAGTACCATATTTATTGGTGTATAAGACGCACCCCTAACTTTAAGAGGGAAGTTTCAGGAAAAAAATAAAAACTTTCCACAGTTTACCCTCTATTTTCAGGGTAAAAAGGCGAGTGTTATACACCAATAAATACAGTACTTGGATTCTTGTTCAATTAAGTTATTGTTTTTAAATATATAGCGCAGTGTGTGACAGCAGGCTCACACCCCAGTCAAAGTTCCATTAGACGAAACGCATCGGTACACAGCCTGCTAGGCACCATACATTGCACCCGCTTTACTAGTATGCCTTCCTTTTTTTCTTTTAGGATTCTTATTTTTTCCTGACGGGAGGAGAACTACATGTACCAGAAATATTGTGGTTGAGTCCCTTTTAGATTTTTCCCACATACGGCACAAGAGTACCTTTTATAGAAAATTATCCAAAAGGACATCTGGCATAACATTTAAGTACACCAACTACCTGGCTCTTGCAATCTGTCCAATCCTGCAACAAGTTTCTTATAAATGTTGTCTCTTCTTACCTGTGATATATGATTGATGGAGGATTCCATCCTTCTGAGCTGAGAAGCCTGAATATCCAGCATCTGAAGGACATTGTTGGCTAAGGTGTTAATGAGATAAGCCACACTAGCTAAGGACTGTGTTGTATAGGCTTTGGTTTCTTCAAGGGCTCTTTGCTTATCTGCAGACTGAAAGTAAGAAAGTCAAATCAGTAAGACATATTTACAAAATGTTCTTGCATGCTTGTCTGAGAAAAAGCAAGAGGCACTCCACCACTATGTGCCACAGTTATTACAGTCTTCTACAGCTTAGTTTAAATCAGCAAATATTTTACAGACATAGACCCCATACACACTATACAAAATTTGCTGTCCAATTTCCTTTAGATTTAACAAAACCATGTAGTATAAGGGCCTGCCTGATTGCATACAAATTGGAACTCCTAAGGTTCGACCTCATATTATATGGTTTTGGTAAATCTGAAGAAAAAAAAAGAAAAAATTGTATAGTGTGTATGCAGCTTTAAAGTGGCAACAGTTTGCGCAACACTTTACAATATACATGGATACCAAATCCATCTGACCTCTACACAGTCAACTACCCACCTATGCTTATACAACTTACTAAACTCCTAGCCAATTAGTCTTCTCTACTGTTGGTATGGATGGGTAGAATAATTGATCAAAATGTCTATCCTCCCTAAAAACGTATACCTCTTTAGAGTATTACCCATAACAATCCCTTCACCTTTCCTACATATTTTACAACGAAAAACCAACCAATTAATTTGGGGCTCACTCAAACCTTGTTTAACCAAATTAACCTTCTATTCTCCCCGTATTAGAGATGGTTTTAGTGTGCCAGATTTCACCAAATATTATTACGCAGTACAACTAGCACAATTACCCAAATATCACGATACAAAAGGAAATTCCATTGTGGGTATCATTCAATCGACTGTGACCCTCTATTGCAAATTTACTATGGTTAACTCCTACACAGCGGAAGAAAATCACAAATCCTATTACCAAACACTTTCCATTTGGGACAGATTGAGAACCAGATTTGCACCAATATCCAAATATAATCCCCTCCTCATTCTCGCATAACCCTTCCTTCTACCCAGCCTGGTCCTTTCCAAATTCCTTTTCAGTGTGGTCAAATGTAGGTTCAATTAAAGTTCATAATTTAAGTTCTCAAAATATATAATTTCCAGACTTAAAGGAGTCGTAAAAGGAAAAAAATGTTTCCCTAAAATGTATGTCTGCAAGGTAGACAGACAGAATAGTGTAATGATTCTGTTAAGAAAAACTAGTCAATACCTAATAAATTCCTTCATCTATATCACCTCAGGCGCTCTAGTTTGTTCTCTCATTCACTTCCTGGTTTGCAGAGCTTGTTCATGTAAGAACTACATTTCCCAGTGTGCATTGCGGCACACCCAGTAATTCACACCTCCTTGAAGTTCTAAGCCGCGTACACATGATCAGTCAAACCGATGAGAACGATCTGAAGGACAGTTGTCTTAGGTTAACCGATGAAGCCAACTGATGGTCTGATGTGCCTATAAACCATCAGTTAAAAAAACGATCGTAGCAGAACATGGTGACGTAAAACACAACGACGTGCTGAAGAAAATGAAGTTCAATGCTTCCAAGCATGCATCGACTTGATTCCGAGCATGCGCGGGTTTTTAACCGATCGTTTTGCATACTAACGATCGGTTTTGACCTATCTTATCAATCCATTGGTTAAATTTTAAAGCAAGTTTGCTTTTTTTTAAACCGATGGTTAAATAATCTATGGGCCCCACATAGACCGTTGTCCTCTGGTTAACTTATCGTGTGTACGCAGCTTAACACATAGAGAGCGTCCTGCCGCACAGATGTAGTTCCCAGAAAAGGGCGAGCACGTCACTGACCACCGCAGTAAAGCCTCCCTTTACGGTGGTGAGTAACCATCAATCAGACAAGCAGAAAGTGAACAGAGAAGAAATAGAGCAACTTCTGAGCAAAAACGAACAATGAGGAAGTGAAAAGAGGAATGTCTGCAGGTAAAGGATGCTAATTATGAAAAAAAAAATCTTTTCCTTTACAACCCCTTTAATCAAAACATGTTCCCTCCCATCAAGGGCGGATCCAGAGTCTAGTCTCGGGAGGGGCACTGCCAGAAAATAAGGTGTTGCTTACAGAACTCAATTAGGTGTCCGATGTGTCCGCTGCAATGTTGCAGTACCGCTAAAAAAAAAAATCAATAATCGCTGCCATTACTAGTAAAAAATATTTCAATATAAATACCATAAATCTATCCCATAGTTTGTAGATAATTGTCAGGGACTGTAGACATGATACAAGGAGAAGGTCAGAGACTGCAGGCGTGGTACAAGGAGATGGTCAGAGACTGCAGACGTGGTACAAGGAGATGGTCAGAGACTGCAGACGTGGTACAAGGAGATGGTCAGAGACTGCAGACGTGGTACAAGGAGATGGTCAGAGACTGCAGACGTGGTACAAGGAGATGGTCAGAGACTGCAGACGTGGTACAAGGAGATGGTCAGACTGCAGACGTGGTACAAGGAGATGGTCAGAGACTTGCGGACCGCCGCATGTACATTTACGTTGGCAGAATGGAACGTACAGGCACATTGGCGTATCTGTACGTCCCTGCCTAGACGTGATTTGGGGGTCCGATCGGGACCCCCCCAGTACCTGCGGCGGTCCCCGTGGCTTCAGGAGCGATCTGGGATGAGGGGGCAGCGGTTCGGTTTTGTCCGCCCCCTCCGGATCGCTCCCAGCCAATCCGCGCGCTCCCCCTGCGTGTCACTTTCTCCTCCTGTGTAAACACAGGAAGGGGGAAGTGATGTAATCTCTCCTCAGCGGTATTTTCAACCGCCGCTGAGGAGAGAAGACAACACACAGTAAGTGGCATCAACACTACACTGCGATCACCCCCCCACCCCCCTGTCACAGTGTCACAGTGTCACTGAATGGAGTGATCATATATGTACTGATCACTGCATTTAGTGTCAGTGCGACAGGCAGTTAGTGTTAGGTTCAGGGTAGCCCCCGTACCCCCCTAATAAAGTTTTAACTCCTTGATCACCGCCCTAGTTAACCCTTTCACTCAGCGATCATTTTTCTGAACGCTGTATTAGTGTCACTGTTGCCGCTAGGTAGCTAGTTTTTTTTTATTGCGATTTTTTTTTTTACTAAAGACATGTGGCTGAATACATTTTGGCCTAAATGTTTGACTAAAATTTAGTTTATTCGATTTTTCTTATAACAAAAAGTAAAAAATGTTTTTTTTTTCAAAAATGTCGCTCTATTTTTGTATATAGCGCAAAAAATAAAAATCGCAGAGGCGATCAAATACCACCAAAAGAAAGCTCCATTTGTGGGAAGAAAAGGACGCAAATTTTGTTGGGAGCCACGTCGCACGACTGCTCAATTGTCTGTTAAAGAGACTCAGTGACGAATTGTAAAAACCCCTTGGGTCATTTAGCAGCATATTGGTCCGGTCCTTAAGTGGTTAAAGCCAATGTGACATGATTGCCTCGGGGGGAGGGGGCAATTGCCCTGTTGCCCCCCCTGGATCCGCCGTTGCCGCATAGAGGTTAAAAAAAATGCTAAAAATACAAAAAAAAAACATTTTTTAAAGCCAATGTGACATGATTGCCTTGGGGGGGGGCAATTTCCCTGTTGCCCCCCCCCCTGGATCCGCCGTTGCCTCCCATCCACAGAAACCTTTCGATACCTCCAGATTAAAACATTTTTGGAACACAACAAACCCACTGGACAAACAAACTCCTGACTTCACGGTCTTTGGAAATGTTTGCAAATCAGACCCCCCATAGACGTGGACTTATTTCTTCCATATATGAACAATTACTCTCTCATGCAACTGCTTCTCTTCCAACGTACACAACCAAATGGGAAACTGATCATCTTCAAGCAAATGAACTAGACTGGTCTCAAATTTGGCAAAGAACTAAATCAGCCACACCAAATACAGTGGCTCCCGAAACAAATAATAAGGTACCAACTAGATGGCATCTGATCCCATCCAGATCATCCAAATCCCCCCCCCCCCCCCCCCCCCCAATATCCCTCACAGTTTAAGGCTGTACTACTACTCTGGGTTTACATGTACCTATATGGTGGGAATGTCCCATAGGAAGCTTCTTTTGGTCAGAAATCTTAATTCTTTCTACTATGTTGAATAGAACCCTTAAACCCGATCCCACGGTAGCACTTCTGAATAGAAAAACCACAAAATACTGCTAAAGTTTCTAATTTTGAATCCTTTTGGAGACCTTGGATCAAACACTATTTACCTATTTACTATTTACTCCCTGGTTTGGACTGTTCACTAATATCTCCCTGAGAGATTATAATATCCACCCCTCTACTATGATTACCTTCACCTGATTCTCTAACCATTGGTCCCCCTGGACATTTCTATCTCTCTCCTATGTGCCCTATCCCCTCTACTAGGTTTATTATTGTTAATTATCTGATATACCAACTGTAATAGAAGATGCTTTGAATGGTTGGGATTTTTGACCTTCGCACCAGATAAAGCCAAGAGAAGGAATTTAGCCCTGGTTTAGCCCAAATGTATTCCTCCAGCTATTCTACAACACATTAACTTTATATTTCTTTATAGGTTCATTCAATTCTAGTCTCTTCATAGATGACATAATTATATATTATTTCAATCAACTTAAAGGGTCACTAATAGGATAAAGGATAAAGGTCACACATTTTATTTATTTTTTGCTGAAATGACTGTTTACAGGGTATAGAGACATAAAAGTTAACTGATTCCTTTTAAAAATGATTAAAAATTGATTTTTTTCTATCATATAATGTGCCTCTAGTTTCACTTTCGTTTTTAAACTGGTTTCATGTTTCTGTGAAGTACAGAAGACACACAGAACAAAAAACAAACAAATCCAGGGCAGTGTTTTGTTTTTAAAAAGAATCTGAGGAGTTTTAATCACACAGCTTAGACCACAGTGAAAAGCTGCCATGAGATTTTTCATAAGGAGCCAGACAAGCAGGAAGTGTGGAGATCAGAGCAGAATTACAGCAACATCAAAGCAAAAACGAACAATGAGAACATGAAAACAGCACTGCGTTAAGGTAAAGGAAGCTATTTAGCTAAAAAAATAATAATTCCTTTAGTGACCCTTTAATTTCTCAATTACTTGTCAAATAGCTGCGATAAAGCTATGATTATGACACTTCATGTTACATAATCTTATCCTACAATCTGCTAGGTTATTTTCATTTACAAGAATTACTTTCCTGAATGATTACTCCTTTTTATACTTTACTATGGTACATATTCTGTTAATGGAATTTCTATTTCTATTATATTATTGTATATGCTCTGTTAATGAAATTTTAACAAGTCTGTCAATATAAAAATCAGTAATGACATGCATTAAAACAAAAAAACAAAAAAGTGAGCAAAGTCTGCCATGTGCGGCTCGAAAATTGTTCCATTTCAGCTTAACTGAAAAAATAAATTGTCGGGTTGAAGTTTTTTGGTCAACCAATGACCTACCACATGCAGTCACTGTTCGAGGATTCTGACAACCACAGGTATATGTCAGGATACAATAGCCAGCAGTGCAGATTTCTCCATCTCAAAAATATATATACTTGTGGCCAGAAGCGACTCTAGGGGGGGCCAGAGGGGGCCCTGACCCCCCCCCCCCAACATTATGCTGTGTCCCACCACGTGCTCCCCCTAAAAAATATATATATATTTTGCTTTTTTTTTTTTTTTCTCGGGCCGCCCCTGGAGTAACAGGCTCTCCTGAGAGGAAGAGCGTCCCCAGTCAGCTCTGCGGAGCATTCCTCCCCCCTCCCTTTGCTCACTGACACTGCATAATGCAAGCGTTCACACAACCACACCCGCCCGATCTGCTCCTTCCCTTGCATCCTTATTGGCACGGAGAAGAGTGAGTTACAGAAAGGACTCCATGAGCACTGTGGGGGAGGGGGGGCCCAAGCCTTCATCTCAGTTACTGAAAAAACAGACTGATTTCTCCCGTCCTTAGGACAGGAGAACCAGCCTGTAAATTCCGAGAGTGGTGACTGCAAGCTGAGCCGAGTGTCAGTCTATGACACTCTTTTACAGCCCAGCGAGTCCAGCCACCCCCCCCCCCCACTCTCCTCACATATGAGCAGGGAGGAATACAGCTCCTCCTCCTCCTCCTTTCAGTCCCGCCCACACTATCTCGGTGTGCTGTATCTGAAGAGAGGGGACGTGTGTTCAGGAAATATGAAAATCAGCAGCATGTGTGTGAATGATGCCTGAGATTCTAGCCTGGACCGTGGGCAAGTGTGTGCACTGCAGACTGCAGTACACTGTAATCACTGAACTGCATTATCTCCATCCCTTCTCTCCCCCATCTGTCTCCCTCCCCTCTCCTGTTCTTTCAAGACATTCACAATTTACTTTCTGTAACGGTCACCACTGTTTACGATATTCCATTACATCGCCCCATGACAGCTTATCCGACAGTCCGACAGACATCAGACACGACCCATTTCATTTCCCAGAATAACCGAGACAACACAAGCTCTGGTACTGGTTCCAAAATGAATGAATGAATCCTTTAATGGTAACTTAGCTTTCTTATATACAGTACAAGCATGTTACAGTTAATCATAGGGACAAAGACACACTCCACCCACACATCACACAATGGGGGCTTCATACACATTTCTTTCCTACATCCACAGATTGCAGGAAAGAAACTTGCATGATTCCCCCATCAACACAGACAGTGCTGATGGGAATATCCCTCCTGCCCAGCAATTGCATTCCCCCGACAAACAGTGATTCTCACTAGTGGCTATACAGCAACCACTAGTGATAATCATAAGAGAATCTGCTCATTAATGGTTCAAATCTCAGCCAGTTCCTGCTGAACCAGCTGAGATTTAAACTGTCTATGGCTGGTCTTGGCTCTTAGCCAGCCCATACATTGATCACTTTTTTTCATTCAACTATTAGGTTGAATGAAAAAAAAAAAGGAATGATCCAATTGTCCCATCTACACATTATAGGTGGATGGGGGAATCCTCCCAGTGTGGACCAGTGCTGGAATAACCAGAGTTGCTGTCCTGTTCCGGCTATTCACAGCGCTAGTCTCCGTCTCTTTGGCAGCGGCGGCAGCACATTGGAACCCAGTGCTGTTACTTTATGGGGCTGATGTACAGGAGGGCCAGCACAATTTGTTGTTAGAGATGGGCTGGGCATGTTCAAAAATCCACATGCCAGAGCCTGCCAGGAAGCCCACACTGCACAGCGCTAATCACAGGCAGTGAGAGATTTCCCGGTCCGCAGCTTTGCACAGATCAGGAAATGTCTCACTGCCTGTGATTAGCACTGTGGAGTGTCGGCTTCCTGGTGGGATTGGGTATGTGGGATTTCAAACACACCCGAGCCCATCTCTATTGGTTGTAGACAGTTGAGCTCCCTGCAGGTTGCTTAGCAGCAGTGGAGCCTTCTCTGACATGCTGATCGGGATGCAATCCAGGTGATGCTTCCAGTCAAATCCTAGTTTTAAATAAATATCAGAGATTTTATTGATCAAAGCCCACACTTTACAGGCATAGAGCCCACACGGCTGCATAACATACATTTGATTTTATATATATATATATATATATATATATATATATATATATATATATATATATATATATATATATATATATATATATATATAGTTGTACTCTTGATGCTAATAAATACTGTATTTATTAGATCTGACTGGGAGCATTACCTGGATCACATCCCAATCAGCATGTCAACAGAGAAGGTTATACAGCATTACTGCTGCTAGGTGACCCAGCTGGGGGCTCAGCTCTCTATAACCAATAGTGCCAGCCTTCCCCTGCATGCACCTATGTTACCAGCACTAGGTCCTAATGGACTGCCGCCGTTGCCAAGGAGACAGATGCCAGACCAGCGCTGTCAATAGCAGGGACAGGACAGCTGGGGAACCCCACAGTGGCAGAACACCAGGGCTCGGTGGCAAGACAACCTTTGCAACCCTGAAAGTTCTCCCACTGCTTTGGACCCTTATATTTTCTTGGTGTGCTTGTGACATATATCTTGTTTTCTGCCACCCTGGGGGGCCCCAGTATAGTAGGAAGGGAGCTCACTGCAGAACATGTAAAAGGGCCCGTTGTGGGATTGTAGTAAAGGCCCCTAGGAGATATAGATTTTTATATATATATATATATATATATATATATATATATATATATATATATATATATATATATATATAAAATTGCATTTTATAGTTGGCCCCCCTACTTTTGTCTTTGTCCCCCCATGTGCCCCCACCCTAAATATGAAAGCTGGAGACGCCACTGCTTGTGGCCAACCTCACAGATCATTTTCTTTAGAAAACAGCCACAGTAAGTAAAAAAGCCTGTCCTCTGTCACCATGCTGTAGGGAAGAACCATGTTAAGTACAATCAATAGCAGAGGGGGGGGGGGGGGGGGATAGGTGGCAGTTTTAACTTCTGCTCTGCTTGTTACTAGTTCTATGGGTGTCTGTCCAGTTGCTGCTGCCAAAGTATTCATTTTGGATGGAGGTGGCTTTTTCTCGCTCCTTAACGTGTGTTGCAGCACTCTGATGTGTAAAATGTTACACTGCGTTTCACCTCTTGCCGGCCAGCCACCGTTGTTATACTGTGCCAGGTCAGCACAGCTGCGTAAACCGCAGTAGGTGTGGTATAGGGAGCGCAACGCAGGAGCCGATGCGCATGGCCAGCAGCCACAATTGCTCCCGAGTGAGACAAAATAGGGATTTGTCAATGTAAACAGACAGATCTCCATTCCGTCAGGGAAGTAGAGAGATCTGCTGTTCCTAGTGATCAGGAGCAGCAATCTACTCCCTGTCAGTCCCCTCCCCGTAGTCCCGCTAGAAAGGACCGATCACCACCATTACCAAAAATATGTAGAATACATATTGGCCTAGAGTGATTTTTTGGGGATGTTATAGCAAAAATATTGGTTTTTGTTTCAAAATTGTTGCTTTTTTTTTCCCGGTATAAACAAGAAAAAAACACAGGAGGTGATCAAATACCACCAAAAGAAAGCTCCATTTGTGGGTAAGGCCCCTTTCACATGTGTGGACCGTTTGTCCGCTTTTTACAAATCCCTAAACGGACTTGTAATGCTCCCCTATGGGATCGCTTCCGTTAGCGGATGATGCATCCACTAACGTCCGCAAAGATCCGCATCCGTCTGGATCCGTTTTTTCGGACGGAAGAATACCCTATTTTTTTTCCCGTCTGGCGGATCGAATGAATACGGACAGACGGTCCGTATTCATCCGATTCCCCATAGAGGAGAGCGGAGGAAAGACAGGGCGGTCCCTGCATAGTGTGCGGGGACCGCCCTGTCCGCCGACAGCTCAGCGGGGATCCCCGCAGAGCCGACGGACACACACAGACACACACGGAGCGGACACAAAAACGGTTCGCTCTGTGTGAAAGGGGCCTAAAAAAGGAAACATTGCATGACCGCACAATTGTCAGTTAAAGCGACGCAGTGCCATATCGCAAAAAAATGCCCCGGTCATTAAGGGGGGCAAATCCTTCCAGGGCTGAAGTGGTTAAAAGCAGCATGCTTCAATTTTGCAACATGTTGGTTTGAACCGAGCCCATTAGAAACAACAAAAGTCAGCTGACCTGCATTGAGCAGCACAGTTCAGCCCACAGTGTAAATGTGTTTTATAAAACAGTGTCTCCCAGCTTCTCAAATGGTACATACACAGATTGGAAAGTTTTTTTAATGTATGCTACAGGATGAAGCAGTGGCGTTAATAGGCGTCAATAGGCTGCCTTACAAGCTGCAAAGAAGCTAGCTCATACACCCTTTTGAAACATTTTAACAATGAATGGCAACACAAGCACAATATGTTTTTTGTGCATTTCGTGAACACACAACTGAGCTAAACTAGTGTAAATGCACCCTAAGCCTCATTGTACATGGCACCCCAAATATGGCAAGCAAAAAAGGTACATTTGTTTTGCTGCCACATTTGTCACTTATGGCCCATTAAAATAAAATAGGCTGCACTACGCATAAAGTGAACAATATGTAAAAAAAACTGCATATGAATGACGTCTGAGATGCTACATAAATGTGAGTAGGGGCTAACACAAGTCAGGATAAGCACTGTTTTAGTGGAAAATCTTTGTACCTGGACTTTGGATTTAAAAAGAGAAAAAAAAAGTATACATTACATGGCAAGATATTCAAACTGCTATTTTGATTGCAATCAGCAGCTATTTTTTACAGTTTTTTTTATAGGAATGCAAAAGTCAGTATGCAGAGCAAAGAGCTTTGTAGAGGAGTCCACAAAGTGATTTTAGTTTTACATTGTCAACAATTAATTAGCTCTAGGGTTGTCCCGATACCACTTTAAGACCGAGTTCAAGTACCGATAAACCCCCCCCCCAAGTACTCGCCGATACCGAATACCGATACTTTTTTTTAAATGTCATGTGAGGCACTGATAGATGGCACAGACTGATGGCTGGCAGCGGCACTAATAGGTGGCACTGATTATGCAGCACTGATAGGTGGCACGCACTGAAAGATGGCACAGATAGCTGGCACTGACAGGTGGCGCGCACTGATGGCTGGCACTGACAGGTGGCGTGCACTGATGGCAACAGATGAAGTGGCACTTATAGGGCTGCACTGATGTGTGGCACAGATAGGCGGCAATGATGGACACAGATAGGCAGCACTGATAAGGGGGGCATCGATATAAGGTGGGCTGTGAGCTAATGGGGGTCTCCAAGGGGGGTGCTGCTTATCTAATAGTTGGTTACCACACATATCAGCAGTCAGTACCCCCTCTTAGAGACCCCCCCCCCCATTAGCTCACAGCCCACCTTATATCAATGCCCCCCCCTTATCAGTGCTGCCTATCTCTAGAGACTTCCAGAGATCAGAGAGCCCCCCTTATAACAGTGGGCCATGCCATCTTTAGGACATCATTCATGTCTTACCAGGGTGACCCGGGAGGGAAGTGTGAGAGTCAAGCTGGGGGAGGGGGCATAGCCACTCTTGGGCTATGCAGACAGTGTGTGTGTGAACAGATCAGCATGTTATGTTACTCACATGCACACTGTTCCCCACAATGCCGGCAGCACTTTCTTCCTCTCCTCTCGAACTGCTGAACGATGTCACGACGGGGTGGCACTAGAAGGAATCTGTCAGGCGGGGAAGAGAATATGCTGGATGCATGAGGAGTGCACACCGCTGCCATCCCTGAACAGCGAGTGATTTCCCCTGCGCACCCGCTGACTTCCTGTTCCCACCTCTCTCTCCCAGGTATCGGTGAAGCATCGGCAGCATTTAGTACTCGCACAAATGCTTGGTATCGGTCCCGATATCAGTATCTGTACAACCCTAATTAGCTCCTAAACAGATAGCAAGAAACAGCTTTCAAAATTATGTGAAATTTTTTTTAAACTCCAAGCACCCATTCACAGTTCCAAATCGCATGACAAGTCACACGCCATTGCTGGCAATGGAACCGTCCAGATCGTTTTTCTGCCAATTTCATTGCAACTTGCACCTAATGTGCAGCTTTGAAAATGCACTGAACTAGTGCGATTTTAAACCGGCAACCATTGTGAACGGGGCTAAAGATACCCAAATAAAAGAGGACTAGAATAGTGACCTAAATCACCAGACAAACTTTGTTGCTTTACGTACCACGAGACTGTGCCAGATGCCCGCACTGACAATTTTCAGGGAAAAAATGGGATTGGTTATCTTGAAACATTTAAAAGTTACTACAATCCATCACGGATGACTCATCTGCCCTAAAAATGTCCGTCAGTGCAGCCTCATCCTATCTTCAGAGGTATTACTATAAAACTATCAATTTTGAAATTAATAATTAATGTACACAAAACACCTAAAGCCCCGTACACACAAGCAGAATGTCAGGAGACATATCCCAGTACAAAAAATACCAGCTGACCTTCTGCCCGTGTGCATGCTGGAAAACCAGCAGCTGAGCAACTCCCGATCAGCGCTCTTAGTAGCACAGAAGGTTTTTACACCTTAACTACTTGAGACCCACGCTATAGCCAAAATACGGCTTCAGTGTGGACCTAAAAATCCGGGAGGCCGTCATTATACAGCCTCCCCTTTCCTCGCTCCCGAATACGCAGCAGGGAAATTTTGTGCTGGCCGTGTCCCTCCAGAGTGGCCATTTAGTATGCGATCTGTGCAGCCAATAGGAGATGATCTCAAATGTAAACATACGAGATCATCTCATTGCCGGCTCTCAGAGAGGGCGTGCGAGGAGGGAGAGAGCTCTGTGCCCACCTGTGCCAATCTGTGACCACCTGTGCTTTCCATGATCTGCGCAGTGCCCACCTGTGCCACCTCATCAGTGCCATTAGTCAGTGCCCATCTGTGCCATTAGTCAGTGCCCATCTGTGCCATTAGTCAGTGCCCACCTGTGCCATTAGTCAGTGCCCACCTGTGCCATTAGTCAGTGCCCACCTGTGCCATTAGTCAGTGCCCACCTGCGCCATTAGTCAGTGCCCACCTGCGCCATTAGTCAGTGCCCACCTGCGCCATTAGTCAGTGCCCACCTGCGCCATTAGTCAGTGCCCACCTGCGCCATTAGTCAGTGCCCACCTGCGCCATTAGTCAGTGCCCACCTGCGCCATTAGTCAGTGCCCATCTGCGCCATTAGTCAGTGCCCATCTGCGCCATTAGTCAGTGCCCATCAGTGAAGGCTTGGCACACACCTGTGTAGTCGCATCACCATCAGCAACCATGTCAAAAAAATGCTTTTCCGACGAAATTCCAAATTCTTTCCATGCCCAACGAGAGCAACGTGGAGCTCTCTCTTTCAGATTCACTTACCAATTCCGATTCTGAGTAAGATGTCACATTATGAGCCAGTCTTTAGTAGTGGAACACTGAGCGACTCAGAGGAGGAAAATAGTCGGCCCGCCAAACGATGGCGTTCTGGTGAGGAGGCAGTGCCATCCAACAGCACCACAGTGCCTCGGCAAGAAAGGCCAAGGACCCATGTCAGCCTTCCCAATGTCCTTCAGAACCCTTTGTGGCTTCCTCCTAATTCAGGAGAAGTCAACATTCCCCCTTTCACTGCCCAGCCAGGAGTCCAGGTGGACACGGAGAATTTTACCCAAATCGATTTATTTGATCCAATTGTTACAGAGGAGATGCTATCCAGAATTGTGACCCAGTGCAACCTATATGCCCAACGGTGGAGGAGTTGAAGTTTTTTTTTAGGCCTCACATTTTGTATGGAACTCAACCCAAAAAACACTTTGCGTTCTTGTTGGTCAAAACGTACAGAATCAGGCCTGTTTTCAATGCAGCGCCATGTGAGGCCTAGAAGATCACAGGCATTCTCTATTGCATTTCAATCTCATCTCTTGCCCACAGAGATTTCTTCCGATTCTTGCAACGTTGTAATAATATGTACTGTAGATATATTTAATAGGATAGGCACTTTTAAATGTGAGTAGCCATTTGGCCAAGTTTTACCTTTGCTAATTTTTAATAAACTAAATTACGCTATAGATGTCTCCATTGTTATTTCATATGCGGCCAAGACCTTTAAGGAGGAAGGTCGCCTAATATCTCCATTTCAGCAGGCATCGCATTGACTCTTTTTGAGTAAAGGAGTCAATGTGCTCTGGTAAGCAGATTACTTATCCAGTCACTTTGGGTGTTTATTCAAGTTTGGTGAAGCATCACTTCTCTATCAGTATATCAAGCACGGAATGGGCGTTTGGTGTTTTATGGACTTTGATTTATTATCATAATATTTTTTTGTGCTTAAGATTGGGACTGAATATTATTTGCACCAATTGATATTTCACAATATTTTTTAATCATATGTTATTTGATAATGTTTTGTGCACATTTGTTTATTTGATGAGGATTAGCGACTTGGAGTGCAGTCCTACGATTTTCATTATTAGCGTCCCCTATCTTTTAGCCATGTTACTGACCTCTTGCCAATTAACCTTATTAGTTGCAAAATGCTTTTCCAGTTCTTCCCTGTTCGTACCACTTTATTTTTCCAGCTTTCTATTGCCATGACCAATTTTCTGTTGCTGCAATCAATTTTAAAATTACCTTATTTTTTACTTAAAATTGTATTTTTTTCAGTTTGTGCATTTTTTGCATTGTATTTGGGGGGGGGGGGGGGGTTGGGTTTAGCTTTAATGCTGATGCAACATTCATGGTAATACAGACAAACTCTCTAGGGGTGTAGTTTAAAAAATAAAAAATTTATAAGACCATTTCTTGTGCTGGATGAATGTTTTGGCGGATCAGGCAAGTAAAACCATAGGCGTTTTATATGATACTTTCTGCCAAATGCAGCGTTTTCCGCTTAAAAAAAAAAAAAAAAATCTATGAAAAAAATAAAGTTAGCACACTTAATTACCCAAAAGCACCTTATTTTTTCCTTCTTTCCCTACTTGCACAGGACGAATGTACATATACATTTTACATTCAGAAACTATCCCCCATATCTCTAACTTACTAAGAGCCCATTCACACCAGAAACGGATTGTGAATGACAAGATCGTAAGGAGTGTGCCTGTGCGATTCACATGCAGTTCTGTGCAGTGGGATTTCAGCCCATTCATAGGCATGCTAGTGTATGTATGCGGTACTTACCTTCAAGTTAAACAACTATGACCGCAACTGGATGTTACCGTGTCATCAGCTGTATCCCATTTTATACTCGAGCCCTAAGGGTTTAGTATTTTTTTCTGAAGCAGACCTAAAAACTCTACACACAGGTCCTCTCAACTCAAAATAGAAAACTCTTCACTTAAAAATGCTGAGAAAACAAAATACAGTTTTATATTTAGCATAAAAGGTGTGGTTATTTTTTCCAGCTATTCTATCAAAACAATAAAGGCCAGTTGTTAATTTCCATTGTATGCAATAGAACTGCACAGATATCCTGAATCAATGTTCAGCAATTCCCTTTACTAGAGAAACAAAAAGGTTTTTCTTCCTGCCTTGGGTCACTGAAAGCCATGTACAATAGATCTTTTCATGGGAAAATTTAAAAGCTGTCCTTGGTACCATCCCTAAACTATTTGTAACTGCAGCATTAAAAACAAACAATGCAGATAAGGCTTAAAATAGAAGTAAAGGTTGTTCCCCCCCCCATTCACACTTACCTAGGTGGATGCAGCTTAAAATTCAATGCTACATCTATCCTCCGGCACCTCTGCACCGAACGATCGAAACACCACCGATCGCTTGGTTTTCAAAGCTCCGTGTGCAGAGAGCTGAAGACTGTCAGTCACAGCTTCCTGCTCTTCTCCAACACTGGAGCGCTTACCTCTGGAGGGGGGCGGAGCAGCCATCTCAGGCTCTCGACGGCTCGCTGAGAGGCGGAGACGGGTGTCAGTCCAGGCACCTGGTGGATCCAGACTCTGGTCAGGATGAAGTGGTGCCTGGACTGAAATTGGTGACTTCAACCCGCTCGCTGCTGAAAATGGGTCACAGGAGTGCTGAACGAACTGAACTTCTGTGATCCATAGGAGAAGCACAGCCAAACAAACTTTGGTTGGACCTTTTTTTCTTTAAAGCAGGGGTCTTCAAACTACGGCCCTCCAGGTGTTCAGGAACTACAATTCCCATCATGCCTAGTCATATCTGTGAATGTCAGAGTTTTGCAATGCCTTATGGGATTTGTAGTTCTGCAATAGCTGGAGGACCGTAGTTTGAGGATCCCTGCTTTAAAGCCGAACTCCGGGAAACTTGAAAATGATCCTTTGCAGCAGGGCTTTCCATGCAATGCATGGGTTATTTATTAATTTAGGTCTAGGGAACTTATCAAAAGTAGATCTATTAGCCAATCCTGTGCACTGCTAGATCAGTCCCCACTCTATGTTTTCCCCTATTCTCCAGGGATCTTACGTCTTAACATTGAGGTCAATACAGGGTCCATAACCCTTTACTGGATATGACGACGCAGAGGGACAGTCCACCGCCGCATAATGGGGGGGAGGGGGGGGCAGCATCTGCTGGGGGAGTGAAGGACCAGGTCAGTAAAATCACCTTTTTTTCTCCCTCTCTCCAAATTAGTAGTTAACCCTTGCAGTGTGGGCAGTTAATTACCCCTTACACCAGAGTCAATAGCGTTACATCTTATATCACAGTTCCCCCTGAGAGTTCCCAGAGAGCCGTCCTTACATCGGAATCCACAGAGTTCCCCTTCACACTGGGAAATATGATCCAAAGACTGCTGTGGGCGCTGGTGTCATCTTCGTATACACTGTAAGGGGGGGGGGGGGGGACTCTCACACAAAAGGGGATCTCTGTGGACTGTAGGGGGGCCTCTGATGTGAGCGGGTATTTGGTTAACACAGAGTCCATAGATACCACTTACATCAGAGTTCCCCTTTACCCCAGAGTCTGCAGAGTTCCCCCTTAAAAGCAGTGTGCCAGACAATAAGAATTTCTAGACAGGGGTCAGGTCAGCCATGGCAGCCCTGTAACAGCACAGATCCTTTTACTTTATATGACCAGTCTCCCCCCACAGTATGTGTGAGCATTTCCTCACCTCCATGGGACTACAAATTCCAGCATAGTAGGTTGGGCTCCTATTTCTCTGCTGCTCCCCAGTCCCCAACACACAGTGTGACTGGGAATGATGACTGCACTGATATACAAGAGGACACCCTCTCTCCCTGCCTGCTGCAGTGCTGCACAAACCCAGCCACTGCCAGAGTCTGTGCCCCCATTACCCCCTTACCAGAGACCAGGGCCGCTTTTAGATATCATTGGGCAGCCTACCCGATGGGGCCCCATGACCCCACCCCTGCCAATACGACCAGATGGAATGGGAGAGCCTTTATTGCCATTAACTACATACAAGCGGGAGGAGTCGATATTCCAGCAAGTCCAATTCGAAAAAATAATCCATCCATTTTACAGCCTCCTGGGCCCCTGTGTTTGATCTCATGGGGCCCAAAAAAATATGATTTAGACTACAAAATAAGCCATGGCCTGCAGGGAGAGGGGAAAGCATGAAAATGTGCCTGCATCTTAATCAAGAGGATCAGTCTCAGCAAAGGCACTGGCAGTACAGCCGTTCCTCCTGCTGGGCAGGTGGCTGGGTTCTGCTTTTGCACTGATAGGACCTCGAGTCAGAAGGCCTGTGAGGAGACACATGACTGAGTCCACAGTCCAGGTGTCCTGTCGAGAAATACACTGGCCTGATCCCACCGCTATAGTCCTGGATATAGCATCCTGCAGCAGCAGGCGGAGGAGTGATATTCAGCAGTCAGGGCTGCTGTAGCCAGAACTATAGAGGTAGCATCAGGAAATGCCTGCTTACTCTGCAACCATTGACTGCACTCACAGGAGTAAGAAATTAGAAATATTCCCACTTGCAGCGCTGCCATTGTCCATTAGAAAAAGGTGCTGAAAAGCAGAACCAGCCTATGCTCGGGAGCCTGGAGGGAAGAAGAGACCATCAGACCCTGGTAAGTGCATTGATGCCCAGCCACTCACCAGCACCCCCTTCATATGGCGCCCATGGCACTTGCCACAGCTGCCATACCCTAGATACGCCAGTGCAAAGGATACTTTTTAGGATTCCCAGTGTTAGGCATTAAAATAAAAATCTTATAGCTTTGCAAAAACTAGTAATTTTATAAAGCAAATGTCTCCTTAGCCCTTACAAGTAATGAAAATAGCTAGCAATTCATTGATGACCATTTTGGGTGGGAAGTTAATGGACAAAACAATTATTTTCTTATATCTGAGAATTCTGAAGTAGGATTTTCAAGGTTTGTGTCTACCTCCATTCACAGCTTGTAATGAAGATGTCACTTTCTTGTAGCAAGATTCCTCAGTCATTTGTTGCTATATTATGGACAACCATCAGGAACAGAGTATTTTAGAATTGTGGTTTTGCAGCAGGTCCTCCATTTAACCCAACTAAAGAATGTGTGCATGTAGAGTTCTACAGTGCCTTGAAAAGGTATTCACACCCCTTGAACATTTGTTAAAACCAAAAAGATACATTTTATGTAATAGACAAATACAAAGTGGCATATAATTGTGAAGTGTAAGGAAAATAATAAATGGTTTTTCAAATTTAATAAATATGTGAAAAGTGTGGCATGCATTTGTACTCAGCCCCCCTGAGTCAATACTTTTTTAGAACCACCTTTCACTGCAATTACAGCTGCAAGTTTTGTTTTTTTTTGGGGGGGGGGGGAAGTCTCTACCAGCTTTGTACATCTAGGAAAGTGACATTTTTTTCCCATTCTCCTTTGCAAAATAGCCCAAGCTCTGTCAAATTGAATGGAGAGCGTCTGAACGCTTGACATCAATTTGACATCAAGTCTTGCCACAGCTTTTCAATTGGATTTAGGTGCAATTCCAACACATGAACATGCTCTGATCCAACCATTCCATTGTAGCTCTGGCTGTATGTTTAGGGTCGCTGTCCTGCTGGAAGGTGAACCTCTGGCCCAGTCTCAAGTCTTTTACAGACCAACAGGTTTTCTTCTAAGGTTGCCCTGTATTTGGCTCCATACACCTTCCCACCAACTTCCCTGTCCCTACTATAGAAAAGCATCCCCACAACATTTCACAGTGGGGATGGTGTGTTCAGGGTAATGTTCAGTGTTCGTTTTACTAAAAGGCAAATCCACTGTGCACTTTGAAGTGCAGTCACTGTAGATCTGAGGGGGACATGCAAGGAAAATAAAAATGTTTTGCTTAAAGCCGAGCTTCACCCTAAAGTGGAACTTCCGCTCATCGGAACGCCCCTCCGGTGTCACATTTGACACCTTTCAGGGGGAGGGGTTGCAGATACCTGTCTGAGACAGGTATTTGCACCCACTTCCGGGAGTCCCCTATGCGGGGATTCTGCAGGTAGATCGTCACTTCCCGCCCCCGTCTGTTGTGTTCTGGGAAACACTCGGCTCCCAGAACACAGCGGGGACGGTGCTGCGCGACTCGCGCATGAGCCATAGGGAATTGGGCAGTGAAGCCGCAACGATTTACTTCACGATTCCCTCACCGAGGATGGCAGTGGGGACAGCAGATAGACGGGCAATCTGCTGCAGACGTTGCTGGACTCCAGGACAGGTAAGTGTCCATATATTAAAAGTCAGCAGCTGCAATATTTGTAGCTGCTGGCTTTTAATATGTTTTAAACGCCGGAGCTCTGCTTGAAATATGATTGGATATTAGAAACTAGCAGAGCTTCCCCTCAGATCTACAGTGGACTGCACTTCCAAGCGCATTTGTAGTGCAAAGAGGATTTGACTTTAATAAATCAACCCCAATTTGTAGTGCAAAGAGGATTTGACTTTAATAAATCAACCCCAATAGGTTTTGCCTTTAGGCCACAGGCTTTTAGGTAACTGGCTTTCTTTCAGCAATGGCTTTCTTTTTGCCACTCTTCCATAAAGGCCAAATTTGTGGAGTACACGACTAATAGTTGTCCTGTGGAGAGATTCTCCCACCTGAGCTGTAGCTCCTCTTGGCTGCTTCTCCGATTATTGCTCTACTTGCCCAGCCTGTCCGTTTAGATGAACTGCCATGTCTTGGTAGGTTTGCAGTTGTGCCATATTCTTTCCATTTTCAGATGATCGATTGAATAGTGCTCCGTGAGATGTTCAAAGCTTGGGATTTTTTTTTCTTTTCTATAACCTAACCCAGCTTTAACCTCCACAACTTTATCCCTGATGTGTCTGGTGTGTTCCTTGGCCTTCATGATGTCGTTTGTTCACCAAGGCTCGCCAACAAACCTATGGAGGGCTTCACAGAACAGTTGTATTTATACCAAGATTAAAATTAAACACAGGTGAACTGTATTTACTAATAAGGTGACTTCTGAAGGTTATTGGTTCCACTATATTTTAGTTATGAGTATCAGAGTAAAAAGGATCTGAATACAAAAGCGCACCACACTTTTCACACATTTAAAAAAAATATTAAAATAAAACCATTAATCATTTTCCTTCCACTTCACAATTATGTACCACTTTGTGTTGGTCTATCACATAAAAGCCCCCCAAAAAAAAAACACATTTAGGTTTTTGGTTGCAACATGACAAATTGAAAAATGTAAAAGGGGTATTACTCTCATCATGGTCCTTAGAGAGACCTCTCTGGTACCAAGTAGAGCGGAAACTGCTCTTTGTATTTTGGCGATCTTTTCTTGGGGTAGAAAGATCCTTTGGTTCACCATGTCCACCCAGTACCCTAGGAACACCTTGGACTGTGCGGGATCTAGGGAGGATTTTTCTTCGCTGACCAGCCACCCTAGACATTCTAGTGTCGACACCACCTTGTCTCGGTCTGTCTGGAGCTGTTCCAAGACCGAACTGAAAATCAGCATGTTGTCCAAATATGGGATCAAGGCTATCACCTGGAGGTGTAGGAAAGACGCCACCGCGGCTAGAACTTTGGTAAAAATTCTTGGACTAGCCGCCAGGCTGAAGGGGAGAGCCTTGAACTGCCAGTGTCGGACGCCCTGCCTCGTCTGCACTGCAAACCTCAGGAACTTTTGATGTTTCTGGGAAATGGGAACATGCAGGTAAGCATCCTTTAGATCCAAAGTAATCATAAAGACCCCTTCTTGGAGGGCTCTTCTGACTGTGTAGATGCTCTCCATCATGAACTTTTAGTAAACCAGATATTGGTTTAGTTTCCGTAGATTTATAATCAGCCGGAATTTTCCGGGTGGTTTTGGTACCACAAATATGTGGGAATAAAACCCCTGGTCGATTTGATCTACTGGGACAGGAATGATGACCTGCTGTTCCGCTAGTTGCTGGACACTCTCCAAGAGGCTCCCTGCTTTTAATGGATCTTTGGGGAGATGAGTCAGGATAAAGTTGAGGCGGGGGAAACAAGAATTCCAAATTGTATCCCTCCCTTATTAAACTTAGAATGTAGGGACTCGTGATCTTTTCCCATTGTGGGAGAAACCACCTGAGCCTTCCACCAACCTTTATGCTGGCGTCATTTGGCTTCTTTGTTGGAAGTAGCAGGTCCGGAAAAAGGATCCCTCCTTTTTCCTTGCCTCTACCAAATCCCCACTTTTTCTTAGGCTCCTTCTTTCCCTTGAAACTTTTTTTAAGGGGGGGGGGCCCCTCGAAAAATTTTCTTGCCTTTATCTTTTTTGGATTTCGCAGGGAATTTTTTGCCTTTTTCTGTGGAGCGAGCTAGAACTTGCTCTAAATCAGAACCAAAGAGCAGGGATCCCTTAAAGGGAATTCCGCAAAGACGAGACTTGGATCCCCATCCCACGTCTTTACCCAAATAGGTCCAAAGCTGGACTCATAGTGGCAGCATTGACGTCCCAAACCCTACGAAGTAAGGTTTCCGATTTCTTATCCATCGGATCCCGGATGTTCCCTGAATCTTCAAAGAACAGATCCGAACGTTTGGATACCTGAGGTAACGAAGCATCCAGACACGGAACTTTAAAAAAAATCTGTCCACTTCCTCCATTTTAAAAAGGGACACCTACGCTTCCAGGTTTTAAGTTTTAAAACCTTGCGCTCAGGTTCTTTCCACTCTCTTAAAATGATATCTTTAAGGGATTGGTGTACTGGAAAGGACTTGGTCTGCGTCTTTGCCAGCCCCCTGTACAGTCTGTCCTACGCTGAGACCTGGGTAGGTGGTGGCTGAATATCCTCAGAGGCATAAATAGCCCCAAGGAGATCCTCCATTTCCTTCGCTGCGAAGTCCCCCAGGTCGGACCTCATATAGGCTATCCTGGTCTGACTCCTCTCCTTCCTCTGGAGAACTTTGGTCCGAAGCTTCTGGCTCTTCATCAGAATCGCCCAGAGTCGGCTGAGAATCCGCAATGCTTGCCGGGGTACCTGTCAGAAAAGGGAGCTTTCCATACCTACTGGGGCTTCCTCTCCCTTTCCTACCGTGGTTTTAAATGACTGGAGGGCGGCGAGCATTTCAGACTTTAATGCCTGGCACTCCTTCATAGTCTGTGCCGTTTCTTTGCCTGCTAATTTATATAAACATTTAAAGCAGAAGGGCTTAGTATGGGCCTGTGTAAGCTTGTCACCACAACTGCCACAGTGTTTAGACTTGCTGGCGGATTTGCCCTGAACCCTACTGGTTGTCTCCTGGGCAGGGCATTCAGATTCTGTAAAATATAATAAAGCCCTTAACGCCATACTATGCTAAATGCTCAAGGTATTTTGTGGGGGGAAAGGGAATAGGGCCACCCCACACGCTCTTTCCTCCCCCCCAAACAGCCAAGTCACTCACCCCCTGTTGCGACTTCTGGTGCTGCCTGGGTTGATGTATCCTCGTTCTCCATCCCTTTGCAGTTGCTCCACCACCGGAGGCATCGCTTGGGTAGGGGAGGACACCGGATCGTGGACCCCCGCTCTGACACCGCTCCCGGTTTGCTATGCCGCGCGACCAGCGCCATTTTGCCGTGGTCCGGAGCGAAAGTGACCTCACACGTGTGCCTTTGGCAGGTGGACATGCGCACTTGCCTCCCAGGGATGCCCTCAGTAGTGCGGCAAATACGAAGGGATTCCTCGGCTTCCCACAGCCTCCACTGTCAGCCATCTCCAGACGCATCCTCCACCCCCTCCGTGGGGGGTATCCGAGCAGTCTCTCAATACCATCAGCCACTGTCAGGTATGTGAGGAGGAGTGGGGAAAAAAAACAGGTCCCTGGGAGGAAAGGACTGCCCCACTGTATCCTATACCAGCCAGAAGATTCAGTAGAAGACTTAAAGTTGCTAATCATCCCCCTGAGTCTTAACTAAGACTCAGAAGTCCTGCCAGCTCTGCATCCACTACTGGTAGCATGAGATTAGGCACCTGGGGGGAAGAAAAGACCTTAGTCCCAGACCTTGGTCCAAACAAATAAAAATAAAACAAAAGACTAGAACAAAATGTACACAATCAATAACTGAGGGACAGAGGGAAGGGTGGTGCCTTTTAAACTCTGTTGATTGCGTTTCCTGTCAGGTGGGACAGTTATCTCAGGTGTGCCGTCCTGGAAGATGACTGGAGAAATATAATTTATTTAAATTTTTTCAGAGTGGGTACCTGTATATCCGTGTTTTATTAGTTGCTTCCTGTAAAAGTTATACCAGGATTATGGCTGCAGAATATGATCCTGGTATCACTTTTTACATGTTGGTTCGAGCAGTTCACCAGCTCCCTCACCTTCTTCACTACCATTTGCAGCTGCTCCCATTCCTCTGAGGAGCCCAGGAAGGCTACAAGCGGTCGGGTCAGCTGAGCACAGAGGAGAATGAACATCCCTTACACAACCTTCCCAAATGATCTCGGAAGGATCATCTGATCTTGACCCTATGGACCCCTGATATAAGGAGTACCTTTTCACTCCCTAAGCTATCATAAGGGATGTTACTCATCCCTTGTGATATAAATAAAGTTAACTTAAAAAAAAAAAAGTTCAAGTGTGAAAAAAAAAAAACCCACCCCATAAGGCTAATGCACAATGAGCTAGTATGCATCGCATACTAGCTCATTATGAAACACAGTAATTACCTCGGAATGAGGCTGCCACAGGGCCACCCGGTAACCACTGAGGGAGCAGACATGTTCCCTCTGCGTTTCTTCTGGGTTCGCTGCTCCGGTGCCGTGAGTGGCTGGTGCCAAGATGGAATCACTCCTGCGGATGCGCACGGGAGCACTCCTTACCAGCACAATATACAATATGCAGGCCCCTCACTTCACATACGTGGCTGCTAAAAACATACAGGTTTAGGAGATATTCATTTTACCTACAGGTAAGCCTTACCTGTAGTTAAAAATGACCAAGCAGACAATACAACCGCTTTAAGTGCCCCCCCTCCCTCATGCTTACATGCAAATGAAAACACGCATGTAGGTCCTTCATGCATCTGTAAAATGATTACACCACACATTTGAAGTATTCTCACATTTTTCAGAAAATGTATAAAATGCTTGGGGGTTCTAAGGAGGTTTCTAGCAGTGTAAACTACTGAATGTAATAGTGACCAGACAGTAAGATCCCCTAAAAAATAAGATCAATTAAAACAAGATTTTTACAAATGTGTGAAAATTTTTAATTACCCTGGGCAGCACGTGGTTAAAATTGAACTTAACTCATTAAAACAATGATTTCTTATTCTGTTCCTCTCACACAAATGCTAAATAAATATATACAATTTTTTAGCTATGGGTTGTTTTTTGCAGGTTTTCGGCTTAGGCCAGTTCCCACTGCCTCCTAGGATTGTTACATTACAGCCACCCCAGGAGGCAGTGTGTTACTAAACCACAGCATGCGTGCATGTGAACAAATGCTGCAGTGCGCTTTAGTTTCCCTCTACAGAGTGTCTTGATAAGACCAGCAGCAGATCTGCACGTGTGCCTATTTTTTATTTTTAAATGGTGGTGCATGAAGGAGGGGCAGAGGAAGGTTAATCAGGAGCTGTTAAGCTCAGTCTTAGGGCCCTTTCACATGGGGCGGATCAGTAATGATCCGCCACCTTGTGTCTGTTTGCTCAGCGGGGATCGCTCCGTAAATCCCCGCTGAGCCGTCGGATGACAGGGCGGTCTCCGCACACTGTGCAGAGACTGCCCTGTTTTTTCTTTACTCTTCCCTAAGGGGGAGCGGATGAACACGGACCGCGTGTCCATGTTCATCCGATCCGCTCTGTAGATGTAAGAAAAAAAAAATAGGATTTTCTTCCGTCTGCAAAAGCGGATCTTTGTGGAGGCGGACAATTACGGGTGTCAGCGGATGAACATCCGCTGACACCCGCTATCCCATAGGGATACACGTATGTCCGTATTTCATCTGCAAACGGATGGATAAAATACGGACATACGGTCCGCACATCTGAAAGGGGCCTTAAAAGTGGTTGTAAAGAAAAAAAAGTTTTTTATTTTTTTAATCTTAATGCATTACGATAAAAAAACCTTCTGTGTGCAGCAGCCACCCCAGCAGTGGCAGCCCATTCATAGGGGGCGTATCGGCATTGCCCCCCCCCCTTAATCCATGCGTCCAGCCCCCTGATCTACATTGCACTAGAGAGCACTGTGCCCAAAGCTCACCCAGTTGGGTGGTCGCTTGAATACTCTGGGTTTGCTGCACCCCAAAAAAAAAATATACCATCTGCCCCAGCACCACATAATACTTGCCTGAACGCCATCTCTCTGGCGATATGCACGAGTGCCTCAGCCATTCAGGAATCTCTCCTGATTGGCTGAGACACAGCAGTGGTAGGATTGGCTCCTGCTGCTGTCAAAGTCAGTTAGGTCAGGAGAGAGGGGCCAAACCGGGCTTTGTGCCTGAATGGACACAGAGAGCTGTGACTCTACAGGAGGACTCGACAGGAGGGAGGGGCCAGAATAGCCAAAGGGGGATCCAAGAAGGGGAGGATCTGGGCAAAACCACTGCACAGAAGAGGCAAGTAGAACACGTTTGGCATTTTTAGAGAAAAATAAATAAAAAATTTACAAATCATTTTAAGTTGACACAGATGTTTTAAAGCAAGGGTCTCCAAACTTTCTAAGCAAAGGGCCAGTATACGGTCCTTCAGGCTTTAAGGGGGGGGGGGCACCAGACTGACCAGTAGGGAGTAGAAATTGCAACGGCACATCATTGGTTTTAATGGGAGCAATAGTGCCCAGTTGTTGATATCAATGAGAATAGTGCCCAATTGATGGAGTCAGTAGGGGAATGATGCTTCATCACTGGTGCCAGCTAGTGGAATAGTGCCCCAAGGGCCAGATAAAGGCAAGCAAATTGGCCACCTCTGGCCCTCAAGTAGCAGGCTGGAGACCACGGTTTTAAAGTATTGTATTGATGTGCATTGTTTTTAATACGTTAAACTGATGTGTTGGCTCTCTTGTTCAGAGCAGGAGCCAAAACATTTCCCCGCCTTTAACAAGCGCTTCATTGAATGCAGTAGCGCTGCATTGATACTGGTATTGGTGCCAGCTACTTTTTTTCCCCATGTATATGCTCCGATACCAGAACAAATACCTGAAATACAATTTGAGGCTATACAAAATAAATGGGCTCAAACGCACTGCAAACAATCGCATTTGATTTGAACAGGAATGCAGTGCAATTCTTGTCCGAATCGCCTGCTTTTCCAGGACCACTTCTGTGTGAACCCAGGCTCATGCACACAGTCAGCTGTCCTTCCCGAACATCTAACTCTCCACTGGACTGTCCTGGCCATCCTCCGACTCATTTTTCATGAATCCTATCCCGATCCCCGAACATCGAACATGGACGTGGGTACAGACTACCTGGCAGGAAGAGAAGGCCAATAATTATATTATTACACACACACCTAATACTGTGTACTGGTCTCAATTAAAAAGCACTAAGTGTCATTTCTGTCTGCTGCTTTGTTACTCTATCATCAGCATAAGTCACTTCAGACAAGTTTTCCTGACATCAAGAGAAAAAAGGTGACAGAGGATGGACCTCAAGCTGATTTAAAGCTTCAGCTCTATTCTTGTGTGCAGCTCCGATCAGCGATCAGCTCTCCTTATCGAGTTTAGCAGAGAGTAACTCCAGTTCTCTGCCCCCATTTTTCTGACAGGTCAGACAAACTTTATACATTTTGAACTTTTAACAGAAGAAGAAAAGAGAAGACCGCAGATAAACAAGTACAACTTATGTAGCAGGATTTGTTACATCTCTGTGTTATCACCTGAGGCCAGTCACTCAACTGGGTATGTGTAAGGGTTTACAGCCACTTTAAGGCCTTGTACACACGATCGGACATATCCGATGAAAACGGTCCGCGGACCGTTTCCATCGGATATGTCCGATCTGGAGTTTGGTCCGATGGCGTGTACACACCATCGGATCAAATTCCCCGCCGGCGGACGGCGCGGTGACGTTGACGCCGCCACGTCACCGCACCAGGAAGTAAAACACTTCCGCGCATGCGCCGAATCCATTCGGCGGCGGCGGTGCGGAACGACATGTCTGCTGGTAAGTGTACTAACCAGCAGACATGTCGGGCGGACACATTCCCACCCGATAGATTTCAAAGCATGCTTTGAAATCTGTCGGGTGGACAAATCTGTCCGCTAGCCCATACACACGATCGGAGATGTCTGCTGAAACGGTCCATCGGACCGTTTTCAGCGGACATATCCGCTCGTGTGTACGAGGCCTTAAGTATTCCAAGCATATGTGCAAACAATGTTCCTTTCCAAAGGAAAATGTACAAATAAGTTCTCCATTTAAATCCATATGGTTACAAATTTCAAATTCGTTATAGGACTTATGTCTAAACATATTTAGCATAAATTATACTACATCATGTAGGGAAAGATTTAAGCACCAAAAAAAAATAAAAAGGAGGATTTGAGATTTGTTTTTTTATTATTCTGCTTTTCCACTATACTTCATTTATTAAATAAATCTGTTCAAATAAAAAGAAAAAAACACGCACACACACCACATGCAGCATGATATACATGTAAAGTATACTAAAGTTGTATAAAAGGTGAACAAAATTAGAAGTCAACTTTGATATTACAGTAAAACCTTGGATGGCAAGCATAATTCGTTCCAGAAACATGCTTGTAATCCAAAGCACTCTTATATCAAAGCAAATATTGTCAAGAAATAATGGAAACTTATTTATTCATAAGTCCGTTTATTATAGCAATGTGATCGGTTGTGTAACCATAAAATGTCCATCCACAAATGGAAGCCTCCAAGAGGGGGTTAGAAGCAAGATCCAACAGGAGCTACAGTGTATAAAACAGAAGAGAGGCGCCTCTAAGTGTAGCAATATGGTTACATTTAATGAAAGTACAACATTAAAGGGGTGTTCCAGCCGCGATTTTTTATTTATTTTTTAAAGTCAGCAGCTACTAACAGTGTAGCTGCTGACTTTAAATAAGGACACTTACCTTGTCCTACTTGCCCGCGCTGATGGCCCCCCCCCCCCCGATGCCGGTCCTACGATCGCTCCGGGTCCCGCACCGCCATTCACACTATGGGAAACAGGCAGTGAAGCCGTACGGCTTCACTGCCCATTTCCTACTGCGCCTGCGTGAGTCTCACGCTGGCTTGTGAATGGGCGCGCTGCTCTCTGAAAACACACACAGTTCCCAGAAAGCAGCGCGCCCCATTCACAAGCAGAAGAAAGGACACCGCGGTGTGGAAGAGGCAGATTACGGACTTCCGCATAGCAACAGGTATTTCGGGTGAGTATTTTTTTTTTTAGTTTTTTTTTTTTATTACATTTTTTTAAGTAATATGGGGAAATGTTGTTTTCCTGGGTGGAACTCCGCTTTAAGCAACTCACATGGTTGATGAATAAAACAGGCACATCCAAGTATGCAGGCACCCCGGGAAAAGCTGTCCACATAGACCATCCTCCGCACCACCGTCTCTCACCGCTGTCAGTCTGCCATCGTGACCGGGAAGACTACCCTGTAGTAGAGCGATCTGAAAGCAAGGCTTGAAAAGCTTGTGGAGTGCAGTGTGGAAGGTATGAGGTCAATGACAGTGAGGAGGTCCGTCTATGTGGACAGCATTATCCCCGATGCCTGTATACATAGATGTGTCGGTTTTAATCATCAACCATGTGAGTTCCTAAATTTTGTACCGATTATTAAATGTAACCATATTGCAACACTTAGAGGCGCCTCTCTTCTCTTCTATAAATCAGTTGTGACATGACGTTTCTCTTATATCAAGACATCGCTTGTATATCAAGTCAAAATTAAAAAAAAAAATATGTTGCTTGTCTTGCTAAACGCTCTCAAACCAAGTTACATTCAAACCAAGGTTTTACTGTACTTTTACTGGCAATGTGACTCTCTAAACTTCTCCGTAACAACTTTGAGATATTGCTCCTCCCAGATAAAATCACACAAGCCTATTATATATATATATATATATATATACCGTATTTTTCGCACTATAAGACGCACTTTTTCACCCCCCAAAAACGGGGTGAAATGTCCCTGCGTCTTATAGTGTGAATACTGACCAGGCACTAACCCCCACCCCCATCGCAACCGCCGCCGTGTCAAAATCCATCTCTCCTTCTCTATGAAGGAGAGATGACAGAAATGTGCGGCGCATCCTAGCAGGGGCATACCAAGAGGGAGCGGGGGGAGACGTTTTTCCCCGGGTGTCAAAACATGGGGGATGTCGGTAGCGGTGCTATGGGGGTGCGCTCTGCACCCAGGTCGGGTGTCACCCACCAGAGGTGACACCATCCTGAAGGCAGTGAGAGCTTTTGCTGTTTTCTTTTTTCAGCTGAACCCCCCCGCCTTCCGGCGCCGTGGTCTAGTCCTGTCTGACTTCCTGCTCCTTCCCCCACAGCTGCTGCTGCAGTAAACGATGTCCCCAGTCCTCATTTCTAGCTGTTTCCTGGGTACATCTGAGCCAGCCAGAGGGGATTATAATGGCAGTGTCCTCCACTGCCTGAGGTGAGCCCTTGATAAGGGGGTGGGAGGTGTGATCTGGTATAGTATCCATTGCTCATCACCTGTCTGCCCTGCTACCCTGAGCTGATCTGAGAAGGGGGGGGGTTGCTGTGTCACCACCACCACCAGATATAGTGTAGCTGAGCTAATTTGATAGGTGGGATGGTATTGCAGTGTGTCCACCACCCACCTATAGTAGTAGTATAATAAAAAAAAAAAAATAGTACACCATTTGGTTCAGAATATTTATTTTTCTTGTTTTCCTCCTCTAAAACCTAGGTGCGTCTTATGGTCAGGTGCGTCTTATAGAGCGAAAAATACGGTATATATATATATATATATATATATATATATATATATATATATATATATATATATATATATATATATATATATATATATATATATAAATTGTCTTTTCATTTGTTTACTCTATCCTCAAGATTCATAGCTTGTATGAGCCAGTACAATGTTGTATCATCACTGGTAATACCAGAATTATTGCACACCAGTAATATGATACATGAGGGATTGGCTCTGCATTGTGGTTCACAGAAATTAAATAGCCATTTCAACAAGAGCCTCCCTCCACCATAAGTGCCTGCTTGCCCTGGAGGTACCAGGCCCATAAAAGCCAAGCAGGGAATGTAAGGTAGGTTGGGCGGACCCAATTTATCTGCAGTGCGCAATCTTTACTTATCCATTAGGAAAGTCATTCATTGGAAATGCCCCAAGGTCTGCCATGAACTAGAATGATAACTTTAATTACAGTCAACCCCCTGAAACCAAGAAACAAGATGAAACATAACTAAAGCTTGGATCAAGATTCACATGAGCACAAAGACCCAAAAAGGCGGCTTTTGCCCAGGCACCAAATCGGTACTGGTCTAGAAATGCTACAGGAAGAATGAATGGTGTGTGCCTTGCTCCGCACGTTTAAATACAGTAAAACCTTGGTTTGCGAGCATAATAATTAGTTCCAGAAACAGGTTTGTAATCCAAAGCACTTGTATATCAAGGCATTTTTTTTTACATAAAATATAATATAAAAGTTTTTTTGTCTCCTTTTTTCCGTTTTCTTTCCTTTTCAAGTACAAGTGGTAGTGCCTGTCCGCTGTACATTGAAATGAGGGTCCTTGTAAAGGATATTAATTACAACAGATTTAGATACTGTAGTCGCGGCCGAGGATTGGCAGCTTGCCCTCGACCAAGATGGCGTCCTCAGTACTCTGCTCACACCTAACGGTGAGGTCTGGGCCTATTTATTGGATGACTCACCGCAACGCCCTATCCCATTGACAATGTCCAATGACAAAACGCGTCTGGGAGGACGTGCGGTGACGTCATCGCGTTCAGGAGGAAGGGCTCCATTCATGTGTTCGCCGGCCAGCAACATTACGTTTTTACATGCCTATATACTCCTTTGAAATGTGAGTAGGTTTTTAATTTTTATATGTTTTAATTAAAAATTTCTTGCGGAATTACGCTATGTCTTCCACTGTCATTTTTTATATGTGACCATATGGTGGCGTGGTGTATTGGAGCCAAGGTGTAAATCACTGTTCCAGGGAGGGAGATCTCTCCCCAAAGGCCGCGGCTGGGTTATAGCCGACTGCTGGTACATGTGTCCATCTGGTAAGCTGCTTAAACATCATTGGTGGAGGGCCTCACTGAAGAGTGGAGTGTGTTTTTGAATCACGGTGGTGACTGTCATATTCCATCCTAAGCTGAGAACCGCATAGACTCTGAACAATTTTCCTTGCCGAGGATTGTATATTATTTGATTATTTGTGGACTATTGGATCATACCGAGTCCGGGTGTCATGGCGCAGCTCTAAACCCCCCTTTTTTTCCTTCATATTTTTCTAGTGCATCTGCATAAGAGCTGCTGCCTCCCTGTTTAATCTGTGTCTAGGGATTGGTACTTTGCTGCCAATCGACCATCTACCCTGATGAGCGCAATTTTTTGTATTGTATATAAAAAGAGAAGTGAGACACCTCTAAGGCTCCTTTACACTTGTACGACTTCAAAGTCGTGCGACTTTGCCGCGATTTCGCAGCCACAATTTTGCCGCGATTTCGGATTAGTACTACTTTGCCACAACTTTGGCATTAACCAATGAAAACATACATGGTGTGAGGTAATTAGTTTTCCTGCCATGGTTGTTTCCAGTTCCTTTTTGCTTCCTGGTGGTTGTGGTGTGGTGTGCTGTGCTGTGACAGAAAATGTTTCCTACTCAATATATTGCCACAGCAGTTGTCATTGCTGCTGCAGCAGTACATGAGGACGGAAGACAGAGGACGGACATCTCTTTTTTTGGGCTGTTTGGAGCACATTGTTCCAGAGGGAATAACCAGGAAGTGAATGTGTGCTAGAAAAATTTGCTTGGAAAGGGTTACCATGTTGAAAAGATTGGGTGGGACAAATGTCAAAAAGCTGCTTGTGCTTACAAAATCGTACTGAAATCGTGTCTATTTGATTCAGGTACGATTTGAATGCTACTTGAGGGTTTAACATTGAGGTCTATGGTAATCAACTCGAATGGAAGTTGGACCAAAATAGTGCAGGGACTACTTTGAAGTCGGCACGACTTAGGTCCCTTTCACACTTGTACGACTTCAAAGTCGCGCGATTTTACCGCAATTTCGCGGCCGCGATTTTGCCGCGATTTCAATGAATGCCTGTGTAAGTGGCATCAAAATCGGACCAAAGTAGTGCAAGGACTACTTTGAAGTCGGCACTACTTAAAGTCGTGCCAGTATGAATGGTGTTCTTTGAAAATAATGGAGAATGACTTTTCATACGATTTTGCAGTCCAAAATCGTGGGACAAGTCGTATAAGTGTTAAAGGGGACTAAGTGTAGCAATAAGTTGCGAAATCTTGTACCTTCATTAAATGTAACCATATTGCTACACTTAGAGGCTCCTCTCTTCTTTTTTATACTCAGTTGTGACATGACACTACTCTTATATCAAGTCATTGCTTGTAGGCAAAAATTAATTAAAACATTTTGCTTGTCTTGCAAAACACTCTCAAACCAAGGTTTTACTGTAAGCCTAAGAAAGGTATGGCAGAATTAAGAGATTACCAGCAACAGAGTAGGACACAAGGACAGAGAACATATTTCTGCTCACAGCATGTGAATTTTCTTTTTTATACTCAGTTAAAACTATGGGAGAGATTTATGACATTTTTATGGTGTTTATTTTTTAATGGCAGGATCTGCGATATTTAGCGGTTTTGCGACATTGCAGCGGACAGACACTTGACACATTTTTGGTAATACAGTGCGGAAAATTAGTATTTGAACACCCTGCTATTTTGCAAGTTCTCCCACTTGGAAATCATGGAGGGGTCTGAAATTGTCATCGTAGGTGCATGTCCACTGTGAGAGACATAATAAAAAAAAAAAAATTCCAGAAATCACAATGTATGATTTTTTTATTTATTTGTATGATACAGCTGCAAATAAGTATTTGAACACCTGAGAAAATCAATGTTTATATTTGGTACAGTAGCCGTTTCTTGTAGTTTTTCACCAGGTTTGCACACACTGGAGGAGGGATTTTGGCCCACTCCTCCACACAGATCTTCTCTAGATCAGTCAGGTTTCTGGGCTGTCGCTGAGAAACACAGAGTTTGAGCTCCCTCCAAAGATTCTCTATTGGGTTTAGGTCTGAAGACTGGCTAGGCCACGCCAGAACCTTGATATGCTTCTTACAGAGCCACTCCTTGGTTATCCTGGCTGTGTGCTTCGGGTCATTGTCATGTTGGAAGACCCAGCCTCGACCCATCTTCAAAGCTCTAACTGAGGGAAGTAGGTTGTTGCCAAAAATCTCGCAATACATGGCCCCGGTCATCCTCTCCTTAATACAGTGCAGTCGCCCTGTCCCATGTGCAGAAAAACATGATGCTACCACCCCCATGCTTCACAGTAGGGATGGTGTTCTTGGGATGGTACGCATCGTTCTTCTTCCTCCAAACACGGTTAGTGGAATTATGACCAAAAAGTTCTATTTTGGTCTCATCTGACCACATGACTTTCTCCGTGACTCCTCTGGATCATCCAAATGGTCATTGGCAAACTTAAAGAGGAGTTCCACCCAATAATGGAACTTCCTCTTAATCCACTCCTCACCCCCATACATGCCACATTTGGCATGTAATTTTTTTTGGGGGGGAGTGGGGGCTTCAGTAGGAGTGGGACTTCCTGTCCCACTTCCTGCTTTCGCCGAGGGGCTGATAAGGCGAGAGGCGTAATCGCCTTATTTCAGCCCCTCCTTGTAGGCGATGGCCTAGGACACTGACAGGTCCTAGGCAATCGCCTGTCCAATCAGCGACGAGCCGAGCCGCACCGCGCGCGCATGCGCAGTGCGGCTCGCGCATGCGCAGTGGGTGCCCGGCCGTGAAGCCGAAGGCTGTCACGGCTGGGTGCCCACAGTCGGGATGGAGGCGCCGACTGGGGAGGGGGGGAGAGGAGCGGAGCCCTGGTCGGCGCATCGCTGGAACGCAGGAGCAGGTAAGTGAGTGTTTATTAAAAGCCAGCAGCTACACTTTTTGCAGCTGCTGACTTTTAATAAACACATTTTTGGGCTGGAACACCCCTTTAAGACGGGCCTTGACATGTGCTGGTTTAAGCAGGGGAACCTTCCGTGCCATGCATGATTTCAAACCATGACGTCTTAGTGTATTACCAACAGTAACCTGGAAACGGTGGTCCCAGCTCTTTTCAGGTCATTGACCAGCTCCTCCCGTGTAGTCCTGGGCTGATTTCTCACCTTTCTTAGGATCATTGAGACCCCACGAGGTGAGATTTTGCATGGAGCCCCAGTCCGAGGGAGATTGACAGTCATGTTTAGCTTCTTCCATTTTCTAATGATTGCTCCAACAGTGGACCTTTTTTCACCAAGCTGCTTGGCAATTTCCCCGTAGCCCTTTCCAGCCTTGTGGAGGTGTACAATTTTGTGTCTTTGGACAGCTCTTTGGTCTTGGCCATGTTAGTAGTTGGATTCTTACTGATTGTATGGGGTGGACAGGTGTCTTTATGCAGCTAATGACCTCAAACAGGTGCATCTAATTTAGGATAATAAATGGAGTGGAGGTGGACATTTTAAAGGCAGACTAACAGGTCTTTGAGGGTCAGAATTCTAGCTGATAGACAGGTGTTCAAATACTTCTTTGCAGCTGTATCATACAAATAAATAAATAGTTAAAAATTCATAAATTGTGATTTCTGGAATTTTTTTTTTTGATTATGTCTCTCACAGTGGACATGCACCTACGATGACAATTTCAGACCCCTCCGTGATGTCCAAGTGGGAGAACTTGCAAAATAGCAGGGTGTTCAAATACTTATTTTCCGCACTGTATTTACAAGGATGGTGCACACTGACAAGTGATATATAAATTTTCCAGAAAAAAAAGGCACCATTCAGAAAACTGTAAAATTTAATAAGAGATCAGCATTAAAGCACTCACATAGAAGTAGTTGAATACAGGCATGTAGACAAGGTCCGGGAGTCAGTCAGTTCACAGCCGTGAAGTCCCCTGTTGCTATGTAGACCATTTGCAGCGATTGTGCTGTACATGGAAGAGCAGATGCCTGGTTTTACTATAGATGGTTTCCGGGTGAGCTATGCGCACAGCTCACCCGGAAACCATCTATAGTGAAACCAGGCATCTGCTCTTCCATGTACAGCACAAGCGCTGCAAATGGTCTACATAGCAACAGGGGACTTCCACATCACGGCTGTGAACTGACTGTATTCAACTACTTCTATGTGAGTGCTTTAATGCGGATCTCTTATTAAATCTTACAGTTTTCTGAATGGCGCCTGTTTTGTTGTTTCTTATATGACACATTTTTGGGACCATTGACATTTATAGAGCCATCAGTGCTATAAATATGCAACAATTACTGTATAATACTGTGTGGGGAGAGGCGTGACGAGGAGATGACAGATCGCCCTTTCTACTTTGTAGAAACAGACGATCTGTCTCCTCTCCTCTGACAGCACAGGGATTTGTCCCCCACATATATGCAGCCATGTCCAATCCCCGGGCTGGAGTTTGGCCCATGATCATGCGTGGCTGGTATCGATCGCACCCGACAGCCACGCATATCTGGTTCCCCGATGTGCGTCGGGGGCGTGTGCCTCCGGCAGCGCTCACGCACCCTCTGGTAGCTCTCCTGGATAAAGAGAATATATATATATATATATATATATATATATATATATATATATATATATATATATATATATATATACACACACATGCATATACATATATAGCTATGGAAATTAACTATTAATTCATCGATTAATCTTTAATTTTTTTTGATCGATCAAAATTATTTTTCATTGGTACTCACCTCTCCGCCGGCTTCCGGGCCTTCAGAGAGTTCCGTCGGAGATCCAGTGACGTCACGGACACCGGGGGGCTTGCCGTGACCATCTGAAGGGCTCCTTTGCTGTGCTTTCATATCTGAATGCCGGCGGGGCCTTACTATCTGCCACAGGTAAGGGCTGTTACACTTCCCTCCATCACTATCAACCTGGGATTCTACAGCCATCCACTGGGAGTTGAGAGAGTTCCCTTCACGGGATGCTGACGGACTGATGTTAACCTCTCCTCATCTGGATTCAGCAGTGGTATCGTTGTACACATTTTTATACAAGTATCATACTTAGCTACATGTTTTTATTACTGCTTTTGCTACCGTTTGGTATTACTCACACCATTTTTACAGTTTATGTAGCTACATCGATTTTATCTCCAGTGCAATATTTATTTTGTTACCTACTTGAAGACTATAAAAGTTTTAATACTATTCCCATTGAGCGCAAATAGAAGGACGAAAACTGGACAGCCGCACTCCGAAATCACTTAAAAGTTGTCTTTTATTTTTCAACTGTACACACAGTCACTGCAACCAACAATATACAGTGTGGCCGACGCGTTTCGCACTTAGTCAGTGCTTAGTCATGGCTAAGCACTGACTGTAAGTGCAAAACGCATCGGCCACACTGTATATTGTTGGTTGCAGTGTCTGTGTGTACAGTTGAAAAATAAAAGACAACTTCTTTTAAGTGATTTCGGAGTGCGGCTGTCCAGTTTTCGTCCTTCTATTTGCTATCATTAACATTGCCAGCACCTTGGTGGTTCAACAACCCTTGATTACACACGGGGCTCACCTGGAGCGGTGAGAAATCTGTCTATTCCCATTGAGTGCTGCCTTTGTGCGTTTTTTTGTATCCTGCTATCCATTTTTACAGTGGTTGGTAGCTGCACTGGGAATCAGCCTGCAAGGAGATCCGCTAAAAGTAGTTGGATCTGTATGTGCGTTATAATTAATCGAAATTAGTCGATTAATCGATAAAAAAAAAACGCCAGCTGCATAATTATACACAGGTTTCCCAGATCAAAAAACAGTTGTTTAGACCAATAACTCCCCATGAACAAATTTGCTTGACTGGAGCTCCGGTACCTAGAGCTACCTCCCTCACGTACTCATGGCTCCAACTAGATAGAGGGGGGGATACCCTCCGGAATACGAGTACAATGGGAAAAGGCGATTAAAACAAGCTTCACTGACAAGCAATGGAAACGTGCCTGTATTTTTTGCCCATAAGTGTTCTATTGGTACAAGATTTCAGGAAACGTCTTATAAGCTTTTAACACAATGGTATGCCACTCCGGATAAAATTAAAAAATGGTACCCACAGACATCAGATTCTTGTTGGAGATGTGAGCAAGACCAGGGGTCCATTTTCCACATCTGGTGGGAATGTCCTCGTTTGAGACCCTTCTGGGACAGGGTGTGTGAGGTGATCAAGGTCATTACAGATACCACAATCTCTCTCTCTCCCGCATGCTGTCTACTCCATATTGCGGATTGTTCTATGCAGCATTATAAAAAATCACTGGTTAGACACCTGCTGAATGCAGCGAAAGTCTTAATTCCCAGGCACTGGAAATCAAAGGATATTCCTTCTATTCCAGAATGGTTTCGCTCCATAGAGAATATCCACCAAATGGAGGAAACTGTAGCCATTGCCAGGGAATCGTCAAAGAAATGTAATCAGACATGGTCACCTTGGGTGGCGTTCAGATATTCAGATCAATACTCACAATTAGATATGAGATGAGATTATGGTTGTAGTTTTGATCTTTTCCTGTTCACTCCCATTGGTATATAGAGATTCTAGATGATCCATTTGTGCACGGTGTCTTTCACCCCTCCCCTTTATTTATTTATTTTCCTTTCTTTCCTTTTTCTTTTTCTTAGTAGTAGTTAGTAGAGGGTGATATCCTAGGTTGTGATGTTTCCCTTTGCTATCTTGTGTCATAAGATATAAAAGTAGCTTACTTTTCAGAATATGTATTGATATGTTTTGATTTGTGTTTTTGGTACCCTGGCTGTATTCTGTACTCTGATTTTTTCTTTTTTTTTCCAATAAAAAAAACTTTAATGAGAAAAAAAAAAGGAAAAAAAAAAAAACGATTGATCGAACACAAAATTTTTAAATCAGTAACAGCCCTAATTATAGATATATATAAATCTATCTATCTATCTATCTATATAGATATAATCTGTCTATCTCTATTACACACAGGATTTCGCCCAGAAGAGCCATTCTGCCGCAGTATATCTGCGTGAGCCAGTCGGGAACCGATTAATCACTGTTATTGCTGTAACAAGTAGGGTTAATCCCCGTGCACCTTTCGTTTGTACTTGTAATCCCCACCGCGCCATGTATAGACACTGCCCTTCGCGGGATTGAACGGATCTGTCCAATCCCGAGCAAGGGGGAGTGTATGCGCGGAGCCGTGTGTATAGACACTCCCCCTTGCTCGGGATTGGACGGATCCGTCCAATCCCGAGAAGGGGAGTGTCTATACATGGCGCGGTGGGGATTACAAGTACAAACGAAAGGTGCCTGTAATGCGGCACTGTAATGCACGGGGATTAACACGGCAGCGGCATCATCTACTACTAGGTATGGGGGACGTAGCTGCATCTTATGTGGGGGACGGGACGTGGCTGCATCTTATGTGGGGGACGGGACGTGGCTGCATCATATGTGGGGGACGGGACGTGGCTGCATCATATGTGGGGGACGGGACGTGGCTGCATCATATGTGGGGGACGGGACGTGGCTGCATCATATGTGGGGGACGGGACGTGGCTGCATCATATGTGGGGGACGGGACGTGGCTGCATCATATGTGGGGGACGGGACATGGCTGCATCATATGTGGGGGACGGGACATGGCTGCATCATATGTGGGGGACGGGACATGGCTGCATCATATGTGGGGGACGGGACATGGCTGCATCATATGTGGGGGACGGGACATGGCTGCATCATATGTGGGGGACGGGACATGGCTGCATCATATGTGGGGGACGGGACATGGCTGCATCATATGTGGGGGACGGGACATGGCTGCATCATATGTGGGGGACGGGACATGGCTGCATCATATGTGGGGGACGGGACATGGCTGCATCATATGTGGGGGACGGGACATGGCTGCATCATATGTGGGGGACGGGACATGGCTGCATCATATGTGGGGGACGGGACATGGCTGCATCATATGTGGGGGACGGGACATGGCTGCATCATATGTGGGGGACGGGACATGGCTGCATCATATGTGGGGGACGGGACATGGCTGCATCATATGTGGGGGACGGGACATGGCTGCATCATATGTGGGGGACGGGACATGGCTGCATCATATGTGGGGGACGGGACATGGCTGCATCATATGTGGGGGACGGGACATGGCTGCATCATATGTGGGGGACGGGACATGGCTGCATCATATGTGGGGGACGGGACATGGCTGCATCATATGTGGGGGACGGGACATGGCTGCATCATATGTGGGGGACGGGACATGGCTGCATCATATGTGGGGGACGGGACATGGCTGCATCATATGTGGGGGACGGGACATGGCTGCATCATATGTGGGGGACGGGACATGGCTGCATCATATGTGGGGGACGGGACATGGCTGCATCATATGTGGGGGACGGGACATGGCTGCATCATATGTGGGGGACGGGACATGGCTGCATCATATGTGGGGGACGGGACATGGCTGCATCATATGTGGGGGGACATGGCTGCATTATATGTGGGGGGACATGGCTGCATTTGGGGACACATTTAAAAAAAGTATCGGTATTCGGTATCGGCGAGTACATGGAAAAAAAAGTATCGGTACTTGTACTCGGTCCTAAAAAAGTGGCATCAGGACAACCCTAGTAACAAGGAACGTAAACATCCCTTGTGAAAGTAACAGGCATGTGAGAGGTACTCCTTATGGACTCCTCTGCACTTCAAAGTATTCAAAAACTTCAAGATCTGCGTTTTTGTATATTTAACATTTTTCAAACTGGCGCCTTTGAGATGCCAGTAATCTGGGAAGTAATGTCATGACATTGCGTTGGATTACTAGATTCGACCAGCCGGCGAACGTGCCCACTGGTTGCTCGGGTCTCCCGGTGGGACTGGAGAGCCCAGGTGAGTGGTGGAAGGCGGTGGGAAAGTCCCATCCCGCTGCTTGTAACAGCCAAGCTGAACCGCATCGGTTGTTGTTACAATAAAGCAGACCATCTGCCCTAAAGAATGGTACCGGGATGATGCATGCATCACTATGGTAAAAACCCTTGAAGTAATACCGGTCAGTTTTTGGAGCGATACTTCTAAAAGTGAATATCGGCCGCTGATAATTGGTTGGTCGATCCCCAATACAGCTATATATTTGAAATAAAATCTATGAATTTTTTGGCAATAACATGGTGTGGGCGGATTTCTTCCAGTCGCTGTCTGTGTCACACCCCTCCAGCCTGTGTCTTAGAATAAGAGTGTAACGATCAGGGGTTAACGCCGTTTACGATATTCCATTCCACCAACCCACGACAGCTTCTGACATTCCACAATCCAGCAGACAGGACCCATTGGATTTTCCCTCAGAAAATGAGACACACAGCTGTTCTCTGGTTTCAAACGAAATGACACTTTAATGGTAAACTCAGGCTTTTATACAGTAGAAAGCATGCTGCAGTGATCAAAATGGACAATGACACACTCCACCCACAACATCATACAATGGGTACTAACGAGCCTCCAATACACATTCCTTTAGTAAACATAACCGAGACATCTGACCCTTTAGATTGTGCCAATTCACACTCCACGTTTACCATCAATCGAATTATGAAAATTGTAATTGATTAATTTCATAATCGATTAATCGTCCAGTAACATAATGGGGTTAAAACAACTAAATTAGCCATTTATAGTACAAAAAAGCAAATCACTACTGTAAATATAACTTTCACTGTCCCACAGTAAAAAAAATGAACACCTTACAGTAGCGATTATTTGCTCTTTTTGTAAAAAAATTTTTTTTTTAACCCCATGATGTTACTAAACATCTCAGGCCTGGGTTCACACCTGTTTTTTTGCAGAAACACACTACAGTTCATTTACATGTTTTTCTACGGGGCACGTTCACTTCCATGATTTTTTTTCAGCTGCTGCGTATTTGGAAAGGCCAAGGACTTGACGCAAAACGGTGCCATTTTTTTTTTTTGTTCAATATACTTCAATGGAGAAGCTGCAGAAAAGCATGTAATGTGTTTTTGCGACAATTTGTGTTTTGTAATCTGCCCAACAACAAAATGGCTCAAAAAAAAAAAATGTAATTTATTTTTTAAGGCTATTATCCGATTAATCAAAACAATCGGCCAACTAATCGATTATGAAAATAATCGTTAGTTGCAGCCCTAGAACGAACAACCAGTAATAGTTCAAGATATCCTGCAATACATTGTGAATTATCATTATTGTCCCATCTCATGTAATCCAAGATATCAGTTCTCAGTCATCCTATGCCCCTAGTGGACATAGGATGACCCTAGATACAAGAGTCATTGGTGAAGCTGAAACAGGAGTACCCCACACCCTTCTGGGTCCCACGGGCCATACCGTTACAAAGAGGGAGGTGAAGTCTCATTTATCTACATGCAATATCACACCCCCGTTGTGTTTAGCTGGTTAGTGGACATGGAGGAGGAGGAGGTGGTAGGGCGTGGGCTATCATTTACCACCAAGTATAGAGCCACACATGTGGGTGTATAATCACACGGGCTGCTCAAATGTGATAGGGAGGAAATACTCAGCATAGAAACTCAGGGAAAACAACATGTGCAGAGTTGTCACCACAGCTGCAAAATCCCTATAGAAGAGCAGCATCAATCAGATTTTGTGCAGAATACATAAAACGAATCTCATAGTCACGGAGTATGAACAGCGTGTAATTCAGCAATGATAGTTTTTTACAATGTAGGTTTAGGCTCATTTGAACACTGTCACACGCAATTTTGCCGTGATTTCAGGGAATGCCTGTGTAAACTTGAGGTCTTTAGACCTCAACTCGCATCAAAGTCAGACCAAAGTAGTAAAGGGACTACTCTGAAGTCACACAGAAATTAATCGTTATCATTGAGATTCATGGTGTATGGCTTGTCATGCGACTCCGATGTCTAAAGTTCCAGAAAAAGTGTGAAAGGGGCCTAAGTGACTTTTTACCACCTGAAAGATTATTAGGCGACTGTCTTGGTGAGAAATTTGTGATGCCTGCATGTCTGGGGGGGGACAATTACAAGTTCCGACTCACATGTTATGGCCATACGTTTAGCATGGGGCTACTGGCCTTACAGGCAGAAGACACCGATATACCGGGGATTGGTAATGCACTGAGCTGTACTTACAGTTACCAGTATGCACCCAGGGACGAACACCTGGAAAGCTAGAAATCTGCTTTCTGGGCTTTAGTCCCTGGGTGCATACTGCCCGAAATGGAAGTACCACTGACTACACCTCCCAGCCCCAGCAGCTGTCAGCAGGGCTGGACAGTATATTTGTGCCCTTGGCTAAACACCCAGTGTGCATGGGGCCTACACATAATACGACAGAAGAGGTCAGGGATTATGGCTGGAAGATAGAGCTCTCTTTTGCAGTATCCAAGACATACAAGAATCAAGGGTTTCAGTCAGACCACCATGCTCCAATTTTAACTACATTGTTAAAATACCTTGGATAAATTCTTACAACCCAAGAATAAAACTAGGAAACTATGCATACAATTTTGGTGAAATGTACTCAATAGTTTTAGGTTTCTACCTTGGACTACCCAATTTAAAAGTGTGAGGTTTTTTTTCAATATTAAATCTCCTCATTTTCACTGTATTCTAGAATATAGCTAGCTCCTAATCGTGGGGTTGGTCCCAAATTTTAACCTATGAATACCACAGTACTAATTACAAATGCCCCTAAAATCCTATCTTTAGTTTTCAACCACACAAGGTTTTCACTGGCTCATCCTACTGCAAAGCAGGAACATGGATCAATGCCTTCCGATAGTAAAAGCACCCCCCCCCCCCCCCACAGTGAGAAAACAAACACATTGTTAGGCACACAGCCAGTTTCATTAGTACAGCGACTGTACATATTTTTTTTAGCACTAATCACTATATTAGGGTCACTGTTCCCCCAAAAAGTGTCAAATGTGTCAGTAAACCTTGCTTCACATTGTAGCGATTTGACATGTCAAATCACATGCCAAATCATCGGCTATTGTCAGTAATGGCACCATCCAAATTGGTGCGGCGCCGCACTAATTCCAAAAGATAGTTTCTGTACTACTTTTGGAGACTTTGGGGTGCGATTTCAATAGACATCTGTGCAGAAACAGAGGTCTCTGAAATCACCCCCTAAGTCGGAACCGACTTGCAGGAATGAAATTGTGCGAGTTTAGCTGAACTCACACAATTTCATTCCTGCGTTCAGTGTGAACCTGGTCTTAGTGTCCGATTTGTCCGTTGCAATATCGCAGTCGCACTATAAGTCGCTGATCGCTGCCATTACTAGTAAAACAAATACAAATTCCATAAATATATATCCCATAGTTTGTAAAGTATGTAGCAGAATACATATTGGCCTAAATTTATGATTTTTTTTTACTGGATATGTTTTATAGCAGAAAGTAAAACAAAAAAAAAAAAAATCCAAAAAACTGGACATTTTATTTGGGTACAGCGTTGCAAAACTGCGCATTTGTCAGTTAACCACTTAAGGACCCCCGCACGCACATATACGGCCACAGAATGGCTCGTACAGGCACAAGGGCGTAAATTTACGTCCCCGCCTTCGTGCGGTTCGGGGGTCCCATCGGGACCCCCTCCGCGGCGTGCGGGGGTCCCCCTGGCTCTGGGAGCGATCCGGGACGAGCGGGCGGATGTCGGCGTTTACCCGCCCCCCCGCGATCGCTCCCAGCCAATGCGCGCGCTCCCAGTCTCCTGTCACTTCCTCCTCCTGTGTAAACACAGGAAGGGGGAAGTGATGTAATCTCCCATCGCAGCGGTATTTCCAACCGCTGCGATGGGAGAAACACCTCACAGTAAGTGTGCACCAACATTACACTGACACACACTCACATAGGCATACTTAACCCCTTGCGATCTGCCCTCCCACCCCCCCTGTCACAGTGTCACTGAATGCAGTGATCTAATCACTGCATTTAGTGTCAGTGTGACAGGCAGTGTAAAATCAGTTAATGTTAGGTTCAGGATAGCCCCCCCACCCCCCCTAATAAAGTTTTAACCCCCTGATCACCGCCCTAGTTAACCCTTTCACTCCCTATTGCCAGCGTCACTAAGCGATCATTTTTCTGATCGCTGTATTAGTGTCGCTGTTCCCGCTAGGTAGCTATTTTTTTATCGCAATTTTTTTTTTTTACTAAAGACATGTGGCTAAATAAATTTTGGCCTAAATGTTTGACTAAAATTTAGTTTGATTTTTTTTTTTAACAAAAAGTAAAAAAAAGGGATTTTTAAATACAGCTTACCTGTAAAATCCTTTTCTTGGAGTACATCACGGGACACAGAGCGGCATATTCATTACTATGTGGGTTATATGGAGTACCTTCAGGTGTGGACACTGGCAATCTTCAAACAGGAAGTCCCCTCCCTATATAACCCCCTCCCCTAGAGGGAGTCCCTCAGTTTTGTAGCAAGCAGTATGCCTCCCAAAATGGTCACCCAAAAGAGGGGTGGGAGCTCTGTGTCCCGTGATGTACTCCAAGAAAAGGATTTTACAGGTAAGCTGTATTTAAAAATCCCTTTTTCTTTCTCGTACATCACGGGACACAGAGCGGCATATTCATTACTATGTGGGATGTCCGAAAGCAATGCTTTAATGAGGGGAGGGAGACATCTTCCAAAGAAGGATTCAATTTAGAGATAAACTCAAATCATAATAATAATTCCAACTTAGTCAAGAAAAAAACTTTTTTTTTTTTTTTTTTTTTTTTTTTATAACCAAGGGTGTTTCTGATCCCGAGGATTTCAAACTGCAGCCTGTAGTACTGCCTGTCCAAAGGCAGAATCCGCATTCCTTCTCACGTCTAGTTGATAAAACCTTGTAAACGTGTGGACTGATGACCACGTTGCCGCCTTGCATATCTGAGCCATAGAGATCTGATGGTGTGCTGCCCAAGAGGCGCCCATGGCCCTGGTAGAATGGGCCTTTACCGACAACGGAGGAGGCAACCTCTTCAACCCGTAGGCTTGAATGATTAATTGTCTAATCCATCTTGAGATGGTGGACTTTGCAGCTGCCTGCCCCTTCTTGGGGCCATCTGGTAGAACGAATAACACATCTGTTTTCCGGATCTTTTCTGTAGCTTTAAGATAGGCCTTCATGGCCCGGACAATATCCAAGGTATGCAGCAACCCCTCCTTTCTAGACGTAGGTTTTGGAAAGAAGGATGGAAGTACCAAATCCTGGTTTAAGTGAAATTTGGATATAACCTTTGGTAGAAAGGAAGGATGGGGCCGGAGAACTGCCCTGTCCTTATGCAGAACAAGATATGGTTCCTTACATGATAAGGCTGCTAATTCTGACACTCTCCTGGCCGAAACTATGGCGACCAAGAAAACCAATTTTCTTGTCAGTAAGAGTAAAGGAATCTCAGCCAAAGGCTCAAAAGGCTGTTTCTGTAGAGTGGACAGGACAAGATTTAGGTCCCAAGGACAAACTGGTGCCTTGACAGGAGGATTAATACGCAAGACCCCCTGTAAGAAGGTCTTTACCAGCGAGTGGGTGGCCAGCGGCCTCTGAAACCACACTGACAGAGCCGAGATCTGTCCTTTGATTGTGCTTAGTGCCAGGCCTTTATCCACTCCTAGCTGGAGAAAACTTAACACCCTATCAATAGTATATTTGCGGCAATTCCATCTTTTGGATTCACACCAGCCTATATAGTTCCTCCACACCCTGTAATAAATTACCCTGGAGACCGGCTTTCTAGCCTTAATCAGGGTAGGGATTACCTGCCTAGACAGACCCCTACCCCTGAGAATCAGGGATTCAGCCTCCAGGCCGTCAAATTTAGACGCTGTAATGTAGGGTGGAGGATCGGACCTTGTGAGAGTAGGTCTGGTTGTAGCGGAAGAGTCCAAGGGTCTCCCACTGCCATATTCAGGACTAGCGAGTACCAAGCCCTCCGGGGCCAAGCTGGAGCTATTAGAATGACTGGCTTGTGCTCCACTCTGATCTTGCGCAACAGGCGGGGGAGTAACTGTAGTGGAGGAAATGCATATAGAAGTTTGAATTGATGCCAAGGGCAAACCAACGCATCGGTTCCGCAGGCCATAGGATCCCTCGCTCGCGACACGAACCTGTCTAGTTTCTTGTTGAACCTGGATGCCATTATATCTACGTCTGGCGTTCCCCACCTCTGGCAGATTGTCTGAAAGACCTGGGGATGCAGAGACCACTCCCCTGGCAACAGACTCTGGCGACTTAAGAAGTCTGCCTGCAGGTTGTCCACTCCGGGAATGAATATCGCTGAAATGCAGGGTACATGAACCTCTGCCCATTGAAAAATCAAGTTCACTTCCCTTTGAGCGGCCTGGCTCCTGGTTCCCCCTTGGTGGTTTATGTATGCCACCGCCGTGGCATTGTCTGACTGGATTCTCACCGGGAACCCCTTTAATCTGGAGGTCCATGCCAACAGGGCTAGGCGAGCAGCTCTGATTTCCAAGATATTGATGGGGAGCTGCCTCTCTGCTTTCACCCAAGTCCCCTGGCGGGAGAACCCCTCGAAGACCGCCCCCCAGCCTGCCAGGCTGGCGTCTGTGGTAACTACCTTCCAGACAACAGGGCTGAAGGATCTTCCCTTTAGAAGGTTCTGAGGGTTCAACCACCAGGCCAGGCTTTGTCGGACCCTTGATGATAGCGTCAAAGGGGACTCTAAGGCATGTGCCCTCTTGCCCCAGGCTGCTAGAATGGCTGCCTGTAGGACGCGAGTGTGGATCTGAGCGTATGGTACTGCCTCGAATGTGGCCACTAGCTTGCCTAGTAATCGCATACACAGGCGAATAGTTGGTCTTTTCTTGTTTATAACCAACTGAACCAACCCCTTGATCGCCCTGATCTTTACAAGGGGCAGGAACACCTTTTGACGTTCCGTGTCTAACCTCATGCCGAGGTATTCCAACTGCTTTGTAGGCTGGAATGCTGACTTTCCCTGGTTTAGGACCCAGCCGAATTCTTCGAGGTACCGAACCGTGAGGTTTACTGCCTTCTGCAGACCCGTCCGTGAATGATCTATAATTAAAAGGTCGTCCAAGTATGCTAGGACTGTGACTCCTTGGATTCTTAAATTGGCCAGAACTGGGGCTAGGATCTTCGTGAATACCCGGGGGGCCGTGGCCAGCCCGAAAGGGAGCGCCCTGAATTGGAAGTGTCGCTGCCCGACCGCGAAGCGTAAAAACCTTTGATGCGACTGAAAGATTGGTACATGAAGGTAAGCATCTTTTATGTCTATGGAGGCCAGAAAATCGTCCTTCTGAAGCGCGGCGGCTGCTGACCGGATGGATTCCATCCGGAAGGACCGCACCCTTAGATAACCGTTTAACCTCTTTAGGTCCAAAATTGGCCTGACATCGCCGTTGGGCTTTGGTATGACAAAGAGATTGGAATAGAAACCTAGGCCTTGCTCTTGGGCTGGCACTTCTATAATTACGTCCTGGCAAAGCAGGTGATCCAAAGCTGCCAGCATTGAGGCCTTCCTTGCTGGATCCCTTGGTAGCCTTGATTCTTGAAAATGAGGCGGAGGATACCTTAGAAACTCCAGTCTGTAACCTGTGGTTACAGATGCCCGGACCCAATTGTCGGGGATCTTGGCTTCCCAAACTTCTGAGAAGAGACGAAGCCTTCCCCCCACCCGTGAGAGTGGGGGCGCCCCTTCATAAGGCAGACTTAGGGGCTGTCTTTGACGGTTTGCGATACCACGGCTTCTTACCCCCAGGGGTTTGTCCCTGCGATCTACTGTTACCGTTGGATCGCGCAGGCGGCCGTCGATACTGCCTGGAATTAGAGGGCCCCGAGACAGGAAAAAGCTGCCTTCTAAATGTAGGAGCCCGGAATGTCTTTTTGACCGGTAAAAGGGTACTCTTGCCATTTGAAATAGTCTGAATATATTTATCCAGATCCTCTCCGAAGAGTCGTCCTCCATGGAAGGGAAATCCTGCCAGAAGCTTTTTGCATGGGGGTTCTGCCGCCCAGTTCTTCAACCATAAGAGCCTTCTCATGTGTACCAAACATAGTGATAAACGAGAAGCCTGCTGGATGGAATCTTTTATAGCATCTACCGCAAAACACAGAGCTCTGGGAATGTCAGCAAACTCTTCTGCTTGTTGGGTAGGCATGTCTTTTAACATCTCTTTTGTCTGGTCTTTTAATGCCTGACAAACTCCAATTGCAGCTACCGCTGGCTGCACCACTGCTCCTGCCGTAGCAAAGGATGCTTTTAAAAGTGTTTCTAATCTTTTATCAACCGGATCTTTAAACATATGTATGTTTTCCACCGGGCAAGTTAGTGATTTATTCACACATGAGATGGCTGCATCCACTACTGGGAGCCTCCATCTCTTGGAGAATTTTTCCTCCATGGGATAAATGACCGCAAATCTTTTCGGTGGCAGAAAAACCCTGTCCGGCCGTACCCAATCCCGAAAGATCAATTCCTCCAAGAGAGGATGGACCGGAAACACTGCGTTGCTTAACGGGGCTCTCAAAGAGCCCAGAGAGGATACCGGAGGAACCTGAGGTTCTGGCAATGGCAAACTAAATGCCGATCGGACCATGTCCGTCAAAGACTGTACCCACAGTCTCTCTGTCTGGGAGTCTGAAAATGGTTCCTCAGAGGTAGACCCCTCCATCCCTGAACCCTCTTGGTTCAGGTCCAGTTGATCCTCCTGTGATTCTAATTCCTCCGGAGAGAGAATCTCAGCATCTGAGGATACACCCCCTGGTGATGGGGATCTAACCCGTTTCTTACCAGGAATAGCTCTAGCGATCAATGCTGCTATTCTCTCTTCTAGCCCCCCTAGGGATACGGCTAGCATCTCCTCTGTGATAAACACAGGGCTGGGCTGATCTGGGCCAGCCTCCGCACCAGATCCCCCTAATGGCTCATCCAAGGCGCTTCTTAAATTAATAAGCTGCGGGGAAAGAATCGGCATATCAGAATCAGAAAGGGAACCCTTTTGTTTTTTGGTCTTTTTTGTACCCTTTGACCCCGAACCCTTGGAAGCCATAATACAAAATCGAGGGACTCCGCCCACACAACAGACTGTAGTGGCCAGGAGTACAATTCCAGAGTTTAGGGGAGAGTAGATCACTAGTGTCCCCACAAACTGATGGGCCCGTATGTTGGTCTTTTTTCTTTTTTTTTTTTTTTTTTTTTTTTTTTAAATAATTATATATTATATATTTTCTTTGACCATATACAATGACCCTAATTTAAGTTTGCCAGCCTCCAACCTGCTGTCAAATAAGGGGGATTTTTTGGCTTAACAATAAAGACATTGGGACAAAGTCCATATGTACTACCCCTCTTCCGCCACCGGGAGTCACTGTTCTGCCGCCCTGCGTCCTCTCCTTGAAAAAATCAGCCACAGACTGAGCCCTGACAAGGCCTGCTGTCTATAACAGCAGAAGGGCGCGCCCCTGTATGACGCCGCAGGCCCGCCCCCCCCCGCCCTCCTGTCTGGATGGCGCGAAACCGTCAATAAGACGCGCGCGTGCACGCGCGCGCGCGCGTACCCGGAAACAGGAAGAACATGGAGGAGCCGCGCTGCTGGAGATCCATGGCGCAGAAACGGCGGCAGATTCAAAACTCCCGGCCAGGTAGGACTCTCTCAAGGCCCCTAAGGATCCTTTACTAGCCTCTAGGAAGAAACAGCAGGTTAGCTAGCAACACCTTTAGACAGGGGGGCCTAGTGATGGGGGGAGAAAGGGTGTCATCCTGTCTCTTAGACATAGTGATCACGGTTGCCCATGCAGAGCATACTCAGGCTATCCCCCCTTTTAGGTTACCCCGGGGAGCCTGCTGTCGAACCAAGTCCCGCAGGCTCCCCCTTACCTGCTCCATGCTGCAGGATGTTTGACCAGCAAACTGATCCAGTCTTCTCCCATCTCCGTGGGTAGCGTAGTAGACCTTCAGGCCCTGGGGTCCTATGAAGGTACCCACTGTCCTGGACCTATATAGCACCCTGGCAAAACAGGAACCTTATGGTTTTTTGCAAACTCCAAGTCCTGGGCCCAGGGTCCAGCCCTCCAAAGAGGAGCATTATAGGCAAAACCCCACGGTTTGGGGCCCGGGTACTGTCCACTTTGGCACTGAGGCTCCTTGGACAGATCCGGTTAGCCCGCCCTTAATCCCAAAGGATGTGGAGCAAAGCTATTCCGTGACCAACACCTAAGACACTGGCGAAAAAACTGAGGGACTCCCTCTAGGGGAGGGGGTTATATAGGGAGGGGACTTCCTGTTTGAAGATTGCCAGTGTCCACACCTGAAGGTACTCCATATAACCCACATAGTAATGAATATGCCGCTCTGTGTCCCGTGATGTACGAGAAAGAAATAGTGTTTTTTTTTCAAAAATGTCGCTCTATTTTTGTATATAGCGCAAAAAATAAAAATCGCAGAGGTGATCAAATACCACCAAAAGAAAGCTCTATTTGTGGGAAGAATAGGACGCAAATTTTGTTTGGGAGCCACGTCGCACGACCGCGCAATTGTCAGTTAAAGCGATGCAGTGCCGAATCGCAAAAACACCTTGGGTCATTTACCAGCGTATTGGTCCGGGTCTTAAGTGGTTAAAGTAGCGCAGTGCCATATTGCAAAAATGGCCTGGTCATGAAGGGGGTAAATCTTCCGGAGCTCAAGGTTAATGTAAAAACCTCTGTCTCCATTTCCCCGCACCCAAAACAGTTGACACCACATGATCCAGCGCTTTCCCCAGCAGCAGCCCTGCTCGTCTCTCTTCCTCCTTTCACAGATGACAAAAGGCAGCAGCAGGAGCCATTGGCTTCTGTTTCGGTCAATCAAGTCCTGCGATGAGGGAAACGGAATGAACCGCACTGTGTGCGTCAATAGATGCACACAGTGCGAGTCAGGAGGGAGTCTGCAGGTGGACCCCCATAGGTTTACTGCTACAAGATGCCGTAGGAGGTAGAGGCACCGGTGGGGGACTGAAAGAGGGAGACTCTGGGACACTCTGTGCAATCGGGTAAGTATACCATGTTTTTTATTATTATTTTAAATAAAAAATAACTAGGATTGTCCCGCTACAGATACTAGTACCGGACCAATACCGAGCATTTGCGCGAGTACTTTTACTCACACAAATGCTCCCGATGATTCACCCGATACCTGGAATGGGTCAGCGGAGGGTCGATCGAGTCCTGAATTAAGCTGGCAGGGAGCCGGTGTCTCGTCTCATTCGGCTACCCATCACATCTTGCTACGGAAGCGACGTTCGGCCGGGAAATTTTGCACTGCGCATGGGCAATGCGTTCCAAGCGATTTTCGACAATACAGAGCAGTGAAACCCATCAGATAATGTCACATTATCCTCAGAAAAAAAAAAAAGATAATGTCACAGAAGTGACATTACTGATAATACAAACACTGAGCTATGCGTTCCAAGACTAATACTTCCCTTGTTACGTGTTACCTAGTGTCTTCAGAACTGTCAGCTGTCCCTGTACAACCCAAAGCAACCTGTGGTATTAGGTTCTGCATTGCTGGTACTTGTAGTGCCTATCCAGAGCAACCTGTGGTGATGGATCCTGCTATGCTGGGACTTGTAGTGCCTCTAAAAATGCCAGCTGTCCTTGGACTGCCTTATACAAGGCAGGGCAACCAGTGGTGATCATCATGCCATGCTGGGACTTGTGTCTCCAGAACTGCCAGCTGTCCTGTACAACCCAATGCTGGGACTTGTAGTGTCTCCAGAACTGCCGGTTGCCCTGGGTTGTAGTGGGGCAGTTTAGAAATCTAGGGGTAATACAAGTCCCAGCATAGCAGGACCTAACACCACAAGTTGCCCTGACTTGTATTGGGGCAGCTGACAGCTCTAGAGGCACTACAAGTTCCAGCATGGCAGGATAATCGGCACTGGTTGCCCTGGATTGTATAGGGAAGTCCAAGGACAGCTGGGATCTTTAAAGGCACTACAAGTCCCAGCATAGAAGAATCTATCACTACAGGTTGCTCTGGATAGGCACTACAAGTACCAGCAATGCAGAACAACACCCCAGGTTGCTTTGGGTTGTACAGGGACAGCTGGCAGTTCTGGAGACACTAGGTAACAATGGAAGTATTAGTCTTGGAACGCATAGCCCAGTGTTTGTATTGTCTGTAACGTCACTTTCGTGACATTTTATGACGGTTTCCCTACTCTGTATTGTCGCAAATCGTTTGGAACGCATCGGGCAAGCGCAGTTCGAAATTTCTTGGCAGAATGTCACTTCCGTAGCAAGATGAGATTCGGTCGCAAATTAAAATGTATTTTTAGAAAAAGTATCAGCAATGACGAGTATTTAAAAAAAAAAAAAGTATCGGTACTTATACTAGGTCTTAAAGTGGTATCGGGACAACCCTAAAATCTAACCTATACAATCACCAACACTTTTCTTCGTTTGCAAATGATTTATAAAAAAGGACAGCTAAACATGATATGCCACAAGATCCATTTAACTGTTTAAATCAATTAGAAAATTATAATGGAAAACACACCATTAATAAAATTTGTATTAAAGACAATTGCAATGAGAACAAGCTTTCTTGGAGGTGAGAAGTTATTCATATGGCAAAACACTCATGCACAAACCACGAGTCCACAAGGGAAATGTAAGAAACAACCACAAATTCTGATTCACAAAACCTAGGCAGTCCTTTAGCCAAGGGAAAATAAAAAACAGTCATGTCATACTATTTTATGAAAAGCCATTTATAATTTACAATAATTAAACTGGGTGTGTAAATTCATCTGAAATGGGTGTTCCAACAGCAAGATCATACTTCCTGTTCATGAAACATTTAATATCAATACAAAATTAGGTACTGGTGTGACATACTGGATCATCCTAGCATACTGGCAATGGACGATTTCCTGAGAAGCACACCAGTAAAAAGGTTAATGACATTAACACCCAAGCTTTACAGGCGTATGAAGCATTGCAATAAAATGATGATATCCTCACATCAAAGCATAGCATAATGATAATGTGATATTTAGGGCATAGAAAATGTTTCTTCATGAAAGAGTCATTGTTTTCTACATTTTGGTGTTCAGGAACAGAATCATCATGTAGCTACAAAGTGAAACATTGTCCTTGGTTGTTAACCACTTGCTTACTGGGCACATATACCCCCCTCCTGCCCAGGTGAAATTTCAGCTTCCAGGACTGCGTCGCTTTAACTGACAATTGCGCGGTCGTGCGACGTGGCTCCTATACAAAATTGATGTCCTTTTTTCCCCACAAGTAGAGCTCTCTTTTGGTGCTATTTGATCACCTCTGCCATCTTAATTTTTTGCGCTATAAACAAAAATAGAGCAACAGTTTTGAAAAAAAAAAATTCAATTTTTTTTAAAAACATTTTTTTCTCAGTTTAGGACGATACGTATACTTCTACATATTTTTGGTAGAAAAAAATTGCAATTAGCGACTGGTTTGCGCAAAAATTATAGCGCCTACAAAATAGGGGACAGAATTATTTTTATTTTATTTTTTTACTAGTAATGGTGGCGATCTGCGATTTTTTTATTGGGACTGCGACATTATGCCGGACACATCAGACACTTGACACATTTATACTGTGATCAGTGCTATAAATATGCACTAATTACTGTATAAATGTGACTGGCAGGGAAGGGGTTAACACTAGGGGTTGAGGAAAGGGTTAAATGTGTACCCTGCCTAGTGTTGACTGGGGGAGGTGACCGATCTGTGCCCCTATGTACAAGGGACACAGATCGGTCTCCTCTCTCCCTGACAGGACGTGGATCTGTGTGTTTATACACACAGATCCACATCCTTGTCTCTGTAACCGCCGCCAGGCACGCACATCGGCATCTCAGTGATGCTGCGGGCACGCACGCGCCGCCATCGGTGGCGGTCGCGCACCCCCCAGTGGAACTGCCTTACAACTTTGTACGGCCGGCAGGAAGTGGTTAAATATTCAATCGCGTGTGGAGAAGAAAAAAACCCAAACACCTTCTCCCAATCGATTAGATTTAAAAATCGAGTTGGTAGGTCAAAACGATTCATATTTTCAAAAAATATTTTTTTAACCCTGTACCAAGGACATGAGAGAACATGGCCTGTCATATTACACGTGGGGAAGGGAGACACACACACTAACACTTACCCGAGCGATCACCCATAGGGTGTTCTCAGTAATACAGATGGGCCTCGCCCCACATTTCCTGGTTGGACGATCCATCTTTGGGAGTACCATGCTCCCTGCAGCCGCCACTGACAGAGGCAGGCAACGATCATTGTTCCTCTCCGATCACTTACCGTCATGATGACGGTGTGTAGGTGAGTAAAGGCTCCCAGGTAAACGATGCTGTTCAGATACTCCTACTTCTGAGGCTCAGGGTGGGACAGCGGAAGTGACTGGACACATCACAATACCGCCAGCAACCACTAGAGACAGCGACTGCTGACATGTAGGAGAAGAAGCGAACGATGCTGTCCCGAGTCCACTGGGTGGCGCACTGTGAGAAAGAAGAAAGCCCAGGCCTAGGCATCAATCCAGATGTCAGTTCCGAAATCATCGCCATCTGCGTTCCACGCTGGTTCTGACGGCTTCTCCTTGGTCCAGTCTTCCTTCAGGGCTTCCGTAGCAGTTATTTTAAATGGGGGGGGGGGGGGGGGTGGTTTGAAAATCTATTTGAATCACAAATCGAGTTTTTTAATCGATTTTTATTTTTTATTTTTTTAGGGAATAAATAAAAAACGCCCAGCTCTATGAGGACAACACTATGCTGCTTCTGGGCAACACTGCCGACTCAAAGGAACCAATGTCAGTGATTGTGGGCTTTCAAACAAACTCCAGCCTAGTAATCAACTGGACCAAAGCCCAATTCATGCCAATAGATGTAGCACCGGATAGTCTGGGGCATACGGTACATGATCTGCCAGTGTCATCCGGTTTTAAAGTACTTGGGAGTCTATGTCACTCCTGTGACAGGATTATGTTTCCCTCAATTTGTCACCCTTGAGCAATAGAATTCGAGATAGAGCCAAAGTGTGGGCGCGCCTTAAGATGTCCATGGTAGGCAGGGTGAATCTTATAAAAATGGTCTTAATGCCACAACTTTACATAGCACCCCTTATGGTGGTTCCCCGTAAAGTATTCCAAATCATTAACTCCATCTTCAGAGCATGTCTATGGCTCAACAAGCCCCCACGGGTTAAGTTGGAGCAATTGCAAAAGTCCAAATTCATTCCTATTTACTAGGGTTGTCCCGATACCATTTTTTTAGGACTGAGTACAAGTACCGATACTTTTTGTCATGTACTCGCCGATAGTACCAAGTACTCCCGCAAATACTCGGTATAGGTCCCGATACCGATACTGGTATCAGGACAACCCTACTATTCACATTAAACAAAGATATTGGCCGATTTGAGAAGCATTCCTCTAGGTCAGGCATATGCAATTAGCAGACCTCCAGCTGTTACAGAAACACAAATCACCATGAGGCAGAGCAAGACCCCCAACAGTCACAAGCATGACACCCAGAGGCAGAGGCATGATGGGACTTGTAATTTTGCAATAGCCGATTGCATTTCCCTGCTCAAGTTTTTTGCCAGCTGGGGCACCAGCACCACCACTGCCTCTGACATGGAATCAGGCAAGGCCCCCAATGAAAAAACTGTAAACAAGGAGGAAAGTCTAGGAGCAAGTAACTCTCGCTGTTGGGAGTAAAATTCAGAGGGTAGGCCATTCACTCCCAGGGTCTTGCCAGGTTTAAGTAGAGTTATGGCTAACTAGACTTCCTCCAGGGTTATGTCTGAATCAAGGTCCAAACTAGTCTCCGAGTCAAGCAGTAGGACAGGAAATTCTGTCAAGGTAGGAGCATAGATCAGAGGTAGTATAGGCCACACGAGAAGAACATAAAAGTTGCAAGTAGTGAAAGAAGCGGTCATTGATGCTATAGTCATATATAGCTATGACTAAGCATTGAAGCTTAATGCGAAACGCGTCAGCTGTTTTTTGTTCCCACTGTATGCTTTCTTTGTAGTGCATCCATTTATTTTACCACAATAAAGGGCTATTTTTGAATTTTACCTATTTTTGAGTGCGGCTGTCCAAAACCTCTTCTTCTGATTGCCTAGTGCATTGCCGGCACCTGCCTGGGTTCTAAACGGACATTGATTGCCTGGAGCTCACCTGGAGCGGTTGTCTTTCCCATTCGGTCATTGATGCTAATGGGCGACCGCAAAAGTCCACCCCCTTGGTCTCTAATATCACCGATATGTGTTGTAGCAAACTGGCCCTTAGCTAGCCACGCCAAAAGCCTACCATTCTTATTGTCATGTTCCAAAATTCTCTGCACCATAGTTAGCATAGACTTCTCAGTCATCTCCACCCAAAGCAAAGATACCTGTTTAAGACCATATGGCCAGGCCCCACATGTACTGGGACTAGGGTGGTCGACATGAGCAACCTCCTTCCAACTAACCTTCTCTAACTCCTCTAAGTATTGTGCAGATGCCTTACGGGCAGCTGCAATGTGGGGGATGTAGACACCTTGGGTTTATGCCTTAAAAGGCATTTCAAGTTACCGTGGGGGGGGGGGGGTAGATTCTGCATTAGATGGCCAAAGCTAGAAAATCCCCCTCTGTACACCTTCCTATATACAGTGGAACCTCGGATTACGAGCATAATTCATTCCAGGAGAATGCTCGTAATCCAAAGTACTCGCATATCAACGCGAGTTTCCCCACTGTAGTCGATAGAAAAATAATTAGTTACGCATTGACTTCATTGGTATGCAATACAACATGCTGCCAAAGGTGGGGGGGCACCAGAGAGCCTTGGAAACATCTGGAAAGGCCCGAGGACACCTTGGCAAACCTTGGAAAGACTTAGTTCCCGAGGTCAGCCAAGCTGTTCGTGGGCCATTCTCAACGGCGCAGTTCAGCTCTGGCACCCCCACCTCAGGTCAAACGCGGCACTGAACACCGCTTTGGCCTGAATCCTGCTTGTTTTGCGAGACAACACTTGCAAACCGAGTTAGTTTTTTTTTTTTTAAATACAGTGCTCGTATTGCAAAACGTTCATTAACCGCAATCAGAGATAACACTGTAGTAGGATACTCTATCCAGTTTCTGGACAGTATCCACAAACAGTCCCCCGGCGGGCCCAGTTTCAAGGTCATTCACACCGGGGAGTGATCGGAGACACCCCTCGGCAGAATAGTGGCCTCCGATTTTTTGCGCAACAAGGTCTGAGAACCAAATCCGTATTTTTTGTGCTATAAACAAAATAGCGCCAATTAAAAAAAATATATATATTTTTTACTTTTTGATTTAATAAATATCACAATTTGTTGCCTCAGTTTTGGCCAATATGTATTCTTCATACGTTTTTTTTTACCAAAAATATCACAATAAGCGTTTATTGATTTGCACAAAAGTTATAACATCTACAAAATAAGGGATATGTTTATGGCATTTTTTTTTTTTACTACTAGTAATGGCAGCGATCTGCGATTTTTATTGTGATCGTGACATTGCGACAGATCCGACACTAATGACACGTTTTTGGGACCACATTTATACAGCGAATAGTGCTAAAAAATTGCACCGATTACTGTGTAAATGTGACTGGCAGGGAAGGGGTTAACCCTAGGGGCGCTCACAGGGTTAAATATGTTCCCTAGTGAGTGATTCTAACTGTAGGGGGAGGGGACCGATGTGTGTTCCCAGTACAGAGGAACACACATCAGTCTCCTTACATCTGACAGGACTAGGATCTGTGTGTTTACACACACAGATCCATGGTCCTGCCGTTATGTGCGATGTGCCGGTGGCGCACGTGCACCCCCTAGCTGCCCAGGACGTCATATGACGACCACACCGAGGGAGGGAGGGCTCTTACCGATGTCATTTTACAAGGAAGGGGTTAAAGTAGGTCACCTCAGCCATATAATGGAATATTGGGGGGGGGGGAGAAAGTGTCCAGAGTCCCGCTCGATTGTGCTTTAACCGCATGGTGCAGGTGCATGTAGTAAAAATACATTGTGTATAGATGGCACTGTGGAACTACAACTGTATACGGGCCTTCTCAGTTTTGTGCCCCTGGCCTAGTCCAGAGGAACACCCAGTTTCAGGATGTTCTCATGATGTGAATTATCTGCAAAAATTAGGACTGTCATGGGGTGCTGCTCCACGTCTTCTACTGTTACACAACTTTGGAGTTTTAGTTGCCTTTGGGCTGGTTATAGGGGATCCAAGCAGCCTCACATTATATGGGACCTGCGGGTGTGGGGGGGGGGGGGGAGGGATGGATGGTTGGCTGTTGACCGAGTTTGGATAAAATGTTTTTTTTTTCCCCTTTTCATATTTTTTTCTTGTTTTCTTGATTTGTTTCTACACTTATGTTCCTTTCAAGCATGGACAAAGTTCTCTTTATGATGTAAACCATGATATAAATCTGCAGACAGGGGATACAATCAGGTGTGGGGAGGTTGTGCGCGGGTGGATACGGGATTCTGGTGACCCCTGGAGGGCTGGAGTGCATGTTTACCTGTTCACTATGTATTTAATTTCTGTTGATACAATGTTTAGTTTTATTCATTTTGTCATCTTAAAAGTCCCCTCTTCCCCAATTACATTTTTTTCCTACTTTTTGGGATGTGGTACCTGGCTCCACCTATCTCCGGTTGATCTATTGTAATACAATGTCTAAGGTAATGGTAATTTCTTGGAATGTGCGGGGTGCCTCGGCTCAGCTGTTAAACGTTCTTTAGTGTTTAATTATGCTTAAAATTTCAATCATCAGATTTGTATTTTGCAGGAGATGCATCTTGTAGGCTCCCACATACTAGGCCTTAGGCGGGCGTGGGTTGGTTCACATAACCATGCAGTGTACTCCAGCTACTCTGGGGGGGGGGGGGGGGGGGGTCAGTGTCCTGGTGCACAGATCACTTATTTTTCTGCTTCTGGACATTCGGCTTCACCCTCGGTGGTTGTTATCTGGTGATGCACATTTTTAATAGCGCATACTCCCTTGGTTTTGTGGGGCTGTACTTGGCTGATGTTTCTATGCTTACTAATACTATGCAAATAGTGCTTAATTATGGGATGTGCTCCTGATGTTAAAGAGGAGTTCCACCCAAATTTGGAACTTCCTCTTATCCCACTCCTTACCCCCTTACATGCCACATTTGGCATGTAATTTTTTTTGGGGGGGAGTGGGGGCTTCAGTAGGAGTGTGACTTCCTGTCCCACTTCCTGCTTCCGCCGAGGGGCTGGTTAGGCGATTAAGCCTTAATCGCCTACACCAGCCCCTCCCTGTAGGCGATCACATGGGACACTGACAGGTCCCATGCGATCGCCTCTCCAATCAGAGGCGAGCCGCGCCGCGCACGCATGCGCAGTGCGGCTCGCGCATGCGCAGTGGGTGCCCGGCCGTGAAGCCGAAGGCTGTCACGGCTGGGTGCCCACAGTCAGGATGGAGATGCCGGCCGGGGAGGGGGGGAGAGGAGCGGAGCCCCGGTCGGCGCGTCGCTGGAACGCAGGAGCAGGTAAGTGAGTGTTTATTAAAAGCCAGCAGCTACACTTTTTGTAGCTGCTGACTTTTAATAAACACATTTTTGGGCTGGAACACCCCTTTAATATCGCCCCTTTTCCAGATCTGGACAGGCTTTCACCTGCCGGTGGTCCCCTTGCTTGGCCCAGTGGATATCCCTTGTAGACGTCTGGCGACACTTTCACCCTGCACTTGGGAGTTTACGTTCTTTCGTACGTCCTCTCGCATTGACGTGGACTTTGGTTCTCAGACCTTGTTGCGCAGAATATCGGCGGCCACTATTCTGCTGAAGGGTGTCTCTGATCACTCCCCGGTGTGAATGACCTTGAAACTGGGCCTTCCGGGGGACTGGTTGTGGAGACTGTCCAGATACTGGATAGAGTGTTAACCCCTTCCCTGCCAGTCACATTTACACAGTAATCAGTGCAATTTTTTTTGTCCCCTGGGGGTGGTTAGCAAGTGGGGGAGGGATATGGCTCCTTTGAGAATGAACAGTGGGAGGAGGCCCTACAGGCTATCCAGATGTGCTCCCTAAATGTGGCTCAACGCCTGTCTCAGCTATACATTGTACTGTCGGCACACTTTACACCAACTAGACTGTTCAGGGTGGGGGCGAGACCGGATTCGGACTGCCCCAGATGTCTGAGGGGCCATGGGGATCTTATCAAATTTGCTATGGCACTGTCCCAAGCTGCATTTATATTGTACAGGTTTTCTGACTACTGTTAATAGAGTTTTCCAGGTCAATGTACTGACAGACCTTAAACCATGTATAGTGGGTATTTTGGATGTTCTCCCAATTGATGATCACCCACTGCAAGCCATTGCTAGAGCCTTGTTTCAGGCTCGCAAGCTCATCCTACAGCATTGGAAGGCAGTTGACCCTCCAACAGTGACAGAATGACTAGCTCAGATGGGTTGGAGAAATTCATCTTTCAGCATAGGGGGACGCTCTGGCAAGTTTGATGAACTTTGGGCACCTTGGTTAGATACCCATGGCCTCTCCTACTGTAGATCTAGTATTACATGGTCTATTACTATAATGCTGTTGGTATTGCAATCTTGATCGCTAGGGATGCCTGCTAGCTAAATGTTATGCAATTCCTGTACTGGCGATATGTAGGTTCTACTTGATCCATGTCATAAGATGTCGTGAAGTGATTGCTGCTTATAATGAACATGACATTGTATCCTCGGAAATTATGACAGATGATTTCTCCACATTTTATTTTTTTCTTTAATGAACTTCTTTGAGAAAAAAATTAAATAAAAAATTAACAGGTTAGCACAGCCCTGGAGTGAGGACTTGGGTAAGTATTTAGAGAAGGGGATAATTTTACTTCTTCACAGATGAGGCTGCACTGAACAACACTGTACTCCCTGCTCCCTTCACACACAGTCCCTGTGTGAAGGAAGGCGAGCCATTAACATGCAAAGACCTGTTGTGTGTACATCTTTGACCGCTTGTGATTGGATACAACGATCACGTGGTAAAGCGCCACTGTGTTTGGCCCTTTACCCCGATCTGTGTCCAGGGCACACAGCGGTAGAGCTGCATGATTAAGCGTCAAGAATCGTTATTGCGATTTTTCCCATTGCGATTCTTGATACAGGGTTTCACTATCTGACATGAAAATTATTTTCTCTCAGCACTTTGGTATGCAAAGAATTTTCAGTCTGCTCTCAGCCAAAAGTCAATCTGGGCAATCTGCCAGGTCTGGGCAGACTGCCAAGTTTTGAAAACATTCTTTATCAGTGGAAAGTTAAGTCTAAACATTGTATCACTTCAAAAAGGAATAAACTTCTTTTGTATGTAAATTAGGAATTTTCAACCACTTAAAAACCAAACCTTTTTCTGACAGCTCTTTTCAAGTTAAACTCATTATTTTTTTTGTTATAAAACTACTTAGAACCCCCAAAGATTATATAACTTTTTAGTAAAGACCCTAGAGAATAAAATGGCGGTTGTTGCAATATTTTATGTTGCACTGTATTTGCGCAGCAGTCTTTTTAAATGCATTTTTTTTTTTTTAGAAAGAAATTACTTTAATGAATTAAAAAAAAAAATAGCCAGTAAAGTTAGCCCATTTATTATTATTTTTTTGTATAAATGTAAAAGATTTTACGCCGTGAAAATCGTGAGAGAATCGAGATTCTAATTTTGGCCAGAATTGTGCAGCTCTACACAGCGGTCAGAGTACCTGATGGCTGCCCCAAGGGCCACACAGCAGGACATCTAGGGACACCCTCCCAGATCTAGCCAACAGACGGACATTTAACAGTGTGGTAGGGAAGTGGTTAAGGCAGCCTATAATTTAAATGGACCATCAAATTCACATCATAAAAACTGCACCTACAGCAAGTTTTGCTAGCACAGCATTGCATTATCAGTCATACACAGGTGCAATTCATAATGAACTGAAATGCAGCGCACAAACACACAGAGGTGCATTACTGCAGTGCTGTGAAAGGATCCCAAGACCCCTTTCACACTGATGTGGTTTTCAGGCACTTTTGGGCTAAAAATAGCGCCTGTAAAGCGGCTCCCCTGCAGTCTCATTGTGAAAGACCAAGGCCTTTCACACTGAGGCGATACGCTGGCAGGACGTAAAAAAGAAAAAAAAAAAAAGAAAGAAAAAGGACTCCGACGCAAAAACGGTAATAAAGCACTGCTAAAAATAGTGGCGCTTTACCACCGATGCCGCCCCAGTGTAAAAGGAGCTTTAATGTGGTTGGTTCCTAAAAATGAGTACATTCTTTTACATAGCCAAGCAAACCTCATTTTGAATACTCAAAGTGTACAGAAATATATAGAATTTTCCTTGCATACTAGCTGTATAAAATTGTAGAAATTTAAGGTTCACTGAGTGAAAAACATACCGCTTTAGTAAATCAACCCCATTAGTGGAAACAGCATATGGAATTAAAAAAAGATTTAAACCCAAAAACGTGCAACGTTAGAACCCTTCGTTTGCTTAAAGCGGATATTCACTCTCTTCTCTACTCCTCCCTTCCTTCCATCCTCTATACCAGTGATGGCAAAACTTGGCACCCCAGATGTTTTTTGAACTACATTTCCCATGATGTTAATGCAGGTTAGTGGAGCATCATGTTTTTAGAAAACAGCTTTCACATTTTTTCCCCCCATCTCAGTACTGCTAATCTCCTGCTGCAATTTCCAGGCTACCAGCAAATGCCAATGGCAGCTTCCTGCATCTCTGATTGCAAAAAATTAGAAACGTGTCTGCACATTGTGTGTTAGCACAAAAGCTTATAGCCCTGGTGACCAACCTTTAGCCCTTTTTTATCCGATGTGTGGCCCTCAGACCTTAGCAGTCTGGAGTGGTGAACGTTGATAGGGGTAACAGCATTGAGCTCTATTAGCCTCATGCAACATGTTCCCAGGATTGTATTGTCTTCTGCAGCAATACCCCCAGACAAAAAATGAAAATAATGTAGTATGTCCACACTCTCTGACCCTCATTTCCTCTATTAGGTCTGCAGTTTCTGACAATCCTCGAGCATAACATATACTTAACATTACATACGGCCCTTTGATGATGTCAGGGGCTGCTTTCGAGGCCCCCTTTAGCTTATAAGTTTGCAATCACTGGCCTTATAGTCTCTACAGGTAGCACATGTGAAAGAGTAACAGGAATGCAGCTGGAAGCCGGGGACAAACCGTTTTCAGACTTCACATCAGCCCCAATATACCTCTCAAACACTGCAGGGGTTAAATGCTTGTTTTTTGCCTAGGGTACATTAAAACACTTTTACTTAGCTTCTACTTCGCTGGTTCTGCATTGTACATGATGATGCCAGAGTGTGACCAACAGATGTAGTGTCGAAGAGAAGTGGCTTTGGGGACTGGATTTTTTTGATTTAAAATTATTTTGGATTATCAAATTTATTTTAATAAAATGCTTTGAGTAAAAAAATATCTAAGAATTGTGTTTAGTCGGCATGAAATGGAGATTAGTTATGTAGCACGAGGCTGTATATTCTGCAATGATTACATTTTTGGTAAACTCATTCAATGAATCCAAGCTCTGCAAGCTGAGATAACATGCATTGCATTGATGTATTCACACCATGAGCTAAACCAAAGTTCAGGATATTCCTTTATACCATTATTTTGCAAATCTATATACACTACAAACCGTATGTTCGAATCAGTTCTGATATTGCTGTTTTACTAACCTGACAGGTTATTATTCTAAATAGGAAACAAACTACCAGCAAGAATAAGTCCTTATATTTAAAGAGCATCTGTCCTTTCAGATCCATCATGGCAGCGCCTGTTAGCGGGCATCCACTCAACTGCTGTCGCCACATCCCTTACATTCTTGTGTCACTGCCGTATCAGCATCTGCTGCGGGACAGAAATTACGCTCTTTAAAAATTATTTAAATCAAGCCTTACTAGTGATTTAAATAAAATCCACCCTGCTTCACAGTGTACATCTAGCCAGTAGCCACATGGTCCAAATCTAGATTCTAAAGAGAAAGAAAAAAAAATTTGATTAAATTTACACTTATCGGGACCCCGCTTGCTGCCACCACATTACTGCAACAAGACCCCTCTTGCCACCACTGCACATAACCACCAATACACCTCAGTGCATTTCAGCTGGCACTGCACCGCTGCACTCACAGACAACAAACTACGCATCTATGTTAACATTTGGTCTAGCAACAAGTAGCAATTTGCCACAATATAGCTCTGTGCACTTCAACTTCCTATATTTCTGCCCTAGGTAACACTGCAGGTCTGCATACTTCTACACTAGCCAACACTGCAACGACAATATTTTGTACTCACCAACATTGCAATAATGTGCACTTTTGTAGTTGCTGTACCAATTCACTTTTACTCTCCGATACCACACCAACCCTTTACACTCACCAAAAATGCAGCAACACCCACCCTTGCACTTGCCAACGCCTCAATGATGTGCACTTTTGCACTCACCAACACTGTTCCAATGCACATTTTTGCACAAGCATAGTTGTGCGCAAGGGGTGTGCCAGGTGTGCCTGGGCACACCCTAATCCTGAGGTTGGCAACCCGTAAATCACAATCTACCTGCCGATCATGGGCAGGTGACGGATAAAACGCGATCCTTCCTTGCCGACCCCAGAACCTGGACAGGAGGAGCAGTTGGGGTGGAATTTAGTGGAACAGATCTGTATTTTTCTCCTGCAGCAGCTGAAAGTAGGGTTCTCCTCCTCTCCCTCCCACCAGCATTCAGCTGCCACAGGAGCAAAATACAGGGGACCGATACTAATATATGCCACAGCCGCCACCTCTCCTGTCCATCTTCTTTCTGTTGCCCGAGTCCCCCTTCCCCCCCATATTTTTTCAGGAAGGATAGTGGAGAAGAGGCCGGTTTATATGTCACACACGCATATGTGTTGGAGATTTGAGGTGCACACCCTAATGCAATAGGCTCTGCACGCCTATGTGCACAAGCATGCATGTCTGTGGTCACCAACATGCACCGATGTGCATATCTGCAAGGATACTCGCTGACATCACACCTCCATGCATTTCTGCACTAGCCAAGCCTACAACCACATGCACTTTTGTCCTTGCCTACACAGAAAAACAAGCATTTCAGTACTTACTGACACACATGTTTTCACTCATTGACACGGTACCAATGTGCACATTTGCACTCTCCAATACCACAGTGATGAACTTTTCAACTTGCCAGCAATATGCTGACACAACGGCGTGCTTTGCTGTATTTTGCCAACAATGCATTTTGAAGCATGCTTACAAAGCTGCCATGCCCACTTTTGCACTCGCCGACCCTGCAACAGGGCATATTTGTGTCAATTTTCCATACTGTTATAGGGTTGTCACCTCATCCCTTTAAACCTGAACACATATGAATTACACAGGTTATGTGGCATTTAAACTCACTTAGTGCCTTATCTATATTAAATTTGCCTCAGAACCTGTGCAATCCATATGTTTTGGGGTTTAAAGGGATGAGGTGGCAACCCTATACTGTTAACATGTGGTTACACCCCTTTAACACCTGATGCAATATATACTTATACACATCATATTATGATCTGAGCACATCTGTTTTATTGTAGATCAACGGTCAGACCGGAAACCGAGTCCCTCTGCCCCAATTTGTCTCTTTGCCCCATGTTGGCATTATGTTCACAGCAGCATTTGCATTTTGCAGGACAGGTTGGGGACCGGTGATAGACAGTTGGCCAGCTTAAACATGTATTGCAAAGTTTGCTAGAAAGGGTATATTGTAGTGTTCATCCAGAATTTGTAGGTTTTCCATACTCATCTCGTTGAATGAACGCACACACTTTCACTAGTGATGCATTACTGAGCTTCATTAGTTGTGTGTCTTTTATAGCTGCCTGGGGTTTAGCTGAAACATAAATATTCAAAATGACATGACATGGTAAAGCCTATATGAGATCAGTGACCGGGATCACATCTCTGCATAAAGTATCACAACACTGTCAGGACCCAATTGTGTTTATTTATTCCCTGACAGCTGATGGCAGTGTGTGAAAATACAAGGTGGACAATGGCTTTGTAAACAAACATTCACAGGAACACAAGCTTACATCTAAAATGGAAAATAAGATCAATCTTAGGCGGAAAATTGAGCCACCCCCCCCCCCCCCCCCCAAGTCTACAGCGAGCCGGAACCGGGGGTGATGAGATCTCTGCACATCATAGACACTGATGGTTCTTTATAGAATACATAGAACTGGTCTTTATGATTAAATGACAGTGATGATAATAAAGGTGAACTCCTGTCAGTGCAGGCAGAGATCAGTGATAATGATGAGATGCAGGATGTGTAGGGATGCGATGGAGAGCAGTGATGATGGCTGGTGTCTCCAGGTATAATTAGAACTAGTCATGGAGCTTCATCTCCATTCACATGATGTGATCCTGGAAAGGCTGAGATTGCCCATACACCGAGGATTGCCCATACACCGAGGATTGCCCATACACCGAGCACATCAATGGGCTATTCAATGAATGATAACCAGCCCAGCACTGGCTCTATAGAAAACCCATTCACCTCCTGGGTGACGGAAAGGTCAATCCAGCGCCGAGCAGCAGCTCATCAATATGAGGAACATATCCGTGTGATTCCAGTGAGTGATGTCAGCCCATTATATGAATGGTGGGAATACACAGGCAGCGATGTGCTCAGTCCCCGGGGTCGTCGTGTGTATTCCACACACCCCCCCCATATGTATATTTACACACACACAGGGGGTCCGGGCCCCCCCCACCTCTCACCCCTTCACACACCTGAATGTAGTTGTTCTCGCAGTAGTCCGCTACCCTCTCCAAATTGGTATAACTGTCGAGCAGGGCCCGCCGGCCGCCGGGGATCTCCTCCTCCAGCAGCATCTGCAGCTCCGCCATGTTTTTCCTCAGCACATTCTCCTCCTAGGAGCCCCGCTACACTGCGGAGGGAGAGCGAGGAAAAGGCGAGCGCGGGAACGCGCGCTGTGTGAACAAAAACCCCAAAAGGCGCGCTCCCTCACACTCTCAGCAAGGGGGCATGTGCAGAGGAGCGCGCGCCCGGGCTCACAGCTGTGGTGAAAACTAGCGCGCCTGCGCGTCGCGAATGAGCGTGGTTTGGTGGGCGCGCGGTCCTGTCTTTTTGCTCGAGCTTCGCTTCGTACGGTCTCCTAGCAACAGGCAGACACTGAGAGCGCTAGAAAGAGGGCACCATGGCGGTGATCCAGAGCTCTCAGCTGAGCTGACACTCATTTAAAGGGAATGCCCTTCTTTGGAAACATGTGTCTCTGTCAGTCTTTTCTTTTTTTCGTCCCTGGTGTACAGACCTCTATATAAAAAAAATATTGTACAGTAAAACCTTGGTTTGAGAGTAACTTGGTTTGATAGCGTTTTGCAAGACAAGCAAAATGTTTTAATAAATGTTGCCTTGATATACAAGCAATGTCTTGATATAAGAGTAGTGTCATGTCACAACTGAGTATAAAAAAAAAAGCGGATACTCTAAGGCCCAGGGGCGTTGCTAGGTCCCAAAAAGACCAGGGGCTTCAGCCCGCAAGCCCAGCTGGCACCGGGGGGGGGGGGGGGGTTTGCTGCGGTAGGCGGAGTGGTGCCGGGTGACCTACCTGACACACACACCCAGACCTACACACACACTGACATAACCTGCATACACCAACACCAGGGGCGTTGCTAGGTGCCAAAAAGACCAGGTGCTTCAGCCCGAAGCCAAGCCAGCACCGGGGGGGGGGGGGGTGCGGGTGCGGTCGGTGGAGTGGCACATGGTGTTTTTTTTGTAGTACATGCTATAGGAATGTAAAATACCTAGAACACCTTTTGGGTTACCCAAAGAGAGTAGTGTGCTACGGTGAACAGTGGCTGTTGCCAAATTGCATTGCAACAGGTTGGGGGACTTAAAGGGGCATGGTTAAATAAAACAAAAGCATTCGTGTACCCATAAAATATGATTTGATTAATAAAAGTAATGTCAGTAAAAATATGAAAATAACCTAGCTAAAAAGTTGACACTGTCAGCCAGTAAAGCAGTGGACGGTGTCAGTAGGGCAGTAGACGGTGTCAGTAGGGCAGAGGACGGTATCAGTAGGGCAGAGGACGGTATCAGTAGGGCAGAGAACGGTGTCAGTAGGGCAGAGGACGGTGTCAGTAGGGCAGAGGACGGTGTCAGTAGGGCAGAGGACGGTGTCAGTAGGGCAGAGGACGGTGTCAGTAGGGCAGAGGACGGTGTCAGTAGGGCAGAGGACGGTGTCAGTAGGGCAGAGGACGGTGTCAGTAGGGCAGAGGACGGTGTCAGTAGGGCAGAGGACGGTGTCAGTAGGGCAGAGGACGGTGTCAGTAGGGCAGAGGACGGTGTCAGTAGGGCAGAGGACGGTGTCAGTAGGGCAGAGGACGGTGTCAGTAGGGCAGTGGACGGTGTCAGTAGGGCAGAGGACGGTGTCAGTAGGGCAGAGGACGGTGTCAGTAGGGCAGTGGACGGTGTCAGTAGGGCAGAGGACGGTGTCAGTAGGGCAGTGGACGATGTCAGTAGGGCAGAGGACGGTGTCATCTGGTGAGAACTGTATATATGTATGGTGTATTGCCCCCCCAATACCCCCCCGACTGTAGATATGGATGGTGTATGGGGGGGGGGGGGATTGTATATATGGAGGGGACTGTATAAATGTATGGTCTATAGGGGAGACCTGTATATATGGGGGACTGTATATATGGGGGGGAGGGACTGTATATATGGATGGGGGATGGGGTGGAGAACTGTATATATGGGGGGGAACCATATGGGGAGGGAGAATTGTATATATGGGGGATAAATGTACAAATGGGGGAGAACTGTACATATGGGGGGCTGTATATATGGATGGTGAATGGGGGGACTGTATATATGGATGGTGAATGGGAGGGACTGTATATATGGGGGGAGAGAACTGTACATATGGGGGGACTGTATATATGGATAGTGTATGGGGGATAACTGTATATATGGGGGGCTGTATAAATGGATGGTGAATGGGGGGGACTGTATATATGGGGGGGAGAGAACTGTACATATGGATGGTGAATGGGGGGGGGGGCTGTATATATGGGGGGGGAGAACTGTACATATGGGGGGACTGTATATATGGATAGTGTATGGGGGATAACTGTATATATGGGGGGCTGTATAAATGGATGGTGAATGGGGGGGACTGTATATATGGGGGGGAGAGAACTGTACATATGGATGGTGAATGGGGGGGGCTGTATATATGGGGGGGAGCTGTATATATGGATGGTGTATGGGGGATAACTGTATATATGGGGGGCTTTATATATGGATGGTGAATGGGGGGACTGTATATATAGGGGGATAGAGAACTGTACATATGGGGGGAACTGTATATATGGATGGTGAATGGGGGGACTGTATATATGGGGGGGGAACTGTGTATATGGATGGTGAATAGGGGGGGACTGTATATATGGGGGGAACTGTATATATGGATGGTGAATAGGGGGGAATATATATATGGGGGGAACTGTATATATGGATGGTGAATAGGGGGGGACTGTATATATGTATGGTGTATTGCCCCCCCCGACTGTAGATATGGATGGTGTATGGGGGGGGGGGAGAATTGTATATATGGAGGGGACTGTATATATGTATGGTCTATAGGGGAGAACTGTATATATGGGGGACTGTATATATGGATGGGGGATGGGGTGGAGAACTGTATATATGGGGGGAACCATATGGGGAGGGAGAATTGTATATATGGGGGATAAACGTACATATGGGGGAGAACTGTACATATGGGGGGCTGTATATATGGATGGTGAATGGGGGGACTGTATATATGGATGGTGAATGGGAGGGACTGTATATATGGGGGGAGAGAACTGTACATATGGGGGGGACTGTATATATGGATAGTGTATGGGGGATAACTGTATATATGGGGGGGCTGTATATATGGATAGTGTATGGGGGATAACTGTATATATGGGGGGCTGTATATATGGATGGTGAATGGGGGGGCTGTATATATGGGGGGGAGAGAACTGTACATATGGATGGTGAATGGGGTGGGGACTGTATATATGGGGGGGGGAGCTGTAATTATGGATGGTGTATGGGGGATAACTGTATATATGGGGGGCTTTATATATGGATGGTGAATGGGGGGACTGTATATATAGGGGGATAGAGAACTGTACATATGGGGGGAACTGTATATATGGATGGTGAATGGGGGGACTGTATATATGGGGGGGAACTGTATATATGGATGGTGAATAGGGGGGGACTGTATATATGGGGGGGAGCTGTATATATGTATGGGGGATAACTGTATATATGGGGGGCTTTATATATGGATGGTGAATGGGGGGGACTGTATATATAGGGGGATAGAGAACTGTACATATGGGGGGAACTGTACATATGGATGGTGAATGGGGGGACTGTATATATAGGGGGGAACTGTACATATGGATGGTGAATAGGGGGGCACTGTATATATGGAGGGAACTGTATATATGGATGGTGAATGGGGGGACTGTATATATGGGGGGAACTGTATATATGGATGGTGAATAGGGGGGGACTGTATATATGGGGGCGGAGAGCTGTATATATGGATTGTGTATGGGGGATAACTGTATATATGGATGGTGAATGGGGGGACTGTATATATGGGGGGAGAGAGAACTGTACATATGGGGGGGTGTATTTATGGATGGTGAATAGGGGGACTGTATATATGGGGGGGAACTGTACATATGGGGGGGGGAACTGTATATATGGATGGTGAATAGGGGGACTGTATATATGGGGGGCGGAGAGCTGTACATATGGGGGGGAACTGTATATATGGATGGTGTATGGGGGATAACTGTATATATGGGGGGCTGCATATATGGATGGTGAATGGGGGGGGCTGTATATATGGGGGGCTGTATACAGTATATGGATGGTATATTGGGGAGAACTGTACATATGGGGGAGAGTTGTCTATAGGGGGGACACTGTATATAGGGGGGAGACCTGTATATATGGGGGGGGGGAGAAGCAGTGAGGACTGTATCTGTATGTATAATGTATGGTGGGGGGGGGGAGAGAGAGGTGAGAGTACTGACATACTGACTTTTAACATGGCAAAAACTAACCTTATAAACTGAGCTCCAGCACGATCTCTGTACAGTGTACACTTTCCTACAGAGCAACAGGGAATGGTAGGCTCCGCCTTCAACCCCACCTCCTTGTCCCTTCTGCAGCCAACCACAGGAGTGCACCCGGAAAAATGGAGGCTCTGCCTCCACCCCTGTGTCCCGTCTGCAGCACACATAGCAGACGGAGGAGAGCCGAGGAGCTCTGAGGAGAGGAGAGCCGCCCGAGCGCCGAGCAATGTGTATTTGTACGTCCCGCCTTCTGGAGCCTGCGGCGCCTGTGATGGACGTCACACGTCCTGTGGCGCGGTATTGGAGCAGTGGGACCTCCATCACAGGCTCCAGAAGGCGGGACCTGCTGCTATGGCACTCGGCAGGACTCGGTTCGGCGGCGTTCGGGAACAGATCGTTCCCGGCGGTCGCCGATTGGCTCGGGGCTCACAATAGAGAGCCTGCATGCTGAGACTCAGGGCTTTTCGGGGACCCATTCGGTGCTCCAGCCACCCAAGCCCGGGTCTCCCGACACCTATGACCAACACTGAACACTACACTACACTGACCACTACACAACACTGACCACTACACTGACCAAACCACACTACACTGACCACTACACTACACTGACCACTACACTACACTAACCAAACCACACTACACTGACCACTACACAACACTGACCACTACACTGACCAAACCACACTACACTGACCACTACACTACACTAACCAAACCACACTACACTACACTGACCAAACCACACTAAACTGACCACTACACTACACTGACCACTACACTACACTAACCAAACCACACTACACTGACCACTACACTGACCACTACACTACTTTGACCACTACACTACACTGACCAAACCACACTACACTGACCACTACACTACACTGACCACTACACTACACTAACCAAACCACGCTACACTGACCACTTCACTACACTAACCACACTACACTACACTGACCACACTACACTGCACTACACTGACCACACTACACTACACTGACCACACTACACTAACCAAACCACACTACACTAACTACACTAACCAAACCACACTACACTACACTAACCAAACCACACTACACTACACTAACCAAACCACACTACACTACACTACCCAAACCACACTACACTGACCACACTACACTACACTGACCACATTACACTACACTAACCAAACCACACTACACTAACCAAACCACACTACACTGACCACACTAACCAAACCACACTACACTACACTGACCACACTACACTACACTGACCACACTACACTAACCACACTACACTAACCAAACCACACTAACCAAACCACACTACACTACATTGACCACACTACACTACACTGACCACACTACACTGACCACACTACACTGCACTGACCACACTACACTAACCACTAACAGACTACACTACACTGACCAGACATACACTATCACTGACGTCACCTACCTCAGCTGTGGTGTGCGGCGCCGGCACGCCAAATGTGCCCATCATAGCCATGCAGCCAGGGAAGGGGGAGACTCAGGAAAGGAGAGCCGCCGAGCAGGGATGTGGCGTGGTGTGCCCGTCACACATATTCAGCCAGAGGAGGAGACTCAGCACTGCAGCAGAGCCGTAGAGAGCCGCCGAGCGGTATTGTACTTCCCGCCTTCTGAGCTTGCGGCGCCTGATGATGGACGTCACACGTCCCCCGCAGGCCCGGATTGGACCAGAGGGACGTCCATCATAGGCGCTGCTGCACGTTCCAGAAGGCGGGACCTGGTGTGTCTTCTGGACCGGCACGCTCAGAAATAGAATGGTCCCTCCCTGCTTGGCAAAGATCGCGGCGGTGGCGCTCGGGGCTAACAATGCACTTCTTCCTGTCTCGGTGCTTTTCGGACACCCATTCGGGGCTCCAGCCCCCCTAGCCAGGGCCTAACGACGCCTCTGCTAAGGCCCCTTTAACCACTTCAGCCCCAGAAGGTTTTACCCCTTTCCTGCCCAGGCGAAATTTCAGCTACCAGCACTGCGTCGCTTTAACTGACAATTGCGCGGTCGTGCGACGTGGCTCCCAAACAAAATTGGCGTCCTTTTTTTCCCACAAATAGAGCTTTCTTTTGGTGGTATTTGATCACCTCTGCGGTTTTAATTTTTTGCGCTATAAACAAAAATACAGCGACAATTTTGAAAAAAAAAAAGCACAATGGGCCAATTTCAGAGAAGGGGGCGTACATTTCTGCGGGTGTAGCGTATGCTCTTTACGCTACGCCTCCGCAACTGTTATGGGCAAGTGCCTTATTCAGAAAGCACTTGCTCCATAAGTTGCGGCGGCGTAGTGTAACGCAAGTACGTTCGTGAATTGCCGTATCTCCCTAATTTACATTTTCAGCGCGTAAATCGACGAAAGCGCCACCTAGCGGCCAGCGTAAATATGCAACTAAAAATCACAATAAGCGTTTATCGATTGGTTTGACCAAAATTTATAGCGTTTACAAAATAGTGGATAGTTTTATGGCATTTTTATTATTATTTTTTTTTTTTTACTAGTAATGGCGACGATCTGCGATTTTTTATTGGGACTGCGACATTATAGCGGACACATCAGACACTTTTGTGACATTTTTGGGACCAATCACATTCATACAGTGAACAGTGCTATAAATATGCACTGATAACTGTATAAATGTGACTGGCAGGGAAGGGGTTACCCACTAGGGGGCGGGGAAGGGGTTAAATGTGTAGCCTAGTTTGTGTTCTAACTGTAGGGGGAGGGGGGTGACTGGGGGAGGTGACCGATTGTGTCCCTATGCACAAGGGACACAAATCGGTCTCCTCTCTCCCTGACAGGACATGGAGCTCTGTGTTTACACACAAAGCTCCACGTCCCTGCTCAGTTACTGGGCAATCGCAGGTGCCCGACGGCGATCGTTGCCGCCGGGCACGCGCATCGTGATCCCAACAAAGCGGCGGGTGCACGCACCCCCTAGCTGCTTTAAAAGACAGGACGTCATATAACGTCCTGTCAGAACAACTAAGCTACCTTGCCGCCGTCAATTGACGGCGGCTGGTAGACAAGTGGTTAAAACTGGGGCTTTTTATAAACGTTATTACAGCATTTTTCAAGCGTCATTACAGCGTTATTCGAGCAAAGCCTTATCTGCAATCCCAATGTGCTGGTAAAGCACTGCTAAGACCCTTAAGTTTTAGGGCGTTTTTGCAGTGCCTCGGTGTGAAAGGGTAAGGCGTTTTTACAGCGCTTTTCAATTCATTTCAATGGAGAGGGGCGTTTTTGGAGCAATTTTTTCAGCGCTTAAAAGCTGCTCCAAAGATGCTGCTTGCAGGACTCGGTGTGAAAGGGTCCATTGAGATGCATGGAGAGCATTTTAGGAGCGTTTTAAGAGCGCCATTTTTAACACTAAAACACTGTAAAAACGCTTCAGTGTGAAAGGGGCCTAAGTGTAGCAATATGGTTACATTTAATGAAGGTACAACATTTAGCAACTTATTGCTACACTTAGGCCCCTTTCACACTGGGGCGTTTTCCGAGCATTATTCACGCGTTATTCGAGCGTTATTACAGCATTATTAGAGCGTTATTCGAGCATTATTCGAGCAAAGCCTCATCTGTAAATCCAATGTGCTGGTAAAGCACCGCTAAGACCCTAAAGTTTTAGGGCATTTTTGCAGTGCCTCGATGTAAAAGGGTAAGGCGTTTTTACAGCGCTTTTCAATTAATTTCAATGGAGAGGGAGCGTTTTTGGAGTGTTTTTTTAGCGCTCAAAGCTGCTCCAAAGATGCTGCTTGCAGGACTCAGTGTGAGTCCATTGAGATGCATGGAGCGTGTTTTAAGAGCGTTTTAAGAGCGCTATTTTTAACGCTAAAACGCTGTAAAAACACTTTAGTGTGAAAGGGGTCTTAGAGGTGCCTCTTTTCTCTTTTATACTTTGTGAAAAAAAATGCTTTGATATAAAAGTGCTTTGGATTACAAGCATGTTTCTGGAACGAATTATGCTCGCAAACCAAGGTTTTACTGTATTCAATTATTGCAAGTGTTAGATCCTTTTCACACTGGGGAGGTTGTTGCCTTTAAAGGAGAATCCCACCCTTTTGAAATAATAAATGCATCCATATTGCAAAACGCCAAAATGTGCCGCTATAATTTTTTTTCTGCACTGGAGCTTGCAAAGCTTGGCAATGGCGGTCAGTAGATTGCGGGTTCATTGCCCTGGATTCTGCAGACTCTTCCTTCTACCCAGGTCTTTTCAGTCATTTAGCTGGGGAGAATTTCAGAGAGGGGGGCTTCTAGTGGTTGTTTATGGTTGTGGTGTCACCATGTTTCATGTTATATCCTATGTAGCCAGGGCCGCCATCAGTGGGGGACAGCCCTTGCATATGTAGGGGGCCCGGCTCCAACCAACCAGTTGTTGCTGGGTCCAAACCTCCCTCAGAGTGTTCTGCCCAAATATCCAGTCAGCGTCCGTGCTACCACAGCCATGCCACTTAGCAACAGTGCAGGCTGTGCAGCATTAAGAGCTGTCTCTGAATGTTCGGTGGCTGACAGCATCCACCACCGCCATACCCGCTGTTCTCAGCTCTAGGGTTTGGTTGCTAGGACTGCCTATGTCCTAGCAACCAACACCATGCTTTTAGGGGGCGGGGGCATGTGTTTTAAGGTGTGGCGTAGAGGGGGCGAAAAATGCTGCGCAGCGGCGAAAAATGGGCGTGGCTTCAATGGAACAGTGGGCATGGTTTAAAGGGTGTGGCTCAAATGGTGTGTGGTCTGAGTTTGAGACCAATAAGGGATGGAGGGAGAAACAAAGAAATGGGGAGGGAGGGAAGGAGAGAGAAGAAAGAAAAGAAAGAGGGATGGAGGGACAGCAGGACCAGATCCTACACCACAATTGAAATGTGTATTCCAGAAAGTTTAACAATCAGCAAATAAAGATACTCCAAACACCTGGTGTTAGCGCTTCAATTATCCCGGGACCATTGTTGTTATGGTGTCAGAATGAAGCGCATTATAATTATTACATTGTAATATAAAATGAAATAGTTGAACTCACAAAAATGTAGAATCAGTGGGAGCCCTGAGTGTGTCCCCTGCCACCAGATGACATCAGATGTCCCCAGTGGAGTCCCTCCTTCCATCAGGCATTCCCAGCAGAGTCCCTCCTTACATCAGGTGTCCCCAGCGGAGTGCCTCCTTACATCAGGTGTCCCCAGTACAGTACCTTTTACATCAGGTGTCCCCAGCGGAGTACCTCTTACATCAGGTGTCCCCAGCGGAGTACCTCTTACATCAGGTGTCCCCAGCGGAGTACCTCTTACATCAGGTGTCCCCAGCGGAGCTCCTCTTAAATAAGTGTCCCCAGCAGAGTGCCTCTTAAATAAGTGTCCCCAGTGGAGTGCCTCCTAAATAAGTGTCCCCAGTGGAGTGCCTCCTAAATAAGTGTCCCCAGTGGAGTGCCTCCTAAATAAGTGTCCACCATGGAGTGTTGGATTCAGACAGAGTGTTGGCTGCAGATGGAGGGTTAGCTGCAGTTCAGGTACATCTCCTCTTGTTCGGCCGCGTACACATGACCCAGAAACTCGACGGGCCAAACACATCGTTCTACCCGTCGAGTTTCCCGTTCTGCTCGTCGAGCAGCTCGATGAGCTTGCTTTGCGTACACACGTTCAAAGTCCAAATCTCGTCGAACTCACGTTCACCACGTGTGACGGCACTATAAAGGGGACGTACGTTTGGTTTGGCGCCACCCTTGGGCTCCTTTTGCTAATCTCGTGTTTACGCGTGTTAATAAAAGTTTGGTGAGTGACGATTCACGCTTCTCGGTTTTCCTGCTTTTCAGATCGATCTCTGCCGTTCAGTTTGTACTTGTGGGTTCGTATCTTGGCTATCGGGGCGTGCGGTCAGGTCGTATTGTTTTACATTGCGGTCCTGTCCGCCCGTTTTTGATTTTCAGGTCGTTCTTCATAGGTCTTGCTGTTCTTCAGTGCGGTCTGTTTAGTGCAATTCTGTTTAGACGTTCGTTTCTAACCTTGTAGCCATGTTGCAGGCATCTCGTCATCGGCGAGCTCGTGCTGTGCGTGCCATGTCTATAGGTCTATTGCTTTTAGACCTAGATGACGAGTCCATGAACAGGGTGAGGAGGCGTTCATGGACCAAGAATTGGTTGCTCCGTAGGAACCAATTCTCACATATGCCTTTGCTGCGGGAGCTTCAGGAAAATAATCCTGAAGATTACAGGAATTTCCTGAGGATGTCGGATCCCGTTTTCCAGCACCTGTTGGCCTTGGTGTCCCCCTATATTACCAGGCAGGACACCGTTATGCGGGAGGCTATTGGTGCTGAGCAGAGGCTAGTTGCCACCCTACGTTATCTGGCAACTGGGAGAAGCCTTCAGGACTTAAAGTTCTCTACGGGCATCTCCCCCCAGGCTCTGGGCCTTATTATTCCTGATACCTGCTCTGCTATCATCCAGGTTCTGCAGGAGGAATATATGAGGGTAAGTTTTCTCCTTTACTATCTCATTTTATGTATATAATGTATGCTAATGTATTGCACTTATCTCCTCCTTCCATAATTACCGTTTGGAATATGCTGTGAATGTCCCCTTTGCCCCCATGCATGCTGTAAAGTTTAATGATGCCCCTTTTTTGGCCTACATGCCTATTTCCCTTCACTTACCTCCCAGCATCCTATCCTGGGCACAAACACACCTAGCCTAGTCACTTCCCAATGTATTGTATTATATCCATTGTAATGTTTGCCCCCCCTCCCCTCCAAAATGTGGTTTAAAAGTCTATGTACACTTTTTTTTTATTTTTTTGTGTGTACTCCCAAACTCATCTAGCCCTCCCCTCCAAAATGTGTTTTAAAAGTCTATGTACACTTTTTTTTTTTGTGTACTCCCAAACTCATCCAGCCCTCCCCTCCAATGTGTTTTAAAAGTCTATGTACACTTTTTTTTATTTTTTTTGTGTACTCCCAAACTCATCTAGCCCTCCCCTCCAAAATGTGTTTTAAAAGTCTATGTACACTTTTTTTTTTGTACTCCCAAACTCATCTAGGCCCACACAAAACTTGGACACTGGCACATCAGAGGGGGTGTTTACTGTGAGAATTGACTAAATCTATTTATGTATAATATGCTAGTTCAAAGAAATGTTTTAATGCTTATAATGTCTTTGTATAATCAGCTTGCAATGTTTCGGGGATAATTTTTTTTTGTTCATTTTTTTTCTTCCACAGCTTCCGTCCACGCCACAGGAGTGGCAGTCTGTGGCCATGGACTTTCAGAGACGGTGGAACTTCCCCAACTGCGGGGGAGCCATCGACGGGAAGCACGTCCGCATCGTGCCTCCACCCCGTTCAGGATCCCAGTTCTACAATTACAAGGGGTTCAATAGTATTGTGCTGATGGCGGTGGTGTCAGCGCAGTACGAATTCCTTTTTGTGGATGTCGGGATGAATGGACGGATTTCGGATGGGGGAGCCTTCAAGCAGACCGAGTTTGCGCTTCGCCTTCAAGAGGAGGATCTGTCATTGCCACCGGCTGACCAGAATCTTGAAGGGCTGCCATTTGTTTTCTTGGCTGATGAGGCGTTTGCGTTGGGACCCCATCTTATGAGGCCATTCCCTCAGCGGACCCTCACCCCAGAGAGGAGGGTCTTTAACTACCGGCTGGCCAGAGCCCGGAGAGTGGTGGAGAACACCTTCGGAATAATGGCCAGCCGGTTCCGCCTTTTCTTGACCTCTCTCCACATGGCGGAGTACAAGTGGAACTATATTATTTTTGCTTGTTGCATACTTCACAATTTTTTGAGAAGACAATCGACAACATATCTTGCCCCAGTTGGACCCGAGGCTGTACTTTTTGAAACAGAGCAAACATTGCCAGGTCTTGAAGCTGCCCATCAAGGACTGCCCCCCCAGAGTGCCCGTGAAGTGAGGGACAAATACGTTCAATACTTTATGGGTAGGGGGGCCATACCATCACAACCAAATTAGGAGATGAGCACTGTAGCTATCCAAGCCGCCACCAGCTCCTGAAATGTGTGACCAAATCAGGTGTTAAAATTTAGCAGGCCTACATCTAGATTAGCTAAAGCTGTGTTAATATGTTACTTTACCGGATGTAGTGGCATCATCATCCCGCGGGGGTGGGGCTTGGGTGCTGCCTTGCTGCTCCTGTGTAGAAGCTTCATTCCGCCCTACGAGAAGAAAATGGAAAGATGAAGAGGCCTGAAAGAGGAATCTGTTTTGGTTTAGACCATTTGTGGGACGATTGATGTTTTGAACAGCCCCCTCTGGGCAGAACACAGGATTCTAGGCATTCCCAAACATTATTACATTTCTTGTACCTTTGTTATAGTTTCAAACATGTAGGCAAACCAAGTATACACTGGATCACCTCACCTCTGTGTGAACCCATAAATGGATTATTCTTGTGGCCAACAATTCTGCAAATGAGTCCACATGTGTCACCAACTGCTGAGCAGACTCTCCTTTTACTGTATATTGTCTTATTTTACAGTAAGAGAAGTTCTTTAATAATACATCAACATTAATAACACAATTGATCTCACTTTAAACTAAAAAAGTGCACAACATTAGTGAGATCAATGTTTTGGGCCCAACAATTGGTCAGAAAAGTTGTCGTTCTTTTGGAATGGCGACTCCTATGACCAAATATCATGCTCACAACCAGGGCAGGACTTAGGGTGGTGGGGGCCCCTGGGCTTGAGTGTTGAAGGGGCCCACTGGACGGAGGGGGGAATCATAGTTGTTGAGCGGGGAGGGGTGCGCAATTCAAGTTGTTGAACGGGAGGGGGGGGGGGTGTTTTTAAGTTGTTGAGCGGAGGGGGGGAGTGCCTCTTATCTGTGCCGACAGCCAGGGCCACAGACTGTCATTAGCCCGGCTGTTGGCTTTCTTCTCTTCAGCAGCCACAGTCCTCCACACACCGCTCCGGTTCCTCCTGCTTCCGTGCTGCCTCCTATTGCAGTGCAGGAAAACTAACCCTTTCCCGGGACTGCGTGAAGAAGCGGAAAGTCCCACAGAATCCGTGCGTCTTGGGAGGTATGCGCAGGGCCGCCATCAGGAATTTTGGGGCCCCTTACACAGCTTAAGGCAAGGGTCCTCTGGAGCAGAGAATTGGGGGGGGGGGGTTGCTGCCGCCTGAAATTAAGAAGCAAGGGGGGCCTTTAACAAAAAAAAAAAAAAATTATAAAAAAATTGTAAAATAAATATATATATATATATATATATATATATATATATATATATATATATATATATATAAATATAAAAGGGGGCTAGCCATCCGGGGCCCTGGGGATCTCTGTACCCTTTAATAATAATAATAATAAATAAATACAAATATATATATATATATATATAATATATATATATATATATATATATATATATATATATATATATATATATATATATTTTATATATAGAGATATAAAAATATTATTTTAATGTTAAAAAAAAATCTAAAAAGTGGGGGTTGCTGTCCAGGGGCCTCCGGGCCCCTGGGGACCTCCAGACCCCTAAAAAAAACATTTATTTAAAAATACATAAAAAAGGGGGGCCCTGGGGAACCTCCGGGCCTTTTCTTAAATAAAAAAAATATATAAACAAAAATACAAAAGAAATATTTAGCTTTAAAAAAATGGGGGGGGGGGGGGGGTTGCCACATGGGTCCCTGGGGACCTCTGAGCCCTTTAATGATAATCAAAAAAAATATATATATATATATAAAAAAAAAAAAATTTAAAAAAAGGGCGGTGGGGTTGCCATCCGGGGGCCCAGGAGACCTCTGGGCCCTTTAATAATAAGATATATATATATATATATATATATATATATATATATATATATATATATATATATATATATATATATATATATATTGTGACAAAGTCGTAGAAATAGCGATAATGTCATGCAGCAAAGTCGCTGATCTTAAGCAATAAATATGGCTTTATTGCACTCAAAAAATAAATAATACAAAAACAAAATGGCCTACTCCAATTTAGGAGGCTAACTGACAGTAGTGTCCCTCACTACACTGTACTGGAGGGGCTATTCCGGCCTCCAGTACAAAACAAACAGAATACCAGTCCAAAATAAACAAATCTATGACAGACCTTGTTCCTTCCATGCAGACAGTTTCCAACCTCTCACACTGAGCTCTCACTTCCCATTTCCCTACCAGGTGACTGTTAATTAATAGGGGGAAGAGAGGAGGTTTACCTGTTGGCCAGGCTTAACCCCTTCCAGGGCAGGGAAAACTGACCTTTCCAGCCTCTCACTGGTGTACATACAATTGTGTACCCTGTCACACATCCCCCCCCCCAGCTTAACACTTGGGTGGGAAGCGGCCATCTCTACAAACCCATGCACTCGGGACAGAGCATCTGCATTACTGTGGAGGAGACCTGCCCTATGTCGTACCACAAAAGTAAAGGGCTGTAGGGACAGAAACCACCTCGTGACCCGAGCGTTCTTGTCCCTATTGGTGTGCATCCACTTTAACGGAGCATGGTCTGTGACGAGGGTAAACCGCCTGCCCAACAAATAGTAGCGGAGTGTTTCTACTGCCAACTTGATTGCCAAACACTCTTTTTCCACTGTGGCATAGCGCTGTTCTCGAGGTAACAACTTCCGACTCAAATACAGCACAGGGTGTTCCTCACCATCCTCATATTGGGACAAAACTGCACCCAGACCCACCTCTGAGGCATCGGTCTGGAGAAAGAACTCCTTTCTAAAGTCAGGAGCCACAAGCACAGGTTGGGCACAAAGCGCTGCCCACAGACCAGCAAAGGCTTCCTCAGCCTCGCTGTTCCACTTTACAGTGTCTGGACTTCTGGCTTTAATAAGGTCTGTGAGCGGAGCAGCCCTCGTAGCAAAGTGAGGAATAAACCTCCGATAGTAGCCTACAATCCCCAAGAAAGCTCTGACTTGTTTTTTCCTCAATGGTCTGGGCCAGCTCTGTATAGCTCCTATCTTGTTCATCTGTGGTTTAACAAGTCCTCTGCCAACCAGGTAACCCAAGTATCTAGCCTCTGCTAGACCCAAGGCACATTTAGAGGGGTTAGCTGTCAGACCCGCTCTTCTAAGAGTGTCCAAGACTGCCTGTACTTTATCCAGATGGCTTTCCCAGTCCGGGCTATGAATGATCACATCATCCAAGTATGCGGCTGCATACTCAGTGTGGGGCCTGAGCAACTTATCCATTAGCCTTTGAAAAGTGGCTGGAGCCCCATGGAGGCCAAAAGGCATGATCCTGTACTGGAATAGGCCATCAGGAGTGGCAAAGGCTGTCTTCTCTCGGGCGTGCTTTGTCAATGGGATCTGCCAATAACCCTTTGTCAGATCCAACGTGGTGAAGAACCTATCTTTGGCTAATCGCTCTACTAGTTCATCCACCCTAGGCATGGGGTAGGCGTCAAACTTAGACACCTCGTTTAACTTCCTGAAGTCATTACAAAACCTGATGAACCCATCAGGTTTGGGCACTAGAACAATGGGGCTGCACCACTGGCTATGAGACTCCTCTATCACTCCAAGCTCAAGCATTTTCCTGATTTCAGCCCTTACAGCTTCCCTCTTGGCCTCCGGAATGCGGTAAGACTTCACTCTTACGACAACCCCTGGTTCTGTAATAATGTCATGGGTAATCTCTCGGGTTTGTCCAGGGTTGGGGGAGAAAACATCGTTATTCCTCTCAACCAAGCCTCTAGCTTCTTTTGTTTGCTCAGGTGTCAGCTCTGGAGAGATTGTCACTGAAGGACTAGGTGCCTGTGGACCAGGTGTGGTGTCCCCCACTGCGGCCATGCAGTCCTCTCTAGTCCTCCATGGCTTAAGAAGGTTTATGTGGAACACGGTCTCCTTCTTCCGGCGTCCCGGCTGACTAACTTTATAATTTACTGGGCTCACTTTTTCCAACACCTCATAGGGTCCCTGCCACTGTGCTAGAAGTTTGCTTTCTGCGGTGGGTACTAGAACCATTACTCTGTCCCCTCTTTCAAACTGTCTCACTAGGGCCCTCTGCCTACTCTGCGCCTGCTCCATATGCTGGTGAACAAGAGGGGCAATCTGAGCCATACGCACCCGCATATCTTCAACATACTGGAGGACATTGGTCCCAGTTACCCCCTGTTCTTCCCAGGTTTCCTTTAGGATATCCAGAATACCCCTGGGATGCCTACCATATAAAAGCTCAAACGGGGAGAAGCCCGTAGAACTTTGGGGAATCTCTCGAACTGCAAACAACAGGTAAGGAAGTAACAAGTCCCAATCCTTCCCATCCCTGCTAACGACTTTCCTCAACATCCCCTTTAGGGTCCGGTTAAACCTTTCTACCAACCCATCTGTCTGGGGGTGATACACTGACGTTCTCAGAGTCTGTACATTAAATAGTTGACATAGCTCTTTCATAATACGGGAGACAAACGGAGTCCCCTGATCCGTGAGCAATGTCCTGGGTATCCCCACCCGTGTAAACATCTGAACCAACTCTTTTGCAATACTTTTAGCATTCGCCTTACGTAGTGGAATGGCCTCTGGGTATCTGGTGGCATAATCGACGATGACAAGGATGTACTGGTGACCTCGAGCTGTTTTCTCTAAGGGACCCACTAGGTCCATGCCAATCCGCTCAAACGGAACGTCAACTATGGGGAGAGGTATGAGTGGGGCTCTCAACTTCGGTCTGGGAGATGCCAGCTGGCATTCCGGGCAAGAAGCACAATACCTTTTAATCCCCTCATATACCCCAGGCCAGAAGAACCTCCTGAGCACCCGTTCTTGTGTTTTCTCCACCCCTAAGTGTCCCCCCAGCAGATGAGAGTGAGAGTAACCTAGGATTTTTCGGGTGTATGATGAAGGCACAACCAGTTGTTCAAGCTCTTGTCCCTCATCGGAGGTTACTCTGTAGAGAAGATAGTTTTTAAGGATAAAATAGGGATAGGCCTTTCCTGTTACCCCTTCTACTGGTACCCCATTAACCTCTACAACATTACTCCTGGCTTCCTGCAGCAGGGGATCATCTGCCTGGTCACGGTCAAAGCCACTACCCGAGATATCCAGGATATCTGTATCCCCTTCATCGTCTTCACTGGTAGCCTCTGGGGCGGGTTCCGGTTGACCAACTTCTGCCTCATCTTCTGTCTGTCGTGGGGCCCCACCTCTCCTGGACTGCTCCCCACGCTGATTCAACAGGACTTCCTGGACAGCCCTATTAAATCGTCGCTTGCTCTCCCTGCGTTCCCGTCTTGTTTTACCTCTTTTTGGATTAGAGATATACAAGTCAGGATGAGCAAAGGGAAATACTTCATGGACCCCTGTATTTCTCTGCTCCACTTCAGGTTCCCCTTGTTCTCCCCTCACAGGGGGCTGTAACAGAGCGTGGAAATTAGGGAAATTCCTTCCTATTATCAAAGGATATGGTAGACGAGGAACTACCACAGCTACGATCCTTACCAAACTGCCCTGTACTGACACTTCTATGTTGGCAGTAGGATACCACACAGTACACCCATGAATACACAACACCCCCATGGTTCTATGCTTCTAAATCCAACAAGGTTTTACCAATTTACTGGCTACCAAAGTCAGGGCACTGCCAGAGTCCACCAGGGCAACTGTCTCTTGTTTGTCCAGCAGGACATGTACTCGGAAGGTATGTCCCCCTTCTACCAGGCCTGCTAAACAAATGAGCCCACAAAAGTCAGAGGAATCTTCCCCTAGTCCACACTGCATTGGCTCAGGAAGATTGGGGCATCTCGCCCTGACATGTCCTTTGGCGCCACACTCAAAACAAGTTATGGAGTTTCTCCTAGGGTGGTCCTCTTTCCCAGGGTTTTGACTTCTAAAGTCAGGTTTGGAGAAACGGGCTCCGGATCCTGGTCTCTGTATTTTCCCGATCGTCCTAGAGAGAGATCGGTCCAAACTTTTGGTAGATAGGTACCGCTCCACTTGTGCGACCATACTATCACAGTCCAGGGGATTTCCCTGAGTGACCCACTCCCGGAGGCCATTTGGAAGCTCTCTCACGTAACGGTCCAGTACAAGCGCTTCTATAATCTGTGCAGGGGTTTGAGTCTCTGGTTTGAGCCACTTCCGCGCCAGATGAATTAAATCGAACATCTGGGATCTTGGCGCTTTTCCTTCTTTAAACCTCCAGTTGTAGAAACGCTGGGCCCTCACTGTGGAAGTCACCCCTAAGCGAGCCAGGATCTCTCCTTTCAGTTTGGGATAGTCTGCAGCAGCCACCTCATCCAGATCAAAATAGGCTTTCTGTGCTTCTCCTAGGAGGAAGGGTGCAATGATTCCAGCCCACTGTTCCGGGGCCCAGCCTTCTCGGGTAGCGGTCCGTTCGAACGCCAGTAGGTAAGTCTCCACATCATCATCCGGGGTCATTTTCTGCAGACAGCTGCTGGCACGTATTTTGCTTACCCCCCTTGCTGGTGGGTTAGAAGACCCTTGGGTAGTCATGTGATCCAGGGTTGCTTTGAGAACAGCATGGTCTGACTTTTGTGCTTCAGCTAGCTGTCTATTAGTTTCTTGTTGTGCTGCAGCTGAGGCCGCTATCTGTATGATAGTCTCTTGTTGCGTTGCAGCTACCTGTCTATTAGTTTCTTGTTGTGCTGCAGCTGAGGCCGCTATCTGTCTATTAGTCTCTTGTTGCGCTGCAGCTACCTGTCTATTAGTTTCTTGTTGCACAGAGACCGCTTGTAACAGGGCTTTCACAATATCTTCCATTTTCTGGGTCCTGTACCTTTAAGGCCACTGTAACTGTACATTGACCGGTACCACAGCAAACATCCCACTTCTGACCACCACTTGTGACAAAGTCGTAGAAATAGCGATAATGTCATGCAGCAAAGTCGCTGATCTTAAGCAATAAATATGGCTTTATTGCACTCAAAAATAAATAATACAAAAACAAAATGGCCTACTCCAATTTAGGAGGCTAACTGACAGTAGTGTCCCTCACTACACTGTACTGGAGGGGCTATTCCGGCCTCCAGTACAAAACAAACAGAATACCAGTCCAAAATAAACAAATCTATGACAGACCTTGTTCCTTCCATGCAGACAGTTTCCAACCTGTTTGTCCAGCTCAGCATACCTCTCACACTGAGCTCTCACTTCCCATTTCCCTACCAGGTGACTGTTAATTAATAGGGGGAAGAGAGGAGGTTTACCTGTTGGCCAGGCTTAACCCCTTCCAGGGCAGGGAAAACTGACCTTTCCAGCCTCTCACTGGTGTACATACAATTGTGTACCCTGTCACAATATATATATAGAAAAATATATCTAAATAAATATATAAAAAAAAAAAAATCTTTTTTGTTTTTAAGAAAAACGTAGGAAAAAAGTAGGGGTTGCTGTCCGGGGCTCTGGGGACCTCCGGACCCATAAAAAAATAAAAAAATGGTAAGTCCAGCCCTGTAAAACTTGTTCAATATTTGATCCTAGGAGTCGACGTTCCGAAAGAATCGACGATTTTTCCGACCAATTCTTTGTCCCAAAAAAATTGAATACAACCTGCAAGAAAATGCACATGGCGCAAAAAAAAAAATTAAATTGACTTACTTTTTAGAACTCTCCTGATCTTGCTCATGGTCTCTGGCTCCCGCAGTTTTAGATCCGACCACCTCTTTCGGATCTGCTCCTTGCTCCTTCGCACCCCAATTTTTTTTAGAGCCTCCTCACCACCTTCTCCATTATTTCCGCCTTTACTTTATTTGGGTGCTTGTAAGGTCCACGCCTGCCATCATAGTCCTCCTTTTGAAATATGAAGACCAGCTCCACCATCTCCTCGAAGGTCATATTGGTTGCCTTAAAGCTTCGCCTTCTCCTTGAGCTCTCTCCCGCCCGGCCTGCTTGTTGTGCGTCCATTTTTTTGGCTCCCCGATAAATAAAATGAAGGATAAGGGGCGGGGAAAGGATTACACTGAACGTCAGGGGTGGGGAACGTCACACATGCGCGCGAATAAAGGGATACCACGTGAGTGAAAGGGGCGGTCCCAGTTTGTGGAAGACGGTGGAGAGAACGCTCGGGTTCAACGACGGTATGTAACTACTTTTTCAAGTTTATTAGTGATGGTAGAAGTTGTTGAGCTATCTATCATATGATAACCTAGGAGAAATAATGAAAGAGGGTCGGGGAAAGGACGACACAGAACGTCAGGGGTGGGGAGACGTGCGTTGCGTCGCACATCCGCGTCTATAACGGGATACCACGTGAATTAAAAGTGGCGTTCCCAGTTTGTTGAAGACGGCGGAGAGAACGCTCGGGTTCAACGACGGTATGTAACTACGTTTATTAGTGATGGGATGAGTTGGTGGGCTACTTAAATATGATAACCTAGGAGAAAGTTACAATAAACATTTTCTGAAATGGCCATCTATAGTGCTGTCGTACATAACCGCGTTTAGATACAGCATTTTGCTCAAAGTATGGTGTTGGGGGCAAGGTAGTTTTTCACAGATGTATTTGTAAAATATGTGGTTTAATACATGTTGAAAATGGTCGCTTTTAAAAGTCTTGCCCAAACTAGATCGTTTCTAACGTTTCATACACAAATGAGTGAAGGGATCTAGGCCTCATTACACACAACTGGTCACCTGTTTCCTATGAACTTAACCAACAGATGATATGCAAATTCCTCCTTGTCGTTTGCACGACGGAAGGGGCGGGGAAACATCGAATTCATAATCATGGGCGGAAGACGTGTGCGGAGTGTATGTAATGCTCGAACACACGTGTCGTACGTCCGACCGAGGTGCGGAAGGAAGACGATTGAACGACAGGCGTGTAGGTAGGCTTTGAACTTGGGACAGCAGAGCAGGGCCGCCATCAGAGGGGTAGAGGCAGTACACCTGTAAGGGGCCCGGGGGTCCCCATATGGCAACCACCCTTTACAAAAATAATAAAACAAAAAAAATAATATATATATATATATATATATATATATGTATATTTCTCTCTCTTTTTCTTTCTGTGGCAGCCCCCCCTTTCTCAATTTCATTCGGCAGCACCCCCCCCCCCCCCCGGTTCTCTGCTCCAGGGGGCCCATGCCTGAAGCTGTGTAAGGGGCCCCAAAAATCATCCTGCAGCAGAGGCCTATTCAGGAAAGTCAGACATTTAAGGGCTAGATGTTGATAAAGAGTACTCGAGTTTCAAGACTGTGGATTGACATTATAGTATTTTTCTTTTTTTTTTCTGGCAGAAATGAATAGATTAAACAAAAGGGATTTTCTAGAAGTCTTCATAGACAGATGGAGGGAGCAGACAGTGCTGTGGGCCACCAAAGACCCTAGGTCCCGAAACAAAGAACTGAGGACAGCAGCACTGGAGAGCCTGCTCCCACTTGTGCGCAGTCAGGTGGGGCATGATGTGACTGCTGAGCAGTTGGAGGTGAGAATTGGAACTTTGAGAGGCTCCTACAGGAAGGAACGTGCCAAGGTGTTAAATTCTATGAGGTCTGGAGCTGGAGCAGGGCAGGTATATGTACCAAAGTTGTGGTACTACAACAGACTGTCCTTTCTGGATGACCACTTGGAAGTAAGGCCATCACTTTCCAGCCTTCCCCCCAGAAGACAGAGAGGAAGAGGAAGAGGGAGGTCCAGACTTCCCTCCAGGCAACCTGATGCTCCTCCAGTAGATGAGACCTCTCAGCAGCCTTCCATCCTGGAGCAAGAGCCAGATTTGGCTGTCTGGAGCCAGGTATAGTACTTTCAATGTGCAAATGTGTGTGTGTGGTTTAAATTTAGGAAAATAGATGTTTTGATGTTTAAAGGTGAAAAAAAAGGACTAGCTAAATGTGTTTTACATATCATTAGTCAGTAGTGGCCACTAATGTTGAGGTAAATATTTTTTTAATTTTTAAACTTTCTAAAAACATTTTTTAGGAAACATACAAAAACAAACAGAAGGACACAGAATACATATATACATTAACATACAAAAAAGGCCAAAAATGGTCTCAGTGTATTAAGTTAATCTACGTTGGTTATAGTATGGATAATATGGGTATTTCAATATCCTAAACTCATCTTCTACAGGATGGGCTCCCAAACTATATTTTCACCTATTGTACCTCTAGGACCTCAGGAGTACAGTCCCCGGGGGTAGATGGAAGAAGAATTGTGGAGAAGGGGAGGGGGGGAGTGTGCGGGAGATAAAACACAAGTAGAGGAGAGGGTAGAGAGGGATGAGAAAGCAAGGAGAAAGAAGAGAGAGAAAAAAAGGGTGAAAAAATCCTATTAATAAGTGAATTAAAGTGTATATTTAAAGTTTATATTATGCTTAAATAATTATTTGTATATCATTTAATGCATGGGTCTTCAAACTATGGCCCTCCAGTTGTTCATGAACTACAATTCCCATCATGCCTTGTCATGTCTGTGAATGTCAGAGTTTTCCAATGCCTCATGGGATGTGTAGTTCCACAGCAGCTGGAGGGCCGTAGTTTGAGGATCCCTGATTTAATGTGTTGGATGGACTAATAAGCCCACCCACCATTATTTAGTGAGAGAGGGAAATTAAAAATAGAGGGAGGGGTAAAAGTAAAAAAAAAAAGTGGATATAGGTATACATTTCAAAATTAATGAAGTAAATTTAGAGTATTTTTTTATAAATTTATATTATATCTAAATATCTAAATGTATTATATTGGTGCATTAAGAAGAGAAGAGGTTAAAAATATACAAACTGCAGGGGTCAGAATGATTGGCTTATCAATTTCTTGACAAACAGTTTGCAACAGTCATGAGCTGAAAATTGTGTGTGGTTTTGGAACCCAAAAGTAAAACTGTCCCTTTTTTTAATACACAGGAGGATATCAGCCAGCAGGAGGTACAGGAAAGTACCAGGCAGGAGGAGGGCAGGGTGAGTGGCACAGAGGAGGTGGCAGGGGCAAGTTTACCGGAGGAGGTTGCAGGCCCAATTGGCTCGGAGGAGGTTGCAGGCCCAATTGGCTCGGAGGAGGTGGCAGGCCCAAGTTGCTCGGAGGAGGTGGCCGGGCCTAGTAGCAGTACTAGGTGTCAGGTGCCTCCAATACGCCTTCAACCCAGAAGGGCAGCGAGGGATATGAGGGTTCGCGAGGCCTCACTGGCCCTCATTCGCAAGGCACAGGCCAGCCTCCAGCAGCCTGCCACCTCTCAGGAGGGCTTTTTGACCTTTATTCTGGCCAAAATGGACCACATGAGTGAGGACCAGCGTCTCCTCTTTGAGGGACTCCTCGTCATCTTAGCCAATAAGGCAGTGAGGGGTCATCTCACTGAGGAGACGGTGCTCTGTTCACATCGCCATCGCCGAAGAACATCTCGCTCACAACCTCCTCCTCCTCCTTCTTCTTCTTCTCCTGCCCCTACTGCTTCCCCTACTCATTCTTCTCCTGCCCCTACTGCTTCCCCTACTCATTCTTCTCCTGCCCCTACTGCTTCCCCTACTCATTCTTCTCCTGCCCCTACTGCTTCCCCTACTCATTCTTCTCTTGCCCCTACTGCTCCCCCTACTCATTCTTCTCTTGCCCCTACTGCTTCCCCTACTCATTCTTCTCTTGCCCCTACTGCTTCCCCTACTCATTCTTCTCTTGCCCCTACTGCTCCCCCTACTCATTCTTCTCTTGCCCCTACTGCTCCCCCTACTCATTCTTCACCTTCTTCTTTTGCTTTTCCTTCTCCTCCCCCTCCTCCTTCTCGTTCTCCTCCTCCCCTTGATTCTATTTCTCCTGCTCCTTCTCCTCCTCCACCACGTTCTGCTACTCCTCCTCCTGGCATGAGTACTGCCTCCATGGCCCCGCCTCCAGCCAGGCAGAAGAGGAAGGCTGCTGCGAAGGCTGCAGAGAGGGTCAGAGAGCAGGCTGGAGGGAATCCACCAAGGAAGGCCTTGCGAAAAAGCAAAAGATGACTCCCTTCCTTCCAGGTGGTGTACCAGAGGACAGTCTGCTGTAGTACCACAACTTTGTGACATCTGCCTGCCCTGCTCCAGTTTCTGACCTCTGGGAGTCCAAGACCTTGACACGTTCCTTCCTGGATGAGCCTCTCAACTTCCAAATTTTGAATCCAACTGCTAAGCAGTCACATGACGCCCCACCTGTCTGTGCACAAATGGCAGCAAGCTATCCAGTGCTGCCTTTTTTTGGTTGTAATCCTTAACCAAAATAAATGGTGATTTTTGAGTTTACAGTTCATACTTGTCTATGTGTTTTTACTCCAAAAAATAATGTAGCTTGTGAGAAGGCAGGTTATGTTTTTAAATCATTTTAAAGGTGTAATTAGAAAGGGACAGATGAGATAAGACCAAACAATAATGTTTCAGTGGGGGGTAACTTGACACCCAAATACAACTAGATCATAGGTGTCAAACTGGCGGCCCTCCAGCTGTTACAGAACTACAAGTCCCATGAGACATTGCAAGACTGACAATTACAAGCAGGGCCGCCATCAGGGGGGTACAGGCATTACACCTGTAAGAGACCCGGGGGTCCCCAGGGGCCCGGATGGGAACCACCCTAAAAAGAAAAAAAAAGATTTTTCTTTTTTTTTTTTTTAGGGGTCCGAAGGTCCCCAGGGGCCCGGAGGCCACCAAGGGCCCCAGATGACAAGCCCTTTTTTTTAATAAAAAAAAATATATTTTTTATAAAACAAATATATTTGTTTAATATATTTTTTTATTAAAGGGCCAATTTTTTTTTATTTTTTTTTAGAGGTCCGGAGGTCCACAGGGACCTGGAGATGCCCAGGGCCCCAAATGACAACCCCCCTTTTTTTCTAAAAAAAATATATTTTTTTATTTCTTTCATTTATTTCTATATATATATATATATATATATATATATATATATATATATATATATATATTATTATTATTAAAGGGCCCAGAGGTCCCCAGGGCCCCCGGTTGACAATCCTTTTTTATATTTTTTTTAAACTTTTTTATATTATTTTATTTCTTTTTTTTTATATTTGGATGTATTTTTATTAAAGGGCTCAGAGGTCCCCAGGGCCCCATGTGTCAAACCCCCTTTTTTATTGTATTTATAATTTTTGTTTATATAATTTTTTTTCTATCTTTATTTTTTAATAAAGGACCCAGAGGTACCCAGGGCCCTGGAAGGCAACCCCTTGTTTTTTTTTTTCAATTTTTCTATATATATATATAAATGTTTATTTCTTTTTTTATATATATATATTTTTTATTTCTTTCTTTTTTTTTTAAGGGCCCAGAGGTTTTCTTTTTTCGGGCCCAGAGGTCCCGAATGGAAAGCCCCTTTTTTTTTGTAATTTCCTTTTATAACAAAAAAAATAATGTCCCCGGGGCCCCAGTTGGCAACCACCCTTTTTAAAAAAATATATATATATATATTATATATATTTATATTTTCTCCCATGCCTGAAGCTGTGTAAGGGGCCCCAAAATTCCTGATGGCGGCCCTGATTACAAGCATGACTCCTGCACGCAGAGGCATGATGGGACTTGTAGTTCTGCAACAGCTGGAGGGCCACCAGTTTGACACCCCTGATGATTAGAAATTAAAAAAAAAAAAGGTAAAAATGAAGATCATGATTTGAAATACAGGACCAAAAAAAAATGAGATCTCATTTTTTTTTTTTTGGTCCTGTATTTCAAATCCTGGGATCTTCATTTTAAATTTTTTTTTTCTTTTCTAATCATCTAGTTGTTTCACAAACTATGTCAGAAGAACTCTGTGGGAATATCAGCAGCAAATTTAAAAAACACTGGTCCAGTTTTGTGCCATTGTAATTTTTTTTAAAGAACGCTGCAATTAAACGATGCAATAATGTTGGCAGCGTGACGAATGTGCTATCTCCATTCCAAACGCTACTTTTACCAAGGATGTGCTCCAGTCTCCTACTTTTATCTGAGCATGCGCGGGTTTTCTTAGCATACACACGATCGAGCTTCTCGTCGGGAAAACAGCCCGTCGATAACCTCGTCGAGCCAAATTCGACTCCCGTCCAGAAAATAGAGACCCTGCTCTCTATTTTGGCTCGACGAGCTGCCCGACGGTTTGCTCGACGAAAGTGTACACACGACCGGTTTTCTCGGCAGAATACGTCTCCCAGCGAGCTTCTCGCTGGATTCTGCCGAGAAACTCGGTCGTGTGTACGCCGCCTTCCTCATGGTCAGTGGAGAGGGGTGGGGCCGATCCGAGCAGCTAACCCTGGCTGGAGAATTGTAAAGAGAGAAGCCAATTCATTGGCTGCATGTATCGGCCCCTCTCCTCTCCACTGAACACAAGGAACGAGAAAAGATGTAGCTGAATACAAGGGGAAAGCTCTTGCGGTTAAAGCCAGAACTGCTGCAGAGCCAAACATTCCCGATTTTCCATGGACAAAAGGCAAAATCCTGAATCGGGACAGCCTCCGATCGGAACAAGGGTGCCAAAATCGGGATTGTCCCAGGAAAATGGGGACTGTTGGCAACTATGCTTTCCCCTCCACCAGGCCCCAGCATTCTTCGTCCAAACCTATCCAGTTCCAGTGCCCAGGCTTCCAGATTACACCTGTCCTGTAGCCAACAGCTGCAATGAGAAGGGACAGATCCATTCCTGATGTAAGATGGGTTCTTCACAATATCCCCTCCTCACTTTCACTACCCTTTAGGCTTTAGGGACCCTGATGCAAGGTCACTTTAGGGACCCTGCTGTAAGCGGGCTCTGGGGACCTCAATGTAAGGGGTCTCTGGGGACCATGATGTATAGGAGGTGACTTTGGGGATCCTAATAAAAAAGGGGGACTCTGATGTAAGGGAGAACTCTGAGGACCCTCATTTAAGGAGGGGGGCTCTGGGGGACCCTGATGTAAGGAGGGGCTATGAAGACCCTGATGTAAGGGGGGATTTTGGGGATCCTAATGTAAGAGGGGACTTTGTGGAGCCTATTGGAAGTGGGGTCTCTGGTGTAAGGTTAAACTGTGGGGACCCTGATTTAAGAAAGGGGGAACTCTGGGACCCTGATATAAGGGGGAACTCTGGGGACCCTGATTTAATATGAGGGGACTTTTGGGACCCTGATGCAAGGGCGGAGGACTCTGGGGACACTAATATAAGGAGGGGGGACTCTTTGGACCCTGATGTAAGGGGGGCTTTGGGGACACTAATGAAAGGCATAAAGCCTGATGTAAGGTGGGCAGGCCTAAAGCTGTTTAAGGGGCCCCAAAACTTCTGATGGTTGTCCTGTATGTAGCGCTACCCCCACAGGAGCCACTGAATATTCATTCCCCCTATTCCTGCACAGCCAGGCAACAGGCATTTCCAAAGTGCATCCAGACACAAGAGATCAGTCCATGGGCCTGTTTTTGTTGTTTTATTACAGGGTCAAACTTAGGTAGGGTATAGAGATTATGGGATGCCTAACTTGAACGATTTGAAGAACAAATGAGAACAAACTACTTCTCTATGTACACAAAAATTAAGATCCTGAGCTGTACTCCCTCTGGAATAATCACAGTCTCTAAGGATCACAGGCAAAGTTCTTATCAAAGCAGGAGCTCAAAGTCCCCTTTAATGAAATTTCACAATGTCCCAAACTGTATGCAGGCATATGGGGCCAGATCCATAGAGAGAGTACGCTGGTGTATCTACTGATACGCCGGCGTACTTTCAAATTACCCACGTCGTATCTTTAGTTTGAATCCTCAAACCAAGATATGACAGCATCTGGGTACGCCTTCGGATCGTAGATGCAATACTTCAGCGTCCGCTGGGTGGAGTTCTCGTTGTTTTCCGCGTCGAGTATGCAAATGAGATATTTCCGACGATCCACGAACGTACGCGCGGCCGTCGCATTCTCTTACGGTGTCTCTAGTCGGCTTTTTCCGGCGTATAGTTAAAGCTGCTTTTTTGGGGCTTATAGTTAGACCTGCCATGTTAATTATGGCCTTCGTTCTCGCGTCGAAATTTGAATTTTTTTTTTATTTTTGCGTAAGTCGTCCGTGAATAGGAATGTACGTAATTCACGCTAGTAATAAAGAATAACGTTGTTGCGACGTAATTTAGCGCAATGCACGGCGGGAAATTTCTGAACGGAGCATGCTCAGTTCGATCGGCGCGGGGACGCATGCCGTGCCGTTACGCCGCTTGAGATACACTAGGCCGCCGTAACTTACGGCGCAAAATCTTTATGGATTCGAACTAAAGCCAGGTAAGGTACGGCGGCGTAGCGTATCTCAGATACAATGCGCCGGGGCAGATCTTTGTGGATCTGGCCCATAGTGTATCCTCAGTAGAACCTCACATAGTTCTTATGCTTGCAGATACTACCAGCCCAACTGGCTGCTCTGAAAAAGTCCCCAGAGTAAGGGATTTAGTACAATGCTGTCCCTGGAAAGTAGGCTACACCTGACAGTCTTTCACATTATATGCTCCTGGGTGTGCTGAGCTATTCACAATGTCCCTTGATTCCTGCTGCACTAGGCAAGACTTCTGTACAGGCTTCCTACTGTCCAGATCCCCCTATGTCAGCCAGGGTGTCTTCTGCACTTGACCCAAAGGTAATTAAGATCCCTCTCTTAGGCTTCCTCTCCTTCCTTTCCTCAGATACTGCCTGGAGGCAGAGACCCCAGACCCTGGGTCCTCTCCCAGGCCACATGACAGCAAATTCAGCACTCCATCTTCCACTTGACTGCCCTTGTTGCTCAGTCTCCACCATATTTAGGGCTGACTCAGCCACCCTGCCAGTGCCTTCTGCCTGAGAATTGGCCAGATTCCCTCAAGTATGCAGATCCTGATCTCCTACCCTTCGCCCACTAACTTCAAAAAGCTTCTCCAAGCTTCTAGAACCAGAGGGAGATACCAGAGACCTGCCCTGCCCTGCAGAGCCCTTCAGCCTGATCTGGAGTGAGCCAAACCAATTACAGACTCACACAACTACCATGAGTCAACAAAATACATTTGTCTACACTAGTTGCACACTAGAGGGTGCTACACCTAAATATAGGTGTAACATGAAACATGGTCAGAAAGATGGACTAGTCCTTTGGCACACATACAATAATGCACATCATGTTGTTTCATTGAGACAACCCATCTATTTAAATAGGCTGCATAACACTTCACAACACCAAAAATAATACCTACTACATCTCTGCTACTATTTATCAAATATATATTTTCAGTAAAATACAAACTCAAATACATTTTTAGTGCACCCAAACACAATATAATAGTGTAACGTCTCACCGCTAACCTTGCATCAAGTAGGAATATACTTACTTCTTTCCCAGTTAAACTTTCATCCGATACTTTCTTCTTCCTGAAGAGCCTCTCACTTCGAAGTTCAACTATAGTTACTTCCTTCTTTCTGATTAGCCTGTCACTTCCTGTTAAGTTGCTGGGCGGCCTATTTAAGCTCCCAACACTGACCAGGAAGGCCGCGTACACACGATCAAATCTGTCTGCTGGAAACGGTCTGCCAGACCGTCCCAGCAGACAGATTCGATCGTGTGTACGGGCGAGCCGACGGATTTGGCCAGCCGACAGATTTGAAAGCATGCTTTCAAATCTGTCAGCTGAGAACCCGTCCGCCCGACATGTCTGCTGGTTAGTACGCTAACCAACAGACATGTCTTCTCGCACACGCGTCGAATGGTTTCGACGCATGCGCGGAAGTGTTTTACTTCCTGGTGCGGTGACGTGGCGGCAGGGATTTTGGTTTGATCGTGTGTACACGACCGATTTGAACAAATCTGTCTGCTCGTGTGTATGGGGCCGAAGTGTTCCTTTATTTTTGCTGATACAACTCCTCTGTCAGTTTGGCATCCAGAAGCACCTGCTCTGAACTTCAGCTTCCTGACCTGGACCAGGAGACTCCACTGCCTGCTTCACCAGCCTTACTTGTCTGGACCCTTGGAGCCTGACCTTATGCCTGCATCATGCACTTCAGTATCGCAAGTACCCTGTTTAATGCAATGTATTCTCTGCTGACCCTGATGGCGGAGTTTCGTCTCTGCTGACCCTGATGGTGGAGTTTCGTCTCTGCTGACCCTGATGGCGGAGTTTCGTCTCTGCTGACCCTCATGGCGGAGTTTCGTCTCTGCTGACCCTCATGGCGGAGTCTCGTCTCTGCTGACCCTTACTGTCCTGTGAACCGTGCTGCCTTGCTAAGTTATGTATGCTAAATTATGCCAGGAATTACTGCAACCATAGCCTCTCTATGTTTGGTACTTCTAATAAGGATCCTGCCATGATTTCTACATTCTAAAGTCACCAAGTATAAACGGAAGTCTTTCATGCCTATGTACCTCCTTCCCAAATGTTACTGTGTGCACATATACTGCCTATTACTTTGAGGACTTTGCCGTTAAGTTTTATTACATGCCACACATGCTTGGCTACTTCTGCTATTACATGCCACGCATGCTCGGCTACTTCTGCATTTAACTAGAGCCTGGTCTGTAGTTTACAAGTATTAGTGGAATGCTGCTTTCACGCCATTCCCTCAACACTGCTGCACTGCGACCAGTCCATTACTCTTGAGGCATACGGCGCTAATACTATTTACCCTGCTATTAGAGTTTGTATTTGTATCCAGTATTCGTGCAACCTCACTCCCCAGGGTATTACCCTAGTGAGCCTCAACTATAGTATCAGTTCTACCTGGACTTTATATTTATATTTGTTTTGAGTTTCACTGGCGCCTATGAAGGAACATGCGCCATATTTCTTGACTGAGACTTTGATGCTAGGATCCCAAACTCTCTGCACAAAAGAGAGTGAAACCTGGGTCCGAAACTGAGAAGTTTCTGCAGTTGAGATCCTAATTCCCAAATCTTATCCGGCGTAACGTTACAAATAGCTAGTTTACTACTATTAATATACTAGAGGATTTATATAGTGCCCACAGTTTGCGCAGCACTTTACAATATAAAGGTAGACAGTACAATTACAATACAGTTTAATACAGAAGGAGTCCCTGCTCATGGAGTTTACTATCTAAAAAGGACTGGAAAGTGATACAAAAGATTACTGTGGTGGATAAGCTAATGGTGGTGGTCAACATACAGTTTTTACATGGAGGCAGGGTAGGCTATTTAGATTTTTATATATTGAGCTAATGGAAGCCACTGAAGGGATTGGCAGAGTGGGGCAGCAGCCACAGATCGGTTAAGCTGGCCATACATGATGTGAAATCTGGCTGCTTCAGCAAGGACCAGACAAATTTTGATTCCTGTATGGGCACTGTGGTTGTACAGAAGTGAATTTACTAATCAACTTCTGTACAACCAACTTGTCAGGCAGGGGGAAATATCACAAGCACAGTTTTAGACAGATTGAGTTTGAAGAAATGGTGTGACATTTATTTTGATATGTTGTTCAGTAAATTAGTAATGCATGAAGAGATCGAGGGGATGGTTTGAAGAGTAGAGAGCTAGATCTGGGTCTCGTAAGTGCAGCGGTGGTATTAGAAGCCGTGGAAAGTTATCAACTGGTCCAAGAGCTGTAGAGAGAGAATAGGGACAAAGCCTTGGGGTACCCCAACAGAAAGAAGAGGAGTGGAGGAGATAGAGTTGTAGTAGAAACTGAAGGTGTAATGAAATAGGAAAAAAACAGGAAAGAGCAGAGTCACAGAGGCCAAGGGAGTGGAGTTGGTTAAGTAGGAGTGGGTGGTTGGCTACACCAAAGGCAGCGAAACGGTTTAGAGTAGTTGCTATTAGTTAAAGCTATTTATAGTAAGTTTTAGAAAGGCAGTTCCAGTGGATTGTTGTGGACAGAAGCCAAACTATAGGTGGTCAAGTAGGTTGTTTATCAGAGAGGTAGCAGCTCATATGGTTGTGGACAAGGTTCCCCGAAAGTTTGGAGGCAAGCAGCAGCAGAGAGATGGTGTGATAAGACCCTTGCTCGCCCAGGTCCTGCTCTCCCGACACTCCTCTGCTTCTATTGGATCAGATTGCAGATTGCAACATCTGATGGTCCAGTCATCCAAGGTTCCGGGATCCGACCTACAGCTCGGTGCCGATCGGACTCATCAAGAACACACACCAAGCAAGTTGTATGTATGTTCAAACAGGACACACTTTATTGAAACACTCTGCTGGTTATATACAGGTTACAAGCTTTCATCAATCAAAGAACAATGAAATCTCCACCCCTTTTTCCACACACTGGGGTTTCCATACAGAGCCATTTCGGCACCGCAAAGCTTGACACATCCCATTCCTTTATCAATAGAATTCAATTAACCTTTTAGATAATGACATGCTAATCCAATACTCCTGACAGGAGACTTCAAACAGTTTTATCACATAATAGAAAGGTCTAGGTGCCGACCTGGATTAACACCTCTACACAATGAAATGTCTTTCACAAGCCGGGTCACTTAGCATTTTTAAAGCAGCTGTCCTTGCATTGAATAAGCCAACAGCTTGTAATGTTCCTCTTCTGTGTAACAGATGTCAAGTAGAAACACCTTAATATCTCAAGATCCACGACAGATGGATCTTAAGTTCTTCAAACAAGTGGGGTCCAGTGAATGTTTTTTTAACCACATCCCACCTGGCCACTGCATATATATGGCCGGGTGGGCGCTCTGAAGGAGGGGGATCCTGCGCAGCGGCGCGGTCCCAATGCGCTCGTGTCACCCAAAACGGCGCATCTCCGATTGGCAGGAGGGCTCTGTGATTGTCCCTCCTAATCACATGAGGGCCGTGTCCAATCACAGCCATCATGTGATGTAAATTGAGAGACGGTTGCTAGACGATCGGCTCTCCTCTTCTCACACAAAAGTTGTCAGTAAGGAGCAGAGAGCAGGTCGCTGCAGCCGGCTGGTGATCAGTGTGTATGAGCTGTTTTTTACAGCTTTTATTTTTATAAATCCTTTATTTTTGAAAAAACAGTGGGATCATTCTACAAGAAAAGACTACATATACACATACATACACATATACAGAGCAGATCAGAAACACATTCTTTGATAATTGTGAATAAGTGAGTGAAAGTACCTAATGCGCTACTGTGAGTATACAGATGAAGTGATCAGATGACATCAGTGGGTCTAAGGCAGCTAAATCTTGAGTGTCCACATATACACACAAAAAAAAAAGTAAATAATGATATGATTAGCGCTTCAGAAAAGTGATGTGTATGCACTACACAAAATATATATATATATATATATATATACAGACACACACCTAGAGATAGGACCACAGATACCAGGGTGCCGTGGTGAGGCTCTGTGGCTTACGCATGTATTTGTTTTAACGCATACTGTTAGATACAGTAGGTTGATCCAGTTGTCAGTGGGCTGGCTGCACTTGGCAGGAAGAAGTAAGAAGGAATCCACTTGGAACAAGTTAGACCCAGGACCCTGGAGGACCCACACTATATGCTCACATATAGCACCCTTAAGGTAAGGGAACTACAAGACCTTTGTGGAGATCCAGATACCACAACATTGTTAGAGTAAAGCTATCTTTCTATTATCCCGCATACCATCTCGTCATCAAGGAGACTGTCTATTCCAGCCTTTCTCAACCTTTTTTAACACAGAGGAACCCCTGAAATAGTTCTCTGGTCTCGGGGGAACCCCTGCGAAAAATTTGAAATCTACAACTCATGATACATTAGTGTGATGGTCAGTAAGAAGAATGCTCCTTACACTTGTGGTCATTGGGAAGAATTACCTCCTTACAGATAGCTAAAAAGATCAATAGTGTGAGTGGGAACTTATCTGAGAGGCAGAAATTACCCAATGCTGAAGGAACCCCTAGCAACCTCTGAAGGAACCCTAGGGTTCCACGGAACCCTGGTTGAGGATCACTGGTCTATTCATTGATTTACTATCCATTCACATTCAGCACATGGATGCACCTGGTGAATAGGACAATACCAACTGTGCACATTGTTTCAGTTTGGACTCACTACATTTGATTTTGGCCACATTTGTATTTATTCATATGTTCTGTGTTGTATATATATATATATATATATATATATATATATATATATATTGTGTAGTGCATACACATCACTTTTCTGAAGCGCTAATCATATCATTATTTACTAATTGTGAATAAGTGTTTTTTTTTTTTCTTTTCTTTTTTTTTTTTTTTTTTTCACATCAGACTTTACCATATCCAGAGAGTCACTCGTGTTTTCACAAGCAGAGAAAGCCCTTCGTCTCCACCTCGGTATTGCATCATTTGTGAATTTCTTCTGTTTTATTTATTATTGTTTCTCTTTTTTTCCTTTTTTTTTTTTTTTTTTCCTCTCTTTTTTCTTTTCTTCTTCTTTTTTTTTTTTTCTCTTTTTTTCCTCATTCGATAGTTTATCCCATTGAGCTTCTAGGCTTCCTCCCCTTAATCTCTCTTCTCCTACTCTCTATCCTATCTTCATCTGTATCTACCCCCACCCCTCCCTCGCCCCTCCCCCCCTCACCCCCCCCCACCCCCCCCTCTCTCTCCCCCCTCACCCCCCCCTCCCTCTCGCCCCGTATGTGGTTTGTTTCTAATTTCTGTTTTATTTAGAGCATTTTCATTATATATTCTTGCGTTTCTCTATATTTCTCCCATGGTTTCCATTTTCTATTATGTTTTTTAAGTTGGCTATTGTCACTTCTACTTAGATGTTCCAGTTTGTTGTAGTTCTCGATTCTCGCAAACCAATCTTTTATTTCTGGTTTGTTTGTATTTAGCCAATTTTTTGGGATTAGTCCTTTGGCAGCGTTTATTAGCTGCGGGAGCAGGGTGTCTTTCTCTCTGTTCCTAGGACCTTTTATGTCGTGGAACAAACATGTATAGATATTGTTGTCTAGTTCTTCCTGGGTTATTTCCTTTACAATTTCTTGGATTTCCCTCCAGTATTCTATTATTTTAGGGCAGCTCCACCAGATGTGTAAGGTTGATCCTATCTGTCCACAGCCTCTCCAGCATAGCGAAGAATTGTCTTTATTTACTTTATGCATTATTTCCGGTGTTCTGTGCCATCTGGTGATGCACTTGTAGTTCATCTCTATGGTGTTCATATCTGTTGCGGAGTTGTGCACTGATGTTATGATTCTTCCAAGTTGTAGCTCTTCAAATTCTTTATTTATTTCTCGTTCCCATTTTTTTATAAATTCCGGTTTGTCTTGCGACTCTATATCTGTCAATATTTGGTATATTTTTGATGTTACATGTTTTATTGGCAATTGTGTAGCACATAATTTTTCAATTTGTGTTAGGTTTCCTTCCGCTCTTATTGGTGTGGGAATTGATTTTATCAGATGCTGAAATTGTAGGTATTCCCATTGGGTGATGTTCCATCCAAGCTCTTCTTTTATCTTCTGGAATGATTTAATCTTTCCCCTTTCTATGATGTCCTTAATTTGTGCTGTTCCTATTTTTTTTCCTAATTGTGTCATTTTTCCCGGCAAAAAAAAATTCGTACTTGTGAGTGGTATTAGGGGTGAATTGTAAATCCACTTGTTTTGTTTGTGCAACGTGTCCCAAGTTTGAAAAACATTCGTGGTTATTCCATGAACCCTTTTCCCCAGGTCTCTATATTTGTGAGGGATCCATATATTTTTATATAGTGCAGTGTTGCTTAAATTGTTTTCTATTTGTATCCATTTTTTATCTTTTTCTTTGTGCTTGTTTCCCCATTCTATCATCCGTGTTATTATTATAGATTTGTAATACCTCTCTATATCTGGTGCTGCTACTCCACCTCCTTTTTTATTTCTTGTGAGTGTTTTGAAGTTTATCCTAGGGGTTTTATTGTTCCAGATGTATTTTATCAGCATTGATTTCATTATCTTAAAAAAACTTTGAGGAATTTTTATAGGCAACGTCTGGAATTTATATGTTATTTTTGGTAAAATGGCCATCTTAAGAGCATTGATTCTTCCGATCCATGAGAGGGGTTTAATCGCATTTTTTTTAAAATCTGTTTTCACCTCATTTAACAGTGGAATAAAATTGGCAGAGAATAGGCCCTTTATTGTAGGTGTCACCTTGATCCCCAGATAGCTCAGTTCCTTTACCCATGTGTATGTATGTTGTTTTTGTAAGGCTAACTCTTCCTTTTTTCCTACACCAATATTCAGGATTTCTGTTTTTCTAGGATTTATTTTGAAATTAGATAATTCTACGTAGGTTTTTATTTCTTTGGCAATGTCCACTAAGGTTGAGGTTGGGTTTGTTATGAACATTAATATATCGTCAGCATATGCTGCTACTTTATGTTCTTCTAGACCTGTTTTTGCCCCTTCTATTCTAGGATTGTTTCGTATGGTTGCCAGGAAAGGCTCGAGTGCCAGTATATATAACAACGGGGAGAGCGGACAGCCCTGTCTAGTACCATTGAACATTTCGAAGGGGGCAGATACTTTACCATTCACCTTCACCATTGCCGTTGGTTTGTTATATAGGTTTTGTACCCATTGTCTAAATCTTGATCCTATTCCCAGATGTTGAAGGGTTTCCATCATAAATCCCCAGTCCACCCTATCAAATGCTTTCTCAGTGTCAATTGAGAGCAGTAGGACTGGGGGTTTTACGGCATCGTTTTTTTGCATTAAAAGTATCGTTTTCTCGTCCTGGTACGAATCCAGTTTGGTCTGTATTAATCCAGTCTGGTATTAAGTCTTTAAGTCTGGTGGCTAATATTTTTGCATAGAGTTTAGTGTCTGTGTTTAATAGCGCGATTGGTCTGTAGTTGGAACATATTGTCTTGTCTTTTCCCGGTTTTGGTATTATGGTAATATGTGCTAGCAGAGATTCGGGTCGCATTTCTGTCTCTTCTCCTATTTGATTGAAATATTCACATAGTCTCGGGATCAGAAGTTTTTGAAATTTTTTATAATATTTAATGGTGAAGCCGTCCGGGCCAGGACTTTTCCCGTTGGGCGTATCTTTAAGTGCTCGTATTATTTCTTCTTGTGTAATTTCCATTTCGAGGGCTGTCAGGCGTTCTTTTTGTAATTTTGGCAGCTTCGCGGTGTTTATATATTTTTGCATTTTCTCCCGTCTCTTTTTTTCATCTTGATATAGGTTACCCTTGCCGATTGCATATAGGGTACTATAATATGTATGAAATGCGTCAGCTATGTCAACTGTTTTGTTCACTATTTCACCTCTTGCATTTTTGATCTTTTCTATGAAGTTTAACGCCTTTTTATGTTTTAACATTTTTGCCAGAAATTTTCCTGGTTTATTCCCTCCTATATAACGCTCCTTTTTCATCCTGTAGAACTCTTTTCTTGTCTCTTGCTCCAGTTGGTCTTTCAGGATTTCTCTCTTAGCCGTTAAAGCGCACTGGGTTTCGAGTTTTAGGTCTTTTTTATGTTTTTGTTCTAAGTCATATATTTCTTTCAGAATCTTTTTGGTGTTATTTTCGCTTTCTTTCTTTTTTCTGGCGCCTATTGCTATTAATTGTCCCCTTATGACAGCCTTGTGCGCTTCCCATATAGTTGCCTTACTTAGGTCTGGGGTATCGTTGGTCCTGAAGTATCTTTCTATTTCTTTTTCGATTATCTTCTCTGTTTCTTGTTCTTCTAAGATGTCTTCGTTTATTCTCCAGACTCCCTTTTTTCTTGTTTCCCTATAGGCCTTCAATTTCATTGTCACTGGCGCATGGTCTGAGAGCGTGACTATTTCTATATTTGAGTCCTCTACTTCCTCTAACAGGCTATGTTCGATCAAGATATAGTCTAATCTGGAGTACATCTTATGTACCACTGAGTGGTAGGTATAATCTTTTCTGTTGGGATGATGGATCCTCCAGATATCAACTAGTTGGTGTTCAAAAAGTTTTCTTTTTAACCGTCTTGTTTCTTTTGTTTCTATGTTCGTCCTCCTGGATGTGGCATCTATTTTGTTGTCCATATAAAAGTTCAGATCTCCTGCCAGTATTAATTTGCCTTTTTTTACTTCGTCAATTTCATTTAATATTTTTATGAAATAGTTTTTAGGGCGTTTGTTCGGGCCATAAATGTTGACTAAGGTATATCTTATATCCGCGATGGTTCCTATTAATATCAAAAATCTACCATTTGTGTCAGTTTTCCTCTCCTCGATCTTGAAATCTACATTTTTCCCAAAACCAATTGCCACTCCTTTTGCCCCTTTTGTAGGGGTGTCACTATAAAACCAAGTGGGGAAATGCTTTGAATATAACTTAATGTTGCTCTCTAATGCTAGATGTGTTTCTTGTAAAAATATTATTTCAGCACCTTTCCTCTCTAGCTCGCGCATTACCATATGCCGCTTTTGAGGGGAGTTTAATCCTCTGACATTATATGTTATAACGTTAATTGAACCCATTTCTTGTTGATTGTTTTTTCCCCTGTTTCAAATGCTCGGGACTGTTTTCCCTATGGTCTTCCAGTTCCGGGCATAATGGGCCCGAGCACTTATCTTTCGCCAGGGGCACTTCCCGCCCCCCAGGGAGAACTACTATACGTCTACCGAATATATATATTATTTTTTCTTTTTTGAAACAAACCACTTCCCCTCCTCTCCCTATCCCCACCCCTCCCCCCTCCTCCCTCCCACCCCCTCCCCCCCCCTGCTACTCCCCCCCTCTGGTCCCTTGGCACTTGTTGGTATTCTTGACCCATGGTCTTGCAGGTTTCTACTCCTTTCCTCTCCCTACCTGCTATGTGCACTGAGGTGGAGAGCTGTCTGGCGCTTTATCTGCCCCTTTCCCTGGCAGACGCGGGGGCCCCCGTGTTTCCCAATATCCCCCGCCCCCCCCGACTTGTTTTGTTTCTGTGCTCATTGTCCCATATAGACCCCATGTTCCCGGTGGTCCCTGTTGAATCTTCTTCAAGGTTTCCTTCTTGGGACTAATTGCCATGTTTCTTCTTCCTGTGCTTCATATATTTCTGTTTCTTGACTCCCCTTTAGAGCTTCTGGAACTGGAATATTTAATTTTCCACAGAAGTCTTGGACATCTTCGATGAACCTGAGTCTTACCGATTGACCATTCTTTTTTCCCACTAGACATGCAGGGAAACCCCAGTTGTACTGAATCTGGTGTTCTTGCAGTGATTTTATCAGAGGTTTTAATGCCCATCTTCTTCTTAATGTGTCCTGGGATAGGTCAGGGTATATTTCTAATAGGTTTCCCTCGTATTTTAATGGGGGCTTCCCCCGCATATTTCTCCATATTTGTGTTTTCTCTTCTAATTTCTCGAACTTTACTATTATGTCTCTTGGGCTCTCTGTGGAGATTCTTGTGGGTCTCCTTGTCCTGAAGACTTCTTCAATTTTTACTGTGCTTAATTCTTGGTTTCCCAGTAAGGGGTTAAATATTTTCTCCATAATTTCTTTCAGGTTTTCTTTCTGCGATTGTTCGGGGAGCCCTCTAATTCTCAGGTGTCTTCTCTTGCTCTTATTTTCCTGTTCTTCCCACCTGTATGCTTGTTCTCTCTGTTCCATTCTAAGAGATTTTATTTCCCTTTTTAATTCTTTTATCGTGCCTGTATGCGTGTCCACTTTATTTTCTGCCTTTTCTACTCTGGTCAATAAGTGTCCTACGTCATTGTGTATTGTAGCTATTTCTTTTTTCAATGACGACTCCAGGCTCTTCAATGACTTATCTAGCGCCAGAAACATTGTTTCCATTTCACCTTTTGTTAGGGGTTTGTCCTTACTTATTTGTTCTTCCCTACCTGACCCTTCTGCCCCCCCCTCAGTCTCCGCCTCTGTCTCCTCCTCCTCTCTCATCTCCTGGGGTTCTGTAAATGGGCTTATTTCGGGGGCGGTTTTATTTTGAGTTCTCTTTTCTTTCTTATCCCTTTTCTCCTTTATTTCTGACTGCCAACCCTTAGTGATCTGTTTTTCTGCTCCTTGGTTGTTTTCACTTGCCCCCATTGTCACGTACTTAACCATGGGGCCAGGGCTTAGGCTTGTACGCGGTGATTTAGGGACCGCCCCCCCTCTTCCAGATCTCCCCCTCATGCTGCCCATCATCTTGATGCGCTACCTACTGGGGAAAGAGGAGAGGGGAGAGAAGACCGGAAAAAAAAAAGAAAAAAAAGAAAAACAAGAAATTCGGACACCCAGAAGGTGCAGGTAATAGAGTTCGGGCAGAAAAGAGCAGGTAACCTATCCCTATGTAGCGTGTTAATATATCTCCCAAAATGTCACAGTATTGCACAGCGACGCCTTGTGGGTCAGTTCAGGACAATAGGAGATTGGGTTCGCTCTGCTTCTAATATGCCGTTTAAATCTGTTATATATTTCTACTAGATCAATGTTTCCATAGTGTAGTATAGATTGCGCAGGGGGAAAAGAAAAAGAAAAAAAAAAAACCCAAAGGTTTCTATTTCAGTGCACTGATCTTATTCGGATTTAAAAAAAATCGAATTACTTCTTTCCAGAGGCCTTGGGAAGAAAAAAAAGGATCCCGGCCCTTCCTACCCAGTTGGAAAAGAAAAATCAAGTTGTATAGGTCTTATGTAGCATTCAACTTATTCTTGTTCTTTCTTTAATTCCTGGTCTGTGTTAAATTATTTATTTCTTATCAGCCAAGTCTAGCCGCATATTTAAAACAATAGCATTAAAGTCATTGGATTGCTGACTCTGCAGGGCTTCCACAGGAAGAAAAGTTTTTTTTTTTTTTTTGAGCAATAGTACTAGGGGAGGTACTCACTCTCGCTCCCCTTTCCTATCACCCCTTACCTGAACTGTATTTTGGGGGAAGGAATAGTGCAACAAACGATCGCAGGCTGATTGTAGGCTGGCGGGTCTGAGCTCAGCTGGACTGAAGCGCGTCCGTGTAGCTTCGGTGTAGATCACCCGGCCCCCAGGAGGGGGGTTCTCGGCACATTCAGCAGCACATTCCGCGGCGGGGAGAGGGGGGGGGGTCTCGGTACGGCCAGTGTTTCCTCCACTCTCCGCTGCAGCCAAGCCCACACTTCCCCCCTTAGATGTTCCAGACGCCGGCAACCACCGGCGCTCGCCTCCTTCGCCTCTCTTGCTCCCTCGGGTCCAGCCGAACATCCACGCCTCACGTCCGCGCCGGCTATAGAGACACGTCCGGGTCACAAGGCATAGAGGGCGGATGTATTACCAGGGAGACCTGGGCTCACGGGGACGGGGCTCCTCTAGGCAGACATCCTACGGGGACTGAGGGCTGGAGATCCGGGACTCACAGCGTGCTCCCGACTCGCGCCATTACCAGACTCCTCCCTCCTGATGACCCAGCATGCCGTGTGAATAAGTGTTTGATAAATAAATGGATATTCCATTTACCCGATCAATCCCATCTCTTGGTCAAATTAGAAATTGACCACATAATTAACAAAACATAACAGCACTATAACAAACAATTCATACATTGGTTGTGGACAGAACTATTGCCGCGTACACACGGTCGTTTTTTGTGATGAAATAAAATGTTATTTTTAAAAACGTCATTTAAAATGATCGTGTGTGTACTTCACATCGTTTTTTTTTCTTCTGAAAAACGACCAAAAAAAAAAAAATTCTTTATCATCAATGGTGTTTGTGACTGATGGCATGAGGAGGGATGGTGGAGGGATGGTGTCAGAGATTGTTAGTCCCAAATCTTGATTATTAACAAAAATGCCCATAAAGACTTTTGAGTTCTTTACTGCTGACGTGAATGTATGTTCTAGAGGCAATAAGACCTAGAAGAAAAGAAAAAATCTTTATACAAGGAGAAACCATTCTCATTTACAATAAAATGTTATTCAACTGTCATCCAACAAAACTGTCCACATTATCCTGAATTCAATAAGACATTTATTATAAACAATAGGCTTCTCAGAAGGGGGGCTATTACGTATGGCTTGGATCAATGATCCTACAGGAACGTAGACAAGAGAGCACAGGATACAGGATTTACAGGAATAACAGGAGTATAGTGCAGTACTGGGCTTCAGGGTTCATAGGAGGTCAGATACACAAGATACAGTTGATGTATACAAGGATTCTAAGGCAGGAAGGATACCTAGAACTAAGGGCCAATAAACACATGAATCCCTTGCAGTGCTGAGATGCTGGGATCACTAAACAGTAGGGAGTTAAAAATTCAAGCTGACAGGTGTGTGCCTGGACACACACACAGACATTGGAGACAGATATGCAAAGACATATAATACAGCTAGAAATGAGTAGCCATGCAAATAGTCACATAGGAATCTATAAGAGTAGTGAAGTTATATTGTGACCCCGAACTGGAAACTGGCTTCAGATACACTTGGAGATACAAAGGCAGACTTGCTTGGGACATTATTATGCAAAGGCAATCTGTTTCAGCTTAAAAAAGGCAGTACTGGCTGGGCATGTAGCTAATTCAATTAACAACAGGAGGTTAAACTAGTCTTAAACACATTTTTTTTTGGAACAGTTCTTCAATTCAATCTTAATAAAACTTTTTTTTATCATAAATAATATAAAAAAAACTGTATAAGGCTCAGTTCCCACTATTGCGACTTAAAGTTTCAGCGACTTTTAAAAGATTCCTGCACTACCTTGACGGAGACTGTAAATTTGGACCAAAGTCATACTCTAGAGTCTCTGAATCACGTGACTTTGGGGGTCATAGTGGAAACGTAGCCCAAGACAGTGGATGCTTAATTATCTAGGACAGGGGTGTTCAACTCAATTTTATCGTGGACTGTATCAGCATTATGATTGTCCTCAAAAGGGCAAAAGGGCTGGTTGTATATATAAGATTAGATATCCAGCGCATCCCCTCCCCTTAAATTAGATGTCAAAAGCCACCCCACCATCAGAAATTGAGTCCCCCACTCTCCCTTACATTACAGTGCACCCCCCTTTCCTTATGCTGCTGCTGGGAAGAAGCTGGATGCATTGCTTGAAAGCCGAAAGTAAGGGTCTGGAGGAGGGCTGGAGCTGCAGGAGAGGTCCGAGGGCCACATGAAATGACCTGGAGGGCCGGATTTGGCCCGTGGGCTTTGTGTTTGACACCTGTGGTCTAGGTCATTGAAACTTGTTAAATTTCAAAGCTCATTTATGTCAGATACATCAAAAAATGTAGCACCCCATACTGTAAATAGGAACAAGAACCTGCTAAGGGCAGTACAGACTCAGGTGACTGCATCAATATTTAGCTAGTGGGGGGGGGGGGGGGAGTGAAACCCATGTTTACATATGAAAATAGAAACACGTCAGAAAAATACTCCTCCATTGGGGGTTTGTCTTTGAAGGCTGGGGTTTTCTTCTGTTCAGAAGGCCTTGAACAAATCAACCTGGGGCATAAGGCTTAATCTGAAAAATAAGCATCAAAATTTTAGTAACAAAACACATATTCTCCTCCTAAAAATAAACCAAAATATTTAGCATACAGTAAGCATTTTGAAGATTTTCTTTCTTAAATATTTTAACAAGTACACGTTTTCTAATACCATAAATTGTTTGACGTCAAACTATTACTACCACGTGGATTTTAAGTAAAAAAAAAAACTATTCACCATGGTTATAAATGAGCAGCTCAAAACAAACTATTTTTTTTTTTTTTTAAAGTTCCCCCTTTGTCTTGCAAGACAGTTATACGTCACTATACTGAGCACATTGGAAAACTTCAAAACAGTTTCTTCTATGGAAACAAAGATTATCTTTAATACACTCATACATTTAAATATACATTATTAGGAGGCATTTTACTTGTGTTTTTTTTTCCAATCAGCTCACTCAATTTGCATGACAATACAGCTGTTCACACAAAGAAAGAGGGAGGTGGTTGCTACTTGAACTATAGAACACCATTCCTTATTTTTTTGTTATTTTTTTTACTTTAATCATCAGTGAAAAAGGTTTATTTTATGTCACTAATCTTTTAACATTTCACTTTAATTATTTTTTAAATTGTATTAAGTGCATTGGGTGTGGCTTCAATGACCACATGATTAGCCACCCCAGCAAGTATTTAAATTAACGACTTTCCGCTCACAGTTTTTTTAGATGAACTTTTATTTTTAAAATAAGTAAATATATTTTTTTACGTTTTATTTTTTGATATTTAATTTACCATAGTGCAAAATGACAACACATTGCACACAATTTTACAATTTTACAAAAAGTCAAATTTATTTATTTTATTTTTATACGTGATTATATAGATACATTTTAGGATTTTAAGTCAATTATTTTTTTATTCCCAAATTATATAGATCAATTTTACGATTTTAAGTCAGAAATACATTTTTTAGTCACACTTTACAGACAAATAATTTGTCTTGCTTCTAAAGACAAATGTCCAACGACCAACATGCCACTGACTTGTTACCGTTAATTGTCCTTGTGGCACTGTCACATCACTTTAAAACATAGAAAACAAATCATCATGCCACCAAAATTCATATGGTGTTACTATTATTATTATTTCATATTCATCAGTACCCACACTTAAGGAGCTTACAATCCTAAAGTCCCTAACTCTCACATTCATACATACGCTAGGCACAATTTAGACAGGATCCAATTAACCTACGAGCATGTCTTTGGAGTGTAGGAGGAAACCAAAGTACCTGGAGGACACCCATGCGGGCACAAAGAGAACATACAAAATTCCAGGCAGATAGTCCCGTGATTGGGATCAACTATTTTGCTAATCCAGCACTTTGGGCATGTTAATTCAATTAACACAACATCACAATCCATGGAGCTCACACACTTTCACAAACATAACGCTCACACTTAGCCAACTACACCCTGTAGACAAAAATATTAGCACATTTAATAAAACTGCACTTTCCCCTCTTTTTTTTTCTTGTTTTAAAAATACTTGGATAGTGGTTTTTACATTCATTCCAGAATTTAGGGTAAACTCTTGTGTGCCTCTGTTCCATTTCTTCCGGGGACGGACCGTCCCTGATCCAAAGTTATACATCATATAATCTTTGGCAGACCAGGAAGGGTTGACAATGGGATCACACAGATCCTCCTTTAGAGGTGTACCCGTGGTATAATTCCCCATCTTATACAGTGATAAGACTTCCTGAAGAATTAATCTATCACTAAGTCCCAATGTCACACAGACACAGTGAACCCAGGTATAGCAGGAACTGTATTGTCTGGCCTCCAATCCTGGCCATGGATCTTTACCAGACTATACACTGCAAATCAGCCACACAGACTGAATGAGGTCACATAGACATTTCAAGAATGTAAAAAGCACTCCCCTAGACAAGTCACTTATGCAGAAAACACACTCAGCATAATTTCAATAGGAGAAAGTTCTAGAGTATAGAATCTGACAGTTTGGTTTCCCTAAAGTCTTCCACATCAGTTTATATGCACTGTGCAGAATAGGAAAGATAGTGTCATGAATCAGACGTACACAAACGGATGAATGAAAGAAAAGGTTCTTTATTAAAACCAAAATACAAGGTGAAAGTCCAGACAGATGTAAACAGGCAGGAGAGTCTTCCACCGGAGCCAGGATCGATAGCCAGAGATGGGAGTCAGTCCAGCCGGAGTCTGAAACCAGGAAGGTGGTGAAACGAAGCCAGGGATCAGGAGCCAGAAGGAATGTCCGTAGAAGCCGGGTCGGTAACCAGAACAGCAGCATGATGAAGGTAGGATGACAGACAGGTCTTAACACAGAAGGCCCAAGCAAGGGAGTGCTGCAGCAAGCGTGGTATATATATGATAAGCATCCAGCGCCTCCCAGTGGAAAGGAGGAGCCGCCGGGAATGGGAAGTTACAAGAACCTCAGAAGCAAGATGGCCGCCAGCACAAGTCAGTGATGAGAAGCTAGGAAGGAGGTAAGTCAATGACAGATAGTACTACTGCTTATTGTGCGATTTTATAGAGAATAATGCAGAAGAGAACAGAAGACAGTTTTTTCATGCGAGACTGGTACTTATGATTCAAGCAGCACTGTTTTTTAAGCAGGCCGTCACCCTTGGCAATAAACCAGGGCCTTACCACACATAGTACCTTATCAGCCACAGCCTATGAACAATCCCTTAAGTCCGAAAACCCAAATTCCTGACCTGGCTAGTCGCCTAGTCGCAGGAAATGCAGAAATTCTAGCTAAACATTCACTGCACCTGAAATAGGGCAAAGCATTTACACAGAACACACTCATATAAAGAACAGTAATAAGCACAGATAGTATGAAAAGTAAAAAGAAACGTTAAAAATAACAAAATTCAACAGTCAAGGTTCTCGGACAGAGTACTTCATGGCAAAAAAAAGAAATAAGTACAGCACAAGGGGAAGTCACAGTAAGCAAAAAATTGGCTTACCTTGACCAGCAGAAGTGAATTCCCAACTTGTGTTGTTCAATTTCTTAGCGATGTCTGTGGAGGTATCTAGCCCAGCATTCAAAGGGCCAAATTGATAGGGAACCCCAGAACTAGGGGTTTCCAATAACATGTTGACTGCTGAATCCAAATTAATTTCTTTAAGATGTATTTAATATACAAGTAAGCAGATAGCTGCAAGCTTGGAGAACATTATGTGTACATGGTAATACAATCAATAAGTGTTCTGAGGCTGTGGGCCTCAGTACAATTTATACATTTTCAAGGGGGAGGCACCTTGAATGTGACTACATTCAAAAACAAATGGTCGTTTAGCATCTACATGTCACTTCCCAAATTCTCTGAGAAAATGCCAGATAAAGCTCTTTTACATGGAGAGGTGTGAATGACATTTGTTCAGGAACAGAAAGTAACACTGGCTTACATCCTGTTATTTTCTTAATCAATTTCTAAACAAGTCACAAGAAACATTTTTCCACAATCTGACTTCTAACAAAAATACATTTTATATATATATATATATATATATATATATATATATATATATATATATATATATATATATTGTGAGGGATTCGCTCGGTAGCAGGTGTGTGTGACCCCCTGGATGGGTTCACTAAATGCTGAACTATACAGAAAGGCAGTTGAGGATGGTTGAAAACAAAGGATATGGTTTATTCTTCCATATTGCTGGATACAAGTGCAAGCATCAAAACAGCATAAACAAAACAAAACATAAAATAAACCCTTGCCACTTGGGGCATCTATCTTCACAACACAGGAACCTACCTATGGAGTCTGGCACAGCCTACTGCTGGGCAGATACTGCAGGTCAGACAGCAGAAAAATAATAGACTTTTTGATTTTTATCACACAGAAAAATTAACAACCACCTCACCTCTTCAGAAGACTTTCTGACTGCTCTCCTTAACTCAAAAAGCCTCAGGATGCAGCAATTAGTAGTCATCCTTTGAATAACTTATAGAGGCCTTAATTGCCTCATTCTGAACAGCTGAAGTTTTCCAAAGCCCTAAACCTTTCTGGCTATTTCTGCAGCCGACACCTACAGTACCTGTCACCGAGAATGTGTTTCCAGCACGACAGCATCACGCTGATTCTCGGCGACAGGGTGCCGACATCTCGCACTTGCTGGAATGGAAAAAGCACATTCCAGCGAGCACGTCATAGATGTGACGGGGATCTGACTTGGATCCCCGCCAAATCTACACGCGGCGTTTGGTATGAATCATGAGGGGGAACTCCACACCAAATTTTAAATAAAAATCCGGCATGGGTTCCCCCCCCAGGAGGAATACCAGGCCCTTAGGTCTGGTATGGATTGTAAGGAGAACCCCCCTACGCCGAAAAAAAACGGCGTGGGGGTTCCCCCACAATCCATACCAGACCCGTATCCAAAGCACGCCGCCCGGCCGGTCAGGAAAGGAGTGGGGGCGAGCGAGTGCCCCCCCTCTTGAGCCGTACCAGGCCGCATGCCCTCAACATGGGGGGGTCAGGTGCTCTGGGGCACGGGGGGGGGGGGACTGCGGCCCCCCCACCCCAGAGCACCCTGTCCCCATGTTGATAAGGACAGGGCCTCTTCCCGACAACCCTGGCCATTGGTTGTTGGGGTCTGCGGGCGGGGGGCTTATCGGAATCTGGGAGCCCCCTTTAATAAGGGGGCCCCCAGATACCAGCCCCCCACCCTAAGTGAATGAATATGGGGTACATCGTACCCCTACCCATTCACCTGGAGGCAAAGTGTAAAAATAAATAAACAACACAGGGTTTTTAAAGTAATTAAATTCTTTAGCTCTTTTACCAGGGGGGGGACGTCTTCTTCCGCTTTCCGGGGTCTTCTTCTGCTCTCCGGGGGTCTTTTCTGCTCTCCGCTGTTGACTCGGCGCTCTCCGGTGCCTTCTTCTTCAGGAGCGGCGGCCAGTCCGCTCTTCTGTGCCCTTCTTCTGTCTTCTTCTCTTCTCCAGATGTTGACACGATGCTTCTTCCCGCTGTTATCCCGGGTCCGCGGCTCCCATCGGTTTATATAGGCCTCTCTTATGAAGTCACAGTCCCATCATGCTCCGGTACCTACCCACGTGGTTAGGTACCACGTGAGAAAAGCAGTCTCTAAAAGAACAAATCGAAGAAAGGCAGGTTGCGCCAAAAACTAAGTGCAGCAGAAGATGCAATGAATGGTATATTCAATTAAAATCAGCCAAATGGCTACTTACACTTTTATAAAGATCAATAGTCATATAACAGTATAATACTGTGGTTACTCAGCGGGTCCGTGGTATATGGTGGTGTGTAGATGTTTAAACAAGAAGAGAGGAGAGGAACAGCCGGCCGGACAATTGTCTTGTCGTCCCGGAACCAGCATGGAATGCACTCGGAGTCGCATCAAAAGTGACGTCAGGGGGGGCGTGACCGGAAGCCAGCCTGGAAGGAAGCATCCCTTGAGAGCTCCTCTCCAGCCCGCAGCAAATCGGCAAAAAACCGGGGGAAACTGTAGCCGTCCATGGGCAGATCGCGGACCACCAGATCCAGCAAGGCTCGGGGGTCATCCCAACCCCCGCCAGGCTCCACCACGACCTTTGAAAGGTACTTTAAATCGCCCGACAGACCGCCGGGTGGAGGGGACAAGATGGCGCCGGACGCAGCCACCTCCAACACAGGGACATCTCCCCCACGCTCACCTCAGCATCGAGAGCCATCCCCGACCCGATCGCAGACCACGGCTTCATCCCTGAGCCCGGATGGCTCCCAGCACCGGGTGAGTGAATCCCCGCACCCCTGCCCTCCCACAGCGGACCACGAGGCGCAGGCCGCGGCTCTCCATAACCCCCCAGGCCGGGACACTCGAGACACGGGAGCCCTCCCCCGCCCGCCCCGCACTGCCTCTGACCCGGGACCACAAAGCGGAGCTCAGCTCTCCTCCTTTCCCACACTTACTCAGGAGGACTTCCCAGCCCTGCAAACCCCCGCCAACTCCCAGGCCTCTATGGGATCCCCAGGACAAGGCACCCCCTTTGTCAGTGCTAGGCCGCAACCCACCCCCCCTGCAGCCTGGGGACAAATCCATCCGGCCATCCATCCCGGGGTCGGGGATCGGGGAGGTACTTCCCCCCCCTCATATGCCTCCATGGCTGATACTAACGCCCCGTGGCACGAGGGGACCCCTGCCCAGCAGGGAGAACGGGCCGAGGCCTGGTCCACGTCATGGGATCCCTCCCAACAGCCCCCCCCTGGGACTAGAGGACATGGAGAAATGGCTCCCAGCCACCAGCTGTCCCCCTCTGACCCACTTCACCCTCCACATGGCGCCAGGGGACCCTCTCATTACCCTCCTCCGCCATGGCAGTCATATCTGCAGGCCTTCCCCACGAAAGATGACTTTAAACAACTAATTGAAGATGTTAAGGCAACATGCCGCGCTGAAATTCAGGCGCTCCATACAGGCCTCAAACACCTAGCTGACAGAGTGGAGATGGCAGAGGAGGAGATCCAGGAGACCAAACTGGCGGTACATCGCACCCAAGTTCAGGCATCAGACCATCATCTTATGCTTAGAGATATGCAGCGGCATATTGAAGACCTGGACAACAGGGGGCGCCGCAACAACGTCCGCATACGCGGTCTTCCCGAAGTAGACGGGGCGGAAGATCTACAGCTTACCCTCCAGAAATTATTTAACAACATACTGGGAGAACCAACAGACAAGCCTATTGAGATGGATAGAGCTCACCGAGCCCTCAAGCCAAAGGGCCCTGCCTCCAAACCGCGGGACGTCATATGCCGGGTGAACTCATACCCGCTGAAGGAAGCCATTATGCGAAAAGCTCGCCCCATACGTAACCTAGTCTTCAACAACAACCCATTACAGCTTTACCCGGACCTTTCTTGGATCACCCTGCAGAAACGTCGTCTCCTACAACCCTTGCTCCGCACCTTACAGGACAGAGACATAGTGTACCGTTGGGGCTTCCCCTTCAGCCTCTCCGCCAGCCACCAGGGGACTTCCGCCACCTTACGCTATCCCGAAGACCTGGATGTCTTCTGCAAAACACTGGACATTCCCGTTCCCCAGCTGGTGGACTGGGACCTCGTGGCAACGCCACCCCCTCCACCTGTGGTTTGGCAGAGAGTCCCCCCACCCAAGCGCCCTAGGGGCAGGGACCCTGTCCGCAACTCCCCCAGGCACAGACCCAAGTGAGACGGTCATCCTGACCACAAGAGCCGCCCTGAGCGCTGCAAGAACCCCTCCTGTTTTTGTTTTGTTTTGGCCTTCTGTTTCTGCTTTTTTTTTCTTTTACCTCCCCCGGTTGCCCCAGCCTTACTCCAACGCTACATATCGGGCCTGTCTTGGACAAGACCCCGAAGAGGCTGCCCTTCTGTTTACGGACCCCCCCCATGGCTGATAGCCTGAGAGTTCCTTCTCCCCCAACCCCCACGGTGGAGTTTCTCCACACCACCCCCCCGCCCCCCCGACCCACATTTTTGGACTGTCAGGTCGGGAGGTCCTTAAGGAACTGTTGGGACCCGAGGGCCCTCGGGCCACTCGGGCCCCCATTGTTGAATGTTGTTGTGTTTTTCTTCTGTTTTTTTGCTCTCATCTCTCTCCTTCCTTTCAGATACCTCTCTCTCCCCCTCCACACAGGCAGAACTCAACGGCACGCCTCGGTGGCTGTCGGCTCGGTGGCCCCTCCGCTCACCCTCCCAGATCCGGACGCAGCACGCCTGACTCCAGCTAAGTATAACCCACGGTCACTCCACCCACAATATGGCTAAGTTACTATCTATGAACGTCCACGGGCTTAACTCCAATAGGAAACGACATCTAGCACTCAGGGAATTTAGGCAATCAGGGGCAGAGATTATAATGGTACAGGAGTCGCACTTCTCCAAGGGCGACTCCTTTACGTTCGCATCCAGATATTTCCCCTTAACATACCAGGCCTTCAGCTCGCGAAAACGGGCAGGGGTCGCAATCCTGGTTAAACGGGGCACCCCCTTTACCTGCACACACTCCTACATTGATCCCCTGGGCCACTTTATCATCCTGAGAGGTACATGGCACTCGCGGGACATAACCCTGTGTACCCTGTATGCCCCCAACGCACACCAGCACAGATTTTTGAGCCGGGTTCTCACCCGCCTAGCCCGTTCCCCTCACGATCTACTGGTGGTGGGGGGGGACTTTAACTTACCCCACTCAGCGACCTGGGATCGTCTGGTGGTGAACCCCCGGGCCCCCCAGGCTAGGGCTCTGCGGGACTCTAAGCTTTTCCGCCAGCTAACTAGGAAGCATGCTCTATTTGACGCATGGCGGGCGCTTCACCCGGGAGATCGCCAGTTCACCTTTTATTCATCCCCTCACCACACACACTCGCGCATAGATTATTTTCTAGTCAATAATACCACGCTACGCGTTACCGACTCCGCACGGATCCTGCCCATCTCCTGGTCCGACCACGCCCCCATCACCCTATCCCTTGACCTGAACGCCCCCACCCGCAGGCCCTATAACTGGCGTCTGAATGATTTCCTCTTGAAGCACACCCCCTCCAAAATGGAAATAGAATCTGCCCTGCAACTTTATTTCAGCGAAAACAACACGCAAGACATCTCCACCACCACATTATGGGCCGCTCATAAAGCGGTAATCAGGGGACGTTGTATAGCCATCTCCTCAGCCCTTAAGAGGAACGCCGAGTCGGCTAGGAAGCAGGCGGAAGCACAGCTTCATGCCCTAGAAACCCGTCTACAGGCCTCACCCTCCCTGCCGCTTCTTAAGCGCATCGCCCTAGTAAGGTCGACACTCCGGGACCTCGCGCTGGGTCGAGTCGAGAAAGCCCTGGTTCGCTTACGACAGGTATACTACGACAAGGGCAACAAGGCGCAAGCCCTGTTAGCAAGGAAACTAGCCGACCGCTCGGTCGCCTCCACCCCGCACCAGGTCCAGGACAGATCGGGCAACGTTCTATCCCACCCTCAAAGTATAGCGGATGCATTCGCTGCCTTTTACACAGACTTGTACAACAAGCCAGAAATCCCACATAACCCACCCTCCCCCGACCTGCTAGATAGGATGACACAATACCTGACACGGGCGGGCATTCCCCGACTGCAACCGGACGACCTGGCCTCTCTTAACGCCCCTATCACAGATGAGGAGCTCACCCTGGCCATTAAGGCCCTACCCGCCCACAAATCCCCGGGCCCAGAGGGGTTCCCATACGAATACTACAAGACCTTCCTCCCCACACTTCTCCCTCACATGACAAAGCTTTTCAACGCCTTTCTACAACAGACCCCCATCCCGCAGGATATGCAGCGATCATTTATTACCCTCATTCCTAAACCAGACAAGGACCCCTCATTATGCGCTAGCTACAGGCCGATAGCCCTATTAAACTCAGACCTCAAAATATTTACGAAGGTCCTTTCCCTCCGCTTAAATGTAGTTTTGCCCTCCCTGGTCCATAAAGACCAGGTGGGCTTTATCCCCCTTCGTCAAGCGGGGGACAACACAAGAAAGGTGATTGACCTGATCGATGTGGCGGGTAGGGAGGGCTCGGAATCTTTGATCCTGAGTTTGGACGCAGAAAAGGCGTTTGACCGCCTTGGCTGGCCCTTCATGCTCGCCATACTAAGACATATGGGGTTTGGAGGACCTTTTCTTCAGGCGGTCCGACACCTCTATACCAATCCGATATCACAGGTGAAAACTCCCTTCGCCACCTCATCCACCTTCCCTGTCACCAATGGAACCCGTCAGGGGTGCCCCCTCTCCCCCCTTCTTTTTGCCCTCTGCGTCGAACCTCTAGCAGCGACGATCCGAGACAACCCGGACATTCGGGGTATCCCAGTAAGGGGGAGGGAATTTAAGATCTCCCTCTTTGCTGATGATATCATTCTGACACTAACGCGCCCCCGCATCTCCCTGCCCAACCTACATAGGGAACTGGAACGCTACGGGGCCCTCTCGGGATATAAAACCAACGCCTCCAAGTCCATGGCCATGCCGATTAACATGCCCGAGCCAGAGACCCTACACTTACAATCCGTCTTCCCATATAACTGGGAGAGAGCCTCCCTGAAATACCTGGGGGTCCATCTGACCCCGAACTTTGCATCCCTGTACCAGGCCAACTTCCCTCCCCTCTATAGCTCGATCAGGGCGCTGATCCACAAATGGAAGTCCCATCAGATATCCCTTATGGGCCGGATAGCGGCCATTAAGATGGTGATCCTTCCAAAACTGCTGTACCTTTTCCAGACCCTCCCTATACCAGTCCCATGTACTCACCTACGCTCCCTGCAAGCGGACCTCCTCCGGTTTGTGTGGAACTACAGGCGCCACAGGGTCCCACGCTCGGTCATGACGGCCGCACGAACCGAGGGAGGCCTAGCCTTCCCAGACCTGGTTAAATATTACCAGGCCTCACAACTCCGAGCGGTGGCATCGTGGTTTCCCCAGAAGTCCTACAACAGGTGGACGGAGGTGGAAAAGATCTGGCTGGCACCAATACACCCTAATAATCTCCTCTGGAATGCAAACGCGACAGTGGATCCCGGTCGTTTACTGGGCTCCATGCAGCAGCTTCAACGCACATGGAGGAGACTAGCCCAAGACTGTCGACTTAAGTCCGATAGTTCCCTGCTGACCTCCTTTCTCTATAACCCTAAATTACCGACGAGTCTCTCCCACCAGATGTCGTGGCCCTGGGCCTCACGGAATCTCTTCCACTTGGGTCATTTAGTAGACCCCAGATCTCGCACCCTGCACTCCTTCGCCGAACTCCAATCCAAACACGACATCCCAAGACAAGCTTTCTTCAGCTACCTACAAATCCGTCACTACGCCCTCACAATAGCCCCCCGGCTCCTATTCTCGAAACCAACCCCGTTTGAGCGTATCATACTCGAAGGCACAGCCCGAAGGGGCCTTATATCAGATATATACCAAATCCTAAACGAATACCCCTTTCAAAACAAAGGTAAACATGCCTACATGCTCCGATGGGAGAGGGAGCTGGGGGAGGAGCTCTCGGAGGAGGAGTGGGGAGCCGTTTGGAGGCAGGCAGCCAAAAGCTCAATCTGCACCCTTTACAAGGAAAATACGTATAAAGTGCTGTTCTTTTGGTACCTGACCCCGGACGTCCTCCATAAGATTTACCCTTCCACCTCTGACCGATGCTGGCGCTGCAACCAAGCCAAGGGCACACTGTTCCATATATATTGGACTTGCCCCACGATTGTCCCGTTCTGGACCCAGACCCAAGAGCTCCTGAGCCGCCTCCTGGAGGCGCCCGTACCCCTCTCCCCGAAGCTGTTCCTATTGGGCCTATCCCAACCTCACATAGCTAAACCCTACAAAAAACTCCTAAGACACATAACCACGGCTGCGAGGTGCTTGATAGCACTCCATTGGAAAAAAACAATGCCCCCATCCAAAGAGGCCCTCTATGCTAGGGTCAAGGATGTAGAACTCATGGAAAAGATGACGGCTAGGATTCGGGACAGGTTGGAGGAACATGACCTGGTCTGGGAGAGGTGGCATGTAGAGGAGGACCCACCGTGAGCCGACGACAGGTACAACACTACCCCCGCCCTTATTGCCTGCCTCCCCCCCCCTTTTTCTCCTCTCCTTTTTCTTTTTCTTTTTTTTTCCCTTCTCTCTCACCTCTTTCTTCCTTCCCTATTATTTGATTTATGGCTATTTTACAAGTTACTGATCATACAAATAATTATGGAACCACTGTGTAAGTTCATTAAGCTGGAATTTTATACATTCTATTCTCTCTTACACCTGATATGCTGTTACATTTTGTATTGACCTTTGTGGAAAAATAAATAAAAAACTGCTATTTGAAAAAAAAAAAGTGACGTCAGAACATGGAGATAATGTTGACGTCAGATTGAAATGGCTATTTACTTTATGGTTTACTAAAGTTCAATTGCATGTTCAATCTAGTGCCTATTTAAGCACTAGAGCGCTGCACTATTGCTTTACCATAGTGTTTTGTATCATGACACTTTTTGCCCTAGCTTGGATCTACACCAATTTTTATAACTAGTTTCACATATAACGCAGAGCACCCCATGAACCCTTAACCACTTCCTTACTGGGCACATATACCCCTTCCTGACCAGGTGAAACGTCTATTTTTTTTTACGTACTGTTAGACCAGCTTTTTGCTGGTCTAACGGTGCGTAGCCCATGTTAAGTATGGCCGTCGTTCCCGCGTCAAATTTAATTATTTTTTTTTTTTTTACGTAAGTCGTTCGGGAATAGAAATGTCCGTAAACGACGCTACTCAAACAACGAATGACGTAACGATGTGATTTCGCGCAATGCACGGCGGGAAATTTCTGAACGGAGCATGCGCAGTTCGATCGCCACGGGAACGCGCCTATTTTAAATGCTTCACGCCCCCTACTCGCGTAGATGGCTTGCGCCGGGAGAAATACTCTACGCCGCCGTCGTTTACTGGACAAAATCTACCGGGATTCCACGTAGAGCCAGGTAAAAAACGGCGGCGTAGAGTATTTCTGTTACTCTACGCTAATCTAATTCTCTCTGAATCTGGCCCTATATTTTTTACTTGTTGCTGTAATAAATAGCCCAGAGCCGTAATAAACGTGTTAAGTCTATTGGCAAGGACCTTCGCGAAGAGCTTCACGTCGACATTGAGGAGGGAAATGGGGTGGTATGAGGAGCACAGAGTGGGATCTTTACTGGCCTTAGGGATTACCACTATGACTGCGTCGCACATCGAGTCCGGGAGTACACCCGAATCCGAGGCCGACGAGAACAATGATTTTAACCTAGGGGCCAGGTCTTCCTCATAATTCTTATAAAATTCAACCGGGAAGCCATCCGGACCCGGCGTCTTGCCCCCCTGCATCATTTTTAAAGCGGCTTGTATCTCCTCAAGCTTAAATGGGGCATCCAGTTTACGCGCCGCAGAGGGCGTGAGGACCGGAACGTCCACTTCTTCCAGATAGGTCACTAGGTTGGGCAGGTCGTACTCTACTCTGAAGGTGTACAGGTGCTTGTAATAGTCAGCAAAGCATCGGTTGATTTCCTGTGGAGTTGAGTGGAGGGTCCCTCCCCCATCCCTGACCTGGGCGACGGCAGACGCGCCCGGGTGCTCCCTGGACAACCAGGCTAAAAGCCTCCCCATCTGCTCCCCTTGTTCAAAAATGCGTTGGGTCTGGTGAAGAAGCTTCTTCTGAGTCAAGGCCGTCCGTAGGAGGACAGCTTGTTGCGTCAGGGATTGCAGGTTGGAATAATGTTGTGGGTCTCGGGTGTGGACATACAGGGTCTCCTGTCTGCCCGCCTCTCCCTCCACCCTAGTGAGCTCGGCCCTGCGTTCCCTCCGAACCCCCGCAATAAGCGACCAATAGTGACCCCGGGAGGAGGCCTTAAAGGCATCCCACACCGTGGTCTCCGCAGCCGTACCTGGGTTTTCCGCCCAATAGGATCGGAGTGTGTCATGAAACCTGGGTTCCACCTCCGGATCGGAGATCCAGAACCTGGAGAGCCGCCAGAGGTTGCTAGTCGGATCCGTCATCAGAGTCAGTGAGAGGAGCAGTGGGGCGTGGTCCGAGATCCCGCGAGGGAGGATAGCAATGTCACGCACCCGGGGTAGTACTGGCGTCCCCACGTATGCTAAGTCAATTCGGGAGAAGGATTTATGGGTGGCCGAGTGGCAGGTGAAGGCCCGGGTCCCTCCAACGCCAAACGTCCGTGAGCCCGTACGTGTCAGTCCATTCCGCCAGCCCCTGGCGAGTGGTGCCTGATGAGGTGAACCTGTCCATACCAGTGTCTGGGACTAGGTTGAAGTCACCCATCAGGACCACATTTTCACAGGGAAACTGCGCTAACTTGGCCGCAAGTATTCCCTGGACCGCCAGGGAGGCAGGAGGGGGCAGGTACAAACCCACCAGGACCCAGGGGAGATTGTAGATCAGGGCATGGACCAACACAAATCTGCCATCAGGGTCGAGAACTAAATCAAGGAGTTTAAAAGGGAGGGATTTGAGCACTAGAATACTAACCCCTCTGGCATAATTGGAGTATGTGGAGTGGTAGTGGTGGCCCACCCAGGTTTTTTTTAGGCTGAGGGTTTTGCTACCCACCAGATGCGTCTCCTGCAACACACAAACATGCGGGCTATGTTTTTTAATAAACTGGAACACTAGAGACCTCTTGACCGGGGAGTTTAAGCCCTGTGTGTTCCAGAGTAATCAATATAAAAGAGATCAACAGTACTGTCATAGAGCATAAAACAATCAAACATAACAGGGCGCCAACAGCTGGATATCGCCGCCATAAGTGCCTCAAACGCCGCCGATCCAGCCTGGATCGGGTCGTCCCGCGGGATGTCTGGTTGGGATGCCATGTGGTCGGCAGGGGGAGGCCGCAGAGGGCCAGGCTTCTGTTTAGGCCCAGGCTTCGGTGGGGTAAGTACTGCGGCCGTGTTGCAGTGCGTCCAGCAGCCCTTGTTGTTCCGGCGCATTCCCCGGGAGACAGGGGGAGGATAGGAGAAAGTTTAGCCTGGATTCCACACAAGGATCAAGGCAGAAAGGGTTCTCAGAGCGGGAGCTCAGCCACTACACGTCCGCTCCCGTCGCCATCTTGGACACGCCCCCCCAGGACTAAGTACTTTAAGTGAGATCTCACGCATAGCTTATAAAGTAGGGGGAGCTCCCAGGTATAGAAACACACACACATACACACACACACATACATACATATATATACTGTTTTTTCAAATTGTTTATATTGAAATCCATTGTGCTGCTGTCTTATGTTGGGATGACAGCACAATTACTGTAACCATTCTTTTTTTTTTGCATATTCTACAGTAAAATATATCTCTGGTTAAGTATCCAGTTATTGTGGCGTATTGTTTTCTCCCATTAGGTGCAGTCAGTGGATCCTGGGGTTACAATACAAGTATTTTGTACTGTCTTACATTGTATTGTATTGCATTGCATCACAGCTGTGCCAAGGGTATTGAGCCAAGTTAGTGGGGTTTATTGGTAGAGTGCAGGCCCAAATCAAACCAGCAGCTCCTTCGGGGGTCAGTGCTACAAATATAATTATAATAATATTTAAAATATTAAATATATATTAGATATAAAAAATAAAATTATATATTTATTATATTAACTAATTTTAAATATATACTAAACAGAAAAAATGTATATGAAATATATATTTAGCCATTAGGGTGAAAAGAGCCACTGGCAAGGAAATTGAGTGTTGCCAGTACCTTGCCCAGTGGCGGTCGGCAGATCCTCTCCCGTGTAAGAACAGGGGAGTCCGCGCTATGGTGAATAAAGTAGATGCTGCCTCCCAGTATGATCCCTATGTGGAGACCTGATATAAATATGGATAGGATAAAGGGAAATGGCGCTGCTAAATAATACCTTTGTCGGGTATATCCGTGGGGTGAGCCCAATGGTAATAGGCCCCCCTTTTGTATGGAATTAGGGTGCAATTGGAGAGATACTCTGTGTTAATAGGAGGGTAGATGTTGGTTCCTCAGCTTCCACTAATTTCAGTGAAATTGAGTAAAGGTGGATTAATTAGGTCAGGAGTCTGTGCGGGCCAGCAGGCCCAAAGATTGATCCTATGCTGCTATAAGGATGCCAGTTGTGACCGATGCACCCTAAACCATATAAAACAAAGAAAAAAAGGTGTCTCTAGAGTCTAATAGGTAGGAATCCCTACTAGTGTGGTTGATTACACTAGTTTTATATGGTTTAGGGTGCATCGGTCACAACTGGCATCCTTATAGCAGCATAGGATCATTTTACTTTATCAATCTTTGGGCCTGCTGGCCTGCACAGGCTCCTGACCTAATTAATCCACCTTTACTCAATTTCACTGAAATTAGTGGAAGCTGAGGAACCAACATCTACCCTCCTATTAACACAGGGTATCTCTCCAATTGCACCCTAATCCCAGCCAAAAGGGGGGCCTATTACCATTGGGCTCACCCCACGGATATACCCGACAAAGATCCTCTCCGGTGCCCTCCTTCTTCTGCGCTCATCTAAAGTCAGTAGTATAGCTATGAGCAAGGATGCCCTTGGCATGTTGGCATACAGATTGTTGTCCTGCAAGTGTGGCTGTTCAGCTCGTCCCTAACAGTGTTGCTTTAGCTGACATTTAGACGGATTGTCCAATTTTAAACCTGCTTTTATAAGGACTAACTTTAGACCGGACGTGCAGCTGATGCGCACAGGGCGTAGTCTGCGCCGGACAAACTTACTTTTGTGGATCGCTGTATCTCCCTTATTTGCATAGGAAATCAATGGTGTGGACGGAATAAATGTGCACCTAGGATGTGCAGGCGTAGGCAAGTTAGGCTGGGCGGGAATAGCCTATTTTGGTGCGTATCTAGTTCTGTGGGTACGGTGCATAGATATTCTGGTGCAAATTTAGACTTAGGCGGCACATCTCGAGATACTCCGGCGTAAGTACTTTGTGAATCTGGCCCTACAGGTTTTTAACTCAGCGCTTTAGCTTGCGCTCTTAGGCACATCTCTGCCAACAAAGTAAAACCCCTGTGTTGCCAGGGGCAACAGCTGACAACAGACAGATAGAAGGTCAGAACAAACAAAAAACAGACAGTAGACTTGTCTGATGGCCAGTTCAAGTGCAGACATATGCCTCGTACACACGACCAGGATTGCCGTCAGGAAAAGGTCTGTCGGAAATCCCGGGGGGAAAACTGAGAACCTGCTTGGTAACTTTTCCCCATACACACGAGAGGTTATCCCGTCGGGAAAGCTCAGATGAGAGCTTTGGTCGGGAATCCCGACCGTGTGTATGCTCCATCACAGTTTTTCCCATAGGAAAACTGCCGGGGAAAAGTCCGCCGGGAAAAAAAGAGAGCAGGTTCTCCTTTTTTGTCTGGCGGTTTTTGGTCAGTTTTCCCATCGGAAAAACTGCGAGGAGCATACACATGGCCGAGATTCCCAGCCAAAAGCTCTCCTTACAATTTTCCCGTCGGGAAACCCGGGTATGTGTACGAGGCTATAGTCAAGGTTCCAGACAGGCAAGCAAAGCAATGATAGCAATGATAGACAACAGCAGAAATAACAGGCTTGTTATAATAAGCACAGACACGCTAAGAACCAGCACAATTCTGACAATATGTAAGAATAATCAAAGACATGAACAGTCAGGATAGTAGTCAGAGACAGACCTCAATTTAGAGCATGAGCATGAGCAAACATACAAACCTGTTGATCAGGGGTAGACTTGAAATTCTGGCTTCGTTTTAAAGTTCACTAATAGGGGCAAGTGTGCACAACAGAGATCTGAGCTACAGTGCTGAGGAGTGACCAGAAAAAGGAAAATGTTTAAGGCCCATTTTTACACTTTTCTGATACTAGATTAATTAGCTGTCTGAAGTAAGTCTGACCATAGAATGGCAGTTATCTTCCAGAGAGTGACATATGGGGATATGCCCATCTCTGCTTACTGAGACTTGCTTCAGTTCTCACCTGACACTAACAGCATTTAACAATCGGTACTTCTGAACCTTCAGGTTTTTACATCAAGGAGTTAAAGGTCACTCTGGATTGCACAGAGATTTTCCAACAAGCTAGAAACTCTCCTCGTTTTATAGCAAGCCCCTTCTACTGCCTGCCCTCATCATATCCAAAAATGGCCAATGAAATTAAATATTCTAAAATTCTGTCTATAGCAAGGATAACCTCATAAGTGCTTCTGTTGAGATAATGATATGGACACAATTGAGCTATGGGTGTGCTTAGGGTGCTAAAGGACCTTGTTTTGGCACAAATTGAAGGAAGGACCAAACATTTTAATGAACAGTATTTAAAAGATTTATTTATAGGGCAGATTACATTTTCTTGGAATTAGAAACTTTCCTAATAGCTTAATCTATGAAGGATTCAGACTTCCTGTATTGTACTGCTTTAGTGTGACTGAGGTTCACTGTTTTTCTTTGAAGCTTTGCCTGTCAGAGCATCACAGCATTAGGTGTTATCTGCAGTCTGTTTAAAGTCACTATAGGTAAAAGCAAGCATTAGTTCTGAAGTCTTAATGTTTTTTATACCTTAATGTATTCACAGCATTATTGTACACAGATTAAATGTTAAGGGCCTAGTAGGACACCACAGTGACCACTTTGGATATAATCATTTTTAAATTAATAAAAATGAATTGGTCTTAAAGCTGTATTGTCACTTTATGATGACAAAATAAATAATGGATTAAAAATAAATGTTACAATGTTCCATTTCCATATCTCAAAGGAGACCCAGGGCACCCAGTGGAAGACTTGGGACATATACCATGGTTTAGCAATGTCCCTGCTACCCCCCTCTCCCTGATTACCTACCTGCTGCCCTTGCCTTCAAAACGCCTTTGTTCCACTTTAGACACTAAAGACATCGGAGTTATGGGCTCTTGCTGCTGTCAGTCAAACTACTGAGTGGACAGAGGGTGGAGAGAGCAGGGAAGGGCTTGCCAGGCGCTGTGTTTTTTCATGACACACAGCTGGACAGGTAAGTGTGCTTATTAAAAGTCAGCAGCTACAACAGTATTTGTAGCTGCTGACTTTTATATTATTTTTTTAAAGCTGGTCCTCCGCTTTAACCCCCAGCTAGCTAAACTAGACACTCACAAAGAGGGAACAAGTGGCAGTGCCTTTAGGACCCCCAGGAAAAGATAGAATGGGAATTTGTATGAACAAGGAATACACAGAATAGGTGAGTTTGGATCTTATCATCTTCTAGAATTTAGAAGAAAAGAGGGCACATCTTCAACAAATAAAAATAAATAAATAATAATAAAAAAATCACTGAATGGTAATGGAGTAGATTGTGAAAGTCTCATGGAAATGTTAAAATGATTGGCAGGTCACAGCTGAAAATTACAAAAGCTCCAGTGATAATGGGGGTGTCGACTTTTTTAATCTTCTCAATATATATTACCTTCACTGTATTTTTTCCTACATGTTTTCTGACATTGTGAGAATGCATCTTCTAGAATTTAGAAGAAAAGAGGGCTCATCTTCAACAAATAAGAATAAGATAATAATGATTAAAAAACACTGAATAGTAATGGAGTCAATTGTGAAAGTCTCATGAAAATGTTTAATTGATTGGCAGGCCAAATTATAAAGCTACCGTAATAATGGGGGTGTCTACTTTTTGAATCTTCTCAACTTCACTGTATTTTTTCTACATGTTTTCTGAAATTGTGAGAATCTATGTGCTATATAGAAATCATTATTTTATATGGTTCCTAACTAAGAACCAATTAATAAATCAAGCCCATCTTTAAGAACATTTTTTTCCTCTTCCTTTTTGTATTTTTCCCTCAATAACAATGTCGGGTCGGCAATCATTAAGGTCGGCTAAGGACAAGGGGGGGTAGCTGCCACTGCAGCGGCTAAACTGGAAAAATATGCTCACGCAGCAGATCAAACCCCCAGTAAAAGCGGCCCATCTCAGGCACCCCAGGTCCTAGTGAAAATAAATGCAGATAGAAGAAGCCAGGTTCAAGGAGGTGGGGCGGTAACTAAAACATCTGCCAATAAAAATACAGCTGCAGTAGATACAGACCCAATAGTAAACTCACCGCCAGAAGAAGTTCCAACAATAAAAGATGTATTTTTGGTGGTGAATGAATGTAAAAGAACATTGGGGGAGGTATGTGATCAAATAAAGGGTATAAAAGAGGAGCTGGTCTTGGTGAGACAGAAAACCAATGAAAGGATATCGGAGGTGAAAGGGAGGATATCCCAAATAGAGGATGAATTGCACCCTGTCAAACAAGACGTCAAGGACCTAAAGACACAAGCGGACAAATTTGAGGAAAAAGTGGATGAAATAGAAAACAGACTTCGGAGGGACAACATTAGGCTGGTGGGACTCCCAGGAAGAAGCGAGGGGTCTAAGCCTATAGAATTTTTAGAAAACTGGTTTATAAAATTTGGAAAAGAGAGCTTCTCACAGGCGTTTATGATAGAACGAGCACATAGAGTTCCTTTTAAACACCTCCCTCTGGATCCTTCTGAAATTTTTGAATTACCGCGACAAAGAGTTTTTATTGAGAAAGAGTAGAGAGATGGGGAATATTTTTTTTGAAGGCTCTAAGGTTTTATTCTATCCCGATTTCTCCCCTCAGCTACAGAAGCGGAGGGCGAGTTTCATTGAGGTTAAACGGAAAATGCAAAAGGATAATCTCTCATATGCTTTATTATATCCAGTGTGCCTACGGGTGACAGCGATGGGCAGGACATTTTTTTTGACATTCCAGAGGCTGCAGTACTATGGCTGGAGGAAAAAAAAGATCAGTTATCAGCAGGGGAAGGAGGGGACACTTAGTTTATAATTAAAAGTAAAGAAGAGGTGGATTAAGGGGATTTATTTAATTTATCAAAGTAATAGGGAGTGGGGGGGCACACACTCAAATGGGAGGAATGGGACAAGAGTGGAACACAGAGAGAGATTGTATGATTGGTGATGGGTAAGGGGGAGAGGGGAGGGGGGAGGATGGAGAGAACGAATGTGAGTATGGTAGTAGAGGATCCGGCCACCAAATCAGCCCCTAGGGGATATCTGGGATGGGGGATTCACCATAGGGAGACACTTCCGGGGGAAGAGAAGGGATTCAGTACAGGGTGGGTAAGAGATATATACACACACACACACACCAAGCACAACTTTTGGTAAAAAATAGGAAAACACGGATACCATATTATAGGGGGAATAAGTAAGACGTCACAGAACCTAAAGGATAAAACACATGTACCACAAGTTCACTAAATAGATATTAGAGAAAAGATATAGCCTCGCTTTATATTTAGAAGGAAAAGAGGATAAGGGGTATGAGTTTATTAGGAGGGGTAAATTGGGAACTGATTAAGATTTTGTTTTTTTTCTCTTCTTTCTTTTTGGTGTGCCCACTCCATCTTCAAATAGTACTTGAGTACAGATAGATTTTGGATCACAGAATATATAAATGTATGTATAAATGTGTGATAAAATGCAGGATAGAAGTTTGAAAATAGGATCTTGGAATGTTCGTGGGATGGGGACTCCAGCTAAAAGAGCAGTAGTTTTTGACGCATTAGAAGGGTATAAGGTGGGATTAATTTGTTTACAGGAAACCCACTTTACAAATGACAGTAAAAAACAGATTCAGCATAGGAAATTTCAATAGCAATATCATTCAGTCCACACATCATATTCAAGGGGGGTGATGATCCTGGTAAAAAAGGGAGTGGGGTTTACCTGCAGGAGGGCCAGTATCGATGACGAGGGGCGCTATGTTTTCCTTCACTGTGTAATAGAGAACAGGGAATATATACTCGCTAACATATACAGTACATCCCTTCACCATTCAAACTGGAGGTCATGTATAAGTTAATGGACTTTATCCTGGATAAACCCGGGATACCTGTCATAGCAATGGGGGACTTCAATGAGGTATTAAACAAGAAAATGGATAGGTTCCCAATGGCAAATGTACAGAATACATGGGAGAGTCGACTATATCTGTTTTTACAAGAGGCAGGGCTGTTCGATGTATGGAGGAAAAGAAATCCAGAGGTGGTACATTTTTCCTGCTGCTCTAGCATCTATGGCACATTGTCCAGGATAGATCTAGTCGTGGGCAATGTGGAAGCCTCTCAAATAATTGGGGAAATAGTATACCAACCACGTGGAATATCAGATCACTCCTTGGTGACAATAATGGTAAACCTAGAGGGGAGAAGATCCGCTATGGTATGGAAAATAAGCCACCTATGGTTTGAATTAATGGGAAACCCCGAGGAGACAATGGCAAAAATAAAAGAGTTTATAGAGTTTAATGAGGGAACTGCAACGCGGGGGGTGATGTGGGACACACTGAAAGCATTCCTCAGAGGCTTATGTATCCAACAAGTAGTGAAAGTAAAAAAGGTTTCAAAAGAATGGGAAAATAGAATTAGAAATGAATTAGTGAACGCCGAAAAGGAATATATTGAACATCCAACAGAGGAGAGACAAAGAATATGGCTGGATAAGCAACAGGAATATAAAATAGAGTTGGTAAGAAAATCAGAAAATAAGAGAATGTTCCAAAAACAAGTGGCATAAGGGGAGGGGGAGGGGGTAGGAAAAATGCTGGCTCATTTAGTAAGAACTAATTCCACTCCATCCGCTGTTCCGGCTATCAAAAGAAGTAACAGGGACATATCTACAAATGTGGCAGAGATTACAGACACCTTTAGGCCGTGTACACACGAGGAGACAAATCTGAGCAAATGTGTCTGCCCGACTGTTTCCAGCAGACACGGCAAATCTGTCTGTTGGTCTGCTGTGCGTACACACGATCGAATACAAATCTCCCCGGACCAGAACGCGTGCACGTTAACCACGTACAACGTCACTATAGAGGGGAAGACCAAAGCTTACGGCGCCGCCCTCTGTTCCGCTTTTGCTAGTAACGTGTTAGCGAAGGTTTGGTTAGAGCCGATTTGCGCTTTTCGGTCTCCGCGCTTTACAGATCGTATTCTCGGCTTCAGTGTGTGCTTGTGGGTGCGTATTTGGCAGTCAGTTTCTGCTTTGCAGTGGCGTCCTGTCCGCGGGTATCTGTTTGTCGTGCGTACTTTGCAGGTATTGCTGGATTTGGGGGTGCTTTCTGTTTGAGTGTGTTCTTGACTGACCAGCCGGCCGGTTTGAAGCCATTAAGGAGCAGCAGCGTAACTTTGCTAGAGTTCATGCTGGATATGGGCTTGCTTCTGGATGTTATTATTCCAGGGCTTTGGCCGGGAACAGGGGGAGGAGTTCCTGGGCCAAGAATTGGTTGCGCCAGCGTGACCGATTCTCTCATATGCCTCTGCTTAGGGAAATCCAGGAGAATAATCCTGATGACTACAGGAACATTCTCCGTATGATGGACCCCGTTTTCACTCGTCTGCTGGATCTTCTGTCCCCCTATATCATGAGGCAGGACAATGTGATGCCCCAAGCGATCTCGACCGAGCAGAGGCTTATTGCCACGTTGCGGTACCTGGTGACTGGGAGGAGCCTGCAGGACCTCAAGTTCTCCACAGGCATCTCTCCCCAGGCGCTTGGGATCATCATACCGGAGACGTGTTCTGCCATCATACAAGTCATGCAGGAGGAGTATCTTAAGGTAAGTTTCCTCTTTTATGAACCTCACAATCCATGTCTTTACTAATGTTTGCTAATGTTAATTTAGTTGGCTTTTTTTCACTAATTACCATGATTTTTCGATGCTGTGTGTTGAATGTTCCCTTTTCTCCCCATGCATGTTGATAAGCTTTCCATGTTCTTTTTGTTGCCCTACTTACATATTTTTACCTTACATCACTATTAACCTGTCCAGCATGCTATCCTAGGGACAAACACACCTAGCCTATTTTTTTTGGGTGTGTGAGGCATTTTTTTGTCTGCTGCATTGTACTTCAACCCCCACCCCCCCTAAAAATGTTTGTTGCCCCATCAGAGGGGTGGGGAGTGTGATAATAAGTGGGATATTTTTGTGGACAGAACTCCACCACAATAATAATATGAAATGTTAATACTGTGATGTTGCACAAGGATGGTTTTGTATTGTGTTTGCAATGTTTATGTGCCAAAGTCATTTTTATTTTATATTTGTTTGTCCCCACAGTTTCCCTCCACGCCACAGGATTGGCAGACTGTGGCTTCCCAATTTGCCCAGCGTTGTGATTTTCCAAACTGCGGAGGAGCAATAGATGGGAAACACGTCCGCATAGTGCCGCCACTCGTTCGAGGTCGTACTATCATAACTACAAAGGTTTTCATAGTATCGTGTTGATGGCGGTGGTGTCGGCACACTACGAATTTTTGTATGTGGACGTGGGGAAGAACGGCCGGCTGTCTGATGGGGGAGTGTTCGCGCGGAGCGAATTTTACAGGCGTCTACAACTTGGTGGTCTGGAACTGCCACCGGATGAAGACAATGTGGAAGGACTTCCTTTTGTTTTTGTAGTGGACGAAGCTTTCGGGCTTGGACCTCACCTCATGCAGCCTTTTCCCCAGAGGACCCTCACGCCGGAGAGGAGGGTGTTCAATTTTAGGCTGGCCAGGGCCCTTAGGGTAGTCGAGAATGCCTTTGCGATACTCGCCAGCCGGTTCCTCCTGTTCCAGACAGCGATACATCTGGCAGAATATAAATTGAACACTGTTGTTTTTGCCTGTTGCATATTGCATAATTTTTTATGCAGGCATTCCCAGACGTACCTACCCAACATCGGTGCTGAGGCAGGACTACCCTCAGATACCCTTCCTGGGCTGGACACTGGTCGCGCTGGCTCGGCCACCCAATCTGCTCGTGAGGTACGCGACAAATATGTTGAGTACTTCATGGGTCGGGGGGCCATAGCTATGCAAGATCATATTTCTTTCTAATTCGGCCCCCAAAAGAAAGAAATATTTCAAAAAATAATAAAGAATTCGACCATTGGACTCTATATACAGTTGTTTGTCATTACTGCTTTTTCTTTTTTTATCTGTCTTCCTGGTTCTCCAACTAGTGCACTTCTAGTGCCAACTATAGTTTTCATGTTTTAGTAAATAACCACAATTGCACATTAGTTAAGTCACTCATCTACAAACTGGGTATTGAGCATATATAAAGAACAAGCCACTCCTTTTTGCGTTTAAAGTTTTTATTTTTAAATTTTAGGTTTCCCCCAGACAAAACGTGTCCTTTTTTTATTTTATTTTTAATTTTTATTTATTGTGGAACATTATGGATTATCCCAAACTTTTTTTTCGAAAAATATTATAAAATAGTACAAATAAAACCAAAAAAACAAAGTTCAACATTTAAATTCCTACAACAGTCTCACGATGTCACCCCGGAAAAAAAAAAAAAAATTTGAGGATGCACAAATTCTGTGTGAGAGGGGCCAAATGGGGATTATATCCTGACCTCCCATGCCAAATGTCCACATGTGCTATCTGGCATCATGGGTGATCAATGTATGTGGTTTGTGGGTGCAAACCCTTCCCTCTCAGCTGCTTGAGAAGGGAGGAAGGGGGTGTACCCACAAAGCACAGACAATCGATAACCTGTGATGGCAGATAGCACATGTGGACACACTGTGTGTGCATCTTCAAATTTTGGCGTATTGTAGTTTTTGCTTTTTAAACATGGTTGGGGGATGGGGGGGGGGCAGGGGGTTTTAGTCTTTGATACGGCCCATCATATCAATTATAATTTTGTTCGATTACAACCATTTTTTGCCTCATATTTTCTATCTCTGTGCTACACTCCATGATTTGTTGTATGACAATTTGTGCACTTGGACGTGAAAAATGCGGACTACTGGATGTGCTCGCAGCATCTTCATCCCCTAAAAAAAAAAAAAACACAAAAATGAGTAATGTGCAGGCCTACCTACATCTCTTTTTCGCTATGAAGCTGTGGTGACACTCACCTGTTGTGCTAAGAATCTCCACCTCCCCATCATCCACAACTTTGCCTTCTTCCATAATAATTCCTTCTTCTTCAACAACTCCTTCTTCACCAACTCCTCCTTCTTCGACAACTCCTCCTTCTTCGACAACTCCTCCCTCTTCCCTAAATACTCCTTCCCCAATTTTTTCTTCCTCATCTCTCCCTTCCACCACTCCTTCTACATGCTCCTCCTCCACATGCCGATGTTTCTCTATAGGAGTGAGTCTGGGCCTCCTTGCCTCCTCAAAATGCTGTCCTCTTCTTTCCCCTATAAATATCATGAAACAAAAGGTATACTCATCAGCACACAGATATTGGAGGGCATTAATAAATCACAATCATTGCGTCCAAGTGGCTTAACAAATGTTATTTTTGGCTTCAGCCACCAAAGCTAACCTTTGTTTTTATAATGACTTATCCAAAGCTGTGATAATGTCCCTTTTTAGCGAAGTGACACACATGGATGGGCCCCCCCTAAAAAATATGTGTCAGAGACCGTAAAAAAATAATCTCATTATGGGGGAGACACAGGTGCTCTTGAGTCCAGATGTGAATCCAACACTGCTTATTATCACTGTGAATGAATCCTGTTTGCCATTTCACGTTCTACTAAGTTAGAAAAAAAACATCATCTTTCCCACACTGTTTCAAAAATATATTTTTTGCCAAATAGCCATGTCCTGCTGTGCTCTTCCTGGAACAACATTGGATTTGTTTGTGAAACGAGGTGATGGAACGATGTTTAGTTAAACGATCGTGCAAAATCTTAATATTTTCAAAAAACCCCTAATAAAAGTTAAGACATGTGTTCCAAAGTACAACCAGGCCAACGAGGCACATGTAGAAATATACATAGCAAACAATGAGGTAACACAATAGCAAACCCAAAAAAATTAAAGGACCTACTTTTCTCCAGAATTTTTTTGATCTTCCGAAACTGCTCAGGCTCACGCAACTTTAAGTCGGACCAGCGCTTTCGGAGCTGCTCCTTGGACCGGGTGACTCCAAAGATCTCTGAAAGCCTCCTCGCCACCTTATCCATAATTTTGGACTTCCTGCGGTTAGGGGGTGTTGTATGGCCCATAATCCCCATCATAATCCTTCCTGCGCAGGAGGTCTACCATCTCCACCATCTCTTCTAAACTCATATTGGTGGCCTTGTACCGTTTGGGCCTTGATCGGGACGTTCCTGCCTCTGTCCCTGCCTGATCCTGATGAGAGGATAATGCACGCTCGTGTGACATCGCCATCTTTTCATTTCACAGTGATAAGGGGCGTGGAAAAGATGAAATGGCCCGTCATGGGCGGCGATGAGGGCGGCGTTTCACACATGCGCGGAATGTATGATGAATACATCGTTTTTACGCGGAGGTTTCTTGCGCGTTAAAGCGATGGAATACACATACGACGGTAAATTGCAATATGAGGCCAAGGATGTCGAGACATGTTATGGGGGGGTTAAAAGCGGGCGGAGAATATGCGGACGAAGAGGGTGGCGTTACATGCTTGCGCGGCCTATATAAGGAGAAAGACGTGATGACGTAGGATACGCAGAGATTACTCGAGCGTACGCGAGGAGCTACAGAGACGAAGGTAAATGACAACATGGGATCAGCAGAGGCCTAGAAACTTTAGAGCCTCATGGGGGATGGGGCTTTGGTATGTTGTTTGTACCGTTTGCGCTATTTAGGTGTCTTGGGGCCCACCATGCTATTTTGATCAACAACTGCTTGGACACATCACAAAATATATATATGAGAATCCTCTACCTCTTTATTTTAGTCTTGTGTACTCACATCATGCATGTATTGTTCTGTGTTGGTTGGACAGAGGTAATTAGGTAGTTTATTATATCATCAATGCTGTGAGGGGCATGATATCTACACATGAAATAGTGCCTTGATGATTGCTAACATTCAAATAATTGGAGGATGATTCTAGATGGCATGTATTTTTTGAAATGTTAACAAAGGGTCTGCATGTTCCCAAAATTTGTTGAACAACAATGGAGCAGAGCTGGCCAGCATTGTAGCAGCAGGAGACAATGGAGGTTATTTACTAAAGGAAAATCCACTTTGCACTACAAGTGCAATGCAAGTGCACTTGGAAGGGCATTCTCCAAAGATCTGAGGGGAAGATCTGAAATGAAGGGAAGCTCTGCTGATTTTCTCATCCAATCAGGTGGAGGCTAAAAATTATTATTTTTGGTTTCCTTGCATGTCCCCCTCGGATCTACAGCGACTGCATTTCCAAGTGCACTTTCAGGCAGTGTACTTTCAAGTGCTTTAGCAGTGCTAAGTGAATTATCCTTTAGTAAATAACCCCCAATGTGTTTGTATAGTAGCTCGACAATGATTGTACACATACATATTCTGACAATGACAAAGCTGAGCCATTTTTTATGCAGGTTTTTTTATATTGATTTTTGTATATTCTAGACCATTAATATCGCCAGAAAAAAGCCGAGATGGACCAATTGGCGATACAAGAAAATACTCTGCGATTGAAGTGTATCGTGAAAAACCAATGCTTTGGGATAGCAGGCACCCAGGCTACCCAAATAAACCCCTGAGAGCGGAAACACTCAAAGAAATAGCAACCTACATGCAGACTTGGGTTCCAGGTTGCACAGCGACCATCGTCAAGGATAAAATGAGCAATCTCAGGACCAGGTATCGAAAAGTCTATAAAGAGCTTAAAAGCCAAAGATCTGGATCAGCAGCACATGCACCAAAGGTGCCCAGGCTGTGGTACTTAAGGGAGCTCGCATTTTTGAATGATGAACTGGAGGGCCGGCCATCACTTTCGAATCTTCCTTCCAGCCTTCCTTCCAGCGGAACTTCCCAGGATCCTCACGCCCCTGCAGAGTCAGCGGAGGGCCTGGCTGACATGGACCCAGATCTGGCGGTCTTTAGTGATGAGGTATAGTAGTTTCACAAATATTTCTGAGCTGCTAATTTGTGTTTGATTATTGAGATAATATTGTATAAAAAAAAAGAAAGCTTGGAAAACCAAAAAAAGGCGTGGGCCTAAAACTAGGTGTCAGGGATGCCAACTGAGGGGTCAGAAGGACAGTCTGTTCAATTTAAATGAAGAAAAATAAAAGAGTCTAGAGCCCAAACATGTGTGTGATTGATTGTGCAAAATTGTCCCTTTTTTATACACAGGAAGAAGAGACCAGCCAGGAGGTGGCAGCTCCTGAGGACCATGTCAGCCAGGCGGAAGGGGTGAGTGGCAGCCAGGAGGAGGCCGGGGCCAGTGGAAGTCAGCATGTCCCCAGGCTCAGCACCATCAGCCAGGTTCCTCCCCTCCAGATGAGGCGACCAGGCCCAAGGAGGTGCATGAGGCAGATGGAGGAGGAGGGCCTAGAAATGATGAGGGAGGCAGCCCAAATAATGAGGGCCCCCCTCAACCCCACTGAAGCCTTCAGTGCCTCCACATGAAATGAGCCGAGCGGGGGAGGAGGAAAGGGACCTGGCAAAGGACTTAATAAATAAGGTCATTTTGTGGATGCACAGGGGCATGCTGACCATGGACACAGACCTGTGTGACCCGGCCCGGCCTGCTTCCCATCATCATGATCCTCCTGCTGCCACATCATCCGCACCTGCAAGGGGCCGTGGACTGGCCCGTGGAAGTTCCGCTGCAAGGCAGCTTGGAAGGAAGGCTGGAAGCAAGGACAAGAAAGTGATTCCCTGCCTTCCAGTTCATTATCCAAAAATGTGAGCTTGTTGGAGTAACACAGCTTGGGTTTGTTTGGTCATGTGCTGCTGATTCAGATTTTTGAGTTGTCATGTGTCCTGAGGTTGTTCATTTTATCCTTGATCATGTTGTGGAATTCCCAAGTCTGCATGTCTGTTACTATCTGATCAAGTGCTGCCGATCAGGTTCGTTATAATTTTGTTTAGTGCCAAAATAAATGGCTTTTTTTTTTTTTACGTTCAAACCTTGTCTATTGTGTTTTCTACTGTGGTGTTTAGGCCACAAACCTTTTAAAAATACAATGTGTCATTTTCAAAGGACACAAACTCCTCGGGGGGGGGGGGGGTGTATGGTGTGACAACTTGGTAAACCATGGAAACCTCAAAAGCTAAAAAGTTGACATAAGTTGCAACCCCAAAAAAAAGGGGGGAAAAAAAAGTTGCAAATAAACCAAAAAAAGGCAATGAAAAAAATAAAAATTACATAAGTTGCAAAACAAAAAAAGACATAAGTTGACAAATTTAAAATATATAAGATCAACATTAAGTAAAAAAATGAGACATCTGGCTAGCAAAAGGTTACAAAAAGACTAATCCAAATCCTAAAATCAAACTTTGCTGTATTGGGACAACTCAGTCTAAATAGCATCAGCAATAGAACGGCTTGATTCTAGCAAGAAAACGAAGAAAAAAAAAAAAGCAATAAACGATACAATATAGATATTTAAAATGACAAATGTGTCAGGTCACAAACAAACAGGAGTTTTACCTGAACGAGCGCTCCCGTCCCCTCATTTTGTCTGAGCATGCGCGCGATTTTGGTCCGATGGTTTTGTGTACTAACCATCGAACATGTCGGACAGACGGGTTTGCAGCAGACAGATTTCAAAGCATGCTTTAAAATCTGTCGGGTGGCCAAATCCGTCTATTTGCCCGTACACACGATCGAATCTGTCTGCTGAAACGGCCCGTCAGACGGGTTTCAGCAGACAGATTTGATCGTGTGTATGCGGCCTAAGAGAATATTACGATAAACTATATAGGTCCCAAAGAACAGTGGGAGGAGAGGAATTGCAACGATTTTTTAGAAATCTAGAATTGCCATCACGGGAATAGAGAAAGAGCAAATGGAGGCCCCAACAACATTAGGAGGAGGCCCAGTTAGCAGTCAAAGAAATGGCCAATCAGAAGTCCCCGGGATCGGACGGGCTACCGGCAGAGACCTATAGGTATTACAGGAAAGTGCTGCTCCCAGAGCTTATAAAAGTATTTAATGAGGCCATGGTAGAGGAGAAGTTTCCCATTTCAATGACAGAGGCCACGATAATAGTGCTGCACAAGGAAGGGAAGGACCCACTGGAAACCTCATCATTTAGGCCTATTTCTCTCCTATGTGCAGATGCTAAAATCCTGGCTAAAATAATGGCTAGCAGGTTAAATAAATTAATTGCTAGACTTATACATCAGGATCAAACAGGATTTATCCCAGGTAGATCAACTAGTATAAACATTAGGAGGGTATTCCTTAACCTGCAAATACTCACAGAGAATAGTGGCAATAGGGCAGTTATGTCCTTGGATGTGGTTAAAGCCTTTGACAGTTTGGAGTGGGGGTACATTTGGCATGTACTAGAGATCTTTGGGTTTGGCCCCATATTTATTAGATGGATCAAAATATTGCACAGCGGGCCGAGTGCAAAAATTAGAGTCAACAATGAATATTCAGCAAGGGTAAAGATGGAGAGAGGCATGAGGCAGGGGTGCCCCTTGTCACCCCTGCTCTTTGCCTTGGCAATAGAACTGTTAGCCACTGCTATAAGAATGGACAGGATAATGAAGGGATTCATAAGACCGATTGGGGAGGAGAGAATTGCTCTGTACACGGACGATGTCCTCCTCTTCCTTGGGGACACGGGTCTAAATTGGGAGAAATCAGCTTTAATGCCGGTAGACCCAATGAGGAACCAGATCCTGGCTGAGATCCCACAACTGGAGACAGTGGGGAAAATGCGGTATCTAGGAATAATAATTGCACAGGATCTCAATAAATACATAGAGAATAATCTGGCACCATTGTTGCTTAAATTTAAAAACAAAATTGGTATCTGGCGGCACCTCCCACTGTCGGTTGCAGGGAGGTGCAACCTGATTAAAATGATATGGATGCCACAATTATTGTATGTATTGTATGGATACACAAAAAATGGTTTAGGAAGATAGATGCTCTGTTTAGGAAATTAATATGGAAAGGGGGACAAGCTAGGATAGGGCTGCAGACCCTGCAGCTGCCAATGAGGGAGGGGGGAATGGCAGTACCACACCCACGCTGCTACTTTTTGGCTGCAAAACTGCAGCACATCGGAGTAAAAATAGAATCAGGAGGAGATATGGAAGTTTAATGACCCAATGGCCCCCCCATGAAACAATTATGGAGGTGATGGAGGCTAATTCATTTATTAACTTGACCCCAACGGTTAAGATGGTAATTAAAGTGTGGAAAGCCATAATGTCAGCTGGAGGACAGGTGGGAGTGACAGGAGTACGCACCATTGTGGAATAACAGGAACCTACGAGATTTGGAGACAGTGGGAGAAATCAAAGAATGGGCAGTAAAAGGGATAACAAGACTGGCTCAGTTATATAAGGGAAGGACCTTAAAAACATTTGCCACCTTGAGAGAAGAATATGAAATCCCCAATTGCACGTTCTACAGGTATCTCCAAATTAGGCACGCATTAAATGGTCAGTTTGATAGAGCGGGACCAAACTGGATTAGGCCTCGAGTCTCTCAAAAACTAAGAGGAGGGATAGAGAAGAAAGGGTTTATTTATGAAATTTACCCATGTATATGTGAGGAGAATATTGAGGGATCAGAGCAGCTTAAAAGTAGAAAGAAATGGGAGGAAGACCTGGGAATTATAACGGATGACCAATGGAGGAAGGTGCTGGAGAGAAGGCATATGGTCACAGTTTCGCCAGCCCAGAAGATATCATTTTTAAAGATGATACATAGGACATATTATACCCCAAAAAGACTATTTAGATTTGGTTGGAGAGCGGATGCCCCAGATGCCAGGATACGGGGGACTTAATACATATGTTATGGAGGTGTCCTAAATTATTTAGGTATTGGCTAGAGATTATCAATACTATTAACATGACATATGGGACTAGGTTGGAGATGGACCCTAGAATGTGTATATTGGGAATATGGGAGGAAAGTGGTGGGTTGGCGAGCACTACAAAAGCAGTGGTAAGGTGCCTTTTTCAGGCAAGAAAACAAATCGCCAAAGATGGCAAGCAGTTAGCCCCCCCAACAATAAGCGAGTGGACTAACATAGTGACAGAAACAATATGGAAAGAGAAAGCAGTTTATATCAAGAGAGGTAATATTAAGGAATTTGATAAAATATGGAAACCGTGGTTACTTAGAATAGGATATGCTGTATGAAACGATGTGGATCAAACTGGAGAGCAAGGGTGGGTAGAGGGAGGGGGGGCGGTAGGGGGAGAATGGGAAAAAACAAATCAACAGGGGGAATGTTTAAGGTTATGATATGCGGGGAATGGGAAATGTTTTGTAAAAAGGAATATTATGTATGTAATCTGTTTTTACATATGAAGGATAATGAAATAAAGAGAATTAAATAAAAAAAATAAAAAAATCAAGCACAACACAACATTTTTCTTTCCCAATTCAATTTTTTGAAGAAATTAGATGCACCTACACATGGTATATACAGTTGCAATTAAAAGTATGTAAACCCTTGGGAATGATATGTATTTCTGCACAAATTGGTCATAAAATGTGATCTGATCTTCATCGAATTCACAACAATAGACAATCACAGTCTGCTTAAACTAATAACACACAAAGAATTAAATGTTACCATGTTTTTATTGAACACATCATGTAAACATTCACAGTGCAGGTGTAAAAAGTATGTGAACCCCTAGACTAATGATATCTCCAAGAGCTAATTGGAGTGAGGTGTCAGCCAACTGGAGTCCAATCAATGAGATGAGATTAGAGGTGTTGATTACAGCTGCCCTGCCATATAAAAAACACACCCAAGTTCTGGGTTTGCTTTTCACAAGAAGCATTGCCTGATGTGAATGATGCCTCGCACAAAAGAGCTCTCAAAAGACCTACGATTAAGAATTGTTGACTTGCATGAAGCTGGAAAGGGTTATAAAAGTATCTCCAAAAGCCTTGCTGTTCATCAGTCCATGGTAAGACAAATTGTCTATAAATGGACAAAGTTCAACACTGCTGCTACTCTCCCTAGGAGTGGCCGTCCTGTAAAGATGACTGCAAGAGCACAGTGCAGACTGCTCAATGAGGTGAAGAAGAATCCTAGAGTGTCAGCTAAAGACTTACAAAAGTCTCTGGCATATGCTAACATCCCTGTTAGCGAATCTACGATACGTAAAACACTAAACAAGAATGGATTTTATGGGAGGATACCACAGAGGAAGCCACTTCTGTCCAAAATTGTTGCAGTTTGCACAAGAGCACCTAGATGTTTCACAGCAGTACTGGCAAAATATTCTGTGGACAGATAAAACCAAAGTTGAGTTGTTTGGAAGAAACACACAACACTATGTGTGGAGAAAAAGAGGCACAGCACACCAACATCAAAACCTCATCCCAACTGTGAAGTATGGTGGTGGGAACATCATGGTTTGGGGCTGCTTTGCTGCCTCAGGGCCTGGCGGATTGCTATCATTGAAGAAAAACTTAATTTCCAAGTTTATCAAGACATTTTGCAGGAGAACTTAAGGCCATCTGTCCACCAGCTGAAGCTCAACAGAAGATGGATGTTGCAACAGGACAACAACCCAAAGCATAGAAGTAAAGCAACAACAGGATGGCTTAAACAGAAGAAAATACACCTTCTGGAGTGGCCCAGTCAGAGTCCTGACCTCAACCTGATTGTGGCATGACCATAAGAAAAGCGATTCACACCAGGCATCCCAGGAATATTGCTAAACTGAAACAGTTCTGTAAAGAGGAATGGTCAAGAATTACTCCTGACCGTTGTGCACGTCTGATCTGCAACTACAGGAAACGTTTGGTTGAAGTTATTGCTGCCAAAGGAGGTTCAACCAGTTATTAAATCCAAGTGTTCACATACTTTTTACACCTTCACTGTGAATGTTTACATGGTTCAATAAAAACATGGTAACATTTAATTTTTTGTGTGTCATTAGTTTAAGCAGACTGTGATTGTCTATTGTTGTGACTTAGATGAAGATCAGATCACATTTTATGACCAATTTGTGCAGAAATCCTTATCATTCCAAACGGGTTCACATACTTTTTATTGCAACTGTACAAATTACACAGATAGTTTGTATGTAATTGAGGTAAAACATCCTCAAACATATACAAAATACTGAACATGGGGACAACACAATATTTTATAATTGTGAAATACAAAAATACACCTAGACCCTATGATCTAAAGATAAAGGAAACTTTTATGAAATTTGTAGACTTTCTCTTTACATGCAGACCAAACTTTTTTGGTTTAGAAAATTGAAGATTTGGTCCAACATATAATCACAGTTATTCTGGTTGAACAAAAACAAATGTCAGGCAAGCTTAGTTTCTTTGTTGAGGTGAATAAACACCAAAGTGCACATTTGTGAGCACTTCCGTGTTCAGTGTCAGTGCAGTGCTGGGTTACAAGGGACAGCCTACCAATGGCAGTAATAAAGTAAACTGCAAAAAGTAGAATGTTCAATAAATAATAGAATAATCTTTTAGTGCCTCCCCTCTAGTTGGTTCAGCCCCCACTTGTGTGAAGTCATTTTCTAGCAGTGTATACAAATATGTTGCCTTTACTAGAATCTCATAGCAGTTTATGTCTGAATTGTTGAAATCACCCATATCAATGATTTTGTTGGCAGCCTCTACAATTTATGGCAGGGTTTGAACTTCAGCTGTGTTGCCTAAGTGAAGTGATTTACAACAAACCCCAATTAGTACTCTACAGCTGTGTTAATTAACTGATCCAGATGTCCTTGTTGCCTTCAGAAATGTCTTTATTTAAAGCTGGTCTATGAAATAATTATTCAGACAAACCCTTGTTTAGAAGATGTATTACATTTACTAAGATGCATCTGAGGCGGCGTACACACGACCGAGGTTCTCGCTGGAAACCAGCGAGAACCTCGCTGGAAGCTGCATTCCAGCGAGGACCTCGGCCGTGTGTACGCTCTCGGCGAGCATCCCGTCGGGAATCCCGTCGAGCAGAAATAGAGAGCACGCTCTCTATTTGCTCGACGGCCCGCCTGGATGAATGGCTGGTTGCCATTCCCGACGGGAGGGTCGCCGATTTTGACGGCCGGCAGAGAACCTCGACGGGCGGAACGATGTGTTCTGCCCGTCGAGGTTCTCTGCCGTGTGTACGCAGCCTTACATTTTCCTTACATTTTTTATTAGCTAGCACAAACAGTCCTAATTGCCTGGTCTTGCTAACCCCAACTTGTCATTGTATACCCACTAACCCCTGCTCTCCCTTGCCACTGAATCCTAATTTAAAATTACCTCTAAGCTTCTGACCATTCTATCCCCCAGCACAACTGGAGCCTTTCTTTGAGGATGTAGCACACCATAGCATCGCATATTGAAAAGACAGTCACTTGTTTCCATCCTTAAAGTCCCACTGTCCTGGATGTAGCATCTACACTACACTATTTCTAATAATTACTGCTTTTAAGGTCATGAATTTACAGTGCCTTGAAAAATTCATACCCCTTGAAACTTTCCACATATTGTCATGTTACAACCAAAAACGTAAATGTTTTTTATTAGGATTTTATGTGATAGACCAACATAAAGTGGCTCATAATTGTGACTTGGAAGGAAAATGATATATGGTTTTCCAAATGTATAACAAATATGTGTGTGGCCTGCATTTGTATTCAGACCCCTTTACTCTGATACCTCTAACTAAAATCTAGTGGAACCAATTGCCTTCAGAAGTCACCTGTGTGTAATTTAATCTCAGTTGAAATTTAACTGTTCTGTGAAGCCCTCAGAGGTTTGTTAGAGAACCATAGTGAACAAACAGCATCACGGAAGCCAGGGAACACACCAGACAGGTCAGGGATAAAGTTGTGGAGAAGTCTAGGTTAGGTTTTAAAAAAACATCCCAAGCTTTGAACATCTCACCGGAGCACTGTTCAATCCATCATCGGAAAAATAGAAAGAGTACGGCACAACTGCAAATCTACCAAGACATGGCCATCCACCTAAACTGACAGGCTGGGTAAGGAGAGCAGGAATCGAAAAGCAGCCACATGGTAATTCTAGAGAAGCTGCAGAGATCAGCTTAGTTAGGAGAATTTGTCCACAGGACAACTATTAGTCGTGAAAAAAAATGAAAAACAATAGCTGTGGAGAGGTATTGAAGGTCGGACTATCGAGGCCAAGGAAGTAGTTTAAAAATATAATTTTAATGTCGTCATAAAATAAAACAAATTAAACATGTATACATAAAAATAACAAAGGTACATATATACAGGTAAACCACTCTATACACAAAATCCCTAAAGTCGCCGACGCACGTTTCGCCGTGGGGCTTCTTCAGGACAGATGTTAAGGATTTTGTAAGGAGATGTATAAAAATAGTTGTCTGTAATGATACAGGATTATATGTTATTCATATTACCACCATAATAAAAAAACTTTTTGAAATATAAAAAACAAACAACAATGAAAGAGAGAGAAAAAAACTGCAACATATAATTACATGGCCGATGACTCTGCAACCAATGCAAGACAGGACACACACCATGGTCGGATATTCGATAGTATATAAAATACTGGATTCAGAAAAGTCCTCAGAACTTGTTATAGATCTGTTTAATGGAAGGATAAATATATATATATATATTTATATATATGTATTTTTTATATCGCTTAATATTCTGGCAAGAAAGAGTATGGAGCGAGAAGGAGAGGGGAGAGAAAAAGGTGGGAATAATTGGTGTGTGATAAGGAAGAGTGTGAGTGGTATTTAAGGAAATTACCTGTTAATTGACAGTAGAGTCAAAGTGAGGGTATTTTCAACATTGATAAAAAAATGGTGCTATTGGCAGCCTCCATTCTATGTGAAAAGTGAAACAACAATTGTTTAATAAATGGAGAAAATTATTGACAAAATTATTATCCCTTTGTTTTTTCTTATCCCTTCTATTCCCCCAGTCCATCCCTCCCTTTCCCTTACCATTCTCATTTTTTCACAACTATTAGTCGTGTACTCCTTAAATCTGGCCTTTAGGTGTGGCAAGAAGACAGCCATTGTTGAAAGAAAGTCATAAGAAATTCTGTTTGCCGTTTGCGAGAAGCCATCAAGGGGATACAGCAAACATGTGAAAGAAGGTGCCCAGGTCAGATGAGACCAAAATTGTACTTTTTGGCCTAAAAGCAAACGCTATGTGTTGGCAGAAAACTAACACTGCACATCATCCTAAACACAACCTCATCACAGTGAAACATGGTGATGGCAGCATCATCTTGTGGGGATGCTTTTCTTCAGAAGGGACAGGGAAGCTGTTCAGAGTTGATAGGAAAATGGATGGAGTCAAATACAGGGCAATCTTAGAAGAAATCCTGTTAGGCCACGTACACACGACGAGACATATCCAATAAACGGTCCGACGGATTAAAGGGTTCATAAATATACATGCTGCAAGCTAAATTTCTCTAAAGGAATACAGTGGAACCTTAGATTAGGAGCATAATCTGTTCCAGAAGAATACTTGTAATCCAAAGCACTCGCATATCAAAGCGAGTTTCTCCATAGAAGTCAATGGAAACAAAGATAATTTGTTCTGGATTGACTTCTATTGCATGCAATACTGCATGTGGCCAGAGGTGGGGGGTGCCAGAGAGACTCGGAAATACTCAGAGACAGTTCGGATGCAGTCGGAAACCCTCGGAAGGACTCGGAAATACTCGGCAACTGAGTATTTCCGATAATTTCTGATTTTTTCGGAGTATTTCCAAACGGCTCAGAGTGTCACCCATGCCCCCCGCACCTCTTGCCAAATGTGGTGCTGCACACCGCAGAGGCATTAATCCTGCTCGTTTTGCGAGACAACACTCACAAACCGAGTCAGAATTTTGAAAAAAAAGCTTGTATTGCGAAAAACACTCATTAACCGCGTTACTTGCAATCCGAGGTTTCCCTGTATCGGAAGCTGTGTTTTTACATATAGCCACAATATGGATGTAATTGTTATATTTGTCCAAAAAAAATTAAAATTCTCTTTTTTTAGACTGAAGTTTTTTAACGTGCCAGAAAGATACTGAAAATGTCTGTTTGCATTTACTTATTGTTACATTCATTAAATATAAATTAATGAATTGACTTGTATAGCAGGCAGTATAGAAAAATGAAATGTGGGCGCATGTGCAGAGCCGACGGCGTCAGACATGTTCCGTTGAGGCTCCATTCTTCTCAGGTCTTCACGGCTTCCACGGACACCTGAATGACAGGGTAAATAATCAAAAACTACCCAATACTCTTCCCTAACGTCCTGGGAACATAATATGGTTTTTGGAGTGACCTGTGGGAAAGCCAAAACAAAAATACAGCCAAAGCCCGTTCTTCACATTACTCAAATTACACAAAATATGAACAAAGTGGTTCTCTAAGGCCGCGTACACGCGATCGGTCCAACCCGATGAGAATGGTCCGACGGACCGTTTTCATCGGTTCACCGCTGAAGTGGCCTGATGGTCTGATGTGCGTACACACCATCAGTCCAAAATCCGATCGGGTCAGAACGCGGTGACGTAGAACACAACGACGTGCTAAAAAAATGAAGTTCAATGCTTCCAAGCATGCGTCGACTTGATTCTGCGCATGCGCGGGATTTTGGACCGATGCTTTTGCGTACTAACCATCGGTTTGGCTCGATGGTCAGGCGTCCATCAGTCCGATTTTAAAGCAAGTTTTAAAACTTTGGTCCGACGGACGACGGTCTGATGGGCCGTACACACGATCGGTTTGGACCGATGAAACTGGCCTTAAGATGAGAAGATGCTTTATAAAGCTCTGCAACAGACCTCTGACAAAATAACAGAGAAATTGACTAAAGAGATTTGAGACTTAGGCCAACGTACTGCAGACTTAGGGCCAGATTCACGAACACTTGCGCTGGAGTATTTGGATATGCGCCGCGTAACTGTGATGATGCGCCGTCGTTTCTATGTGCCCGTACCCACCAAACTAGATGCGCCCAATAACGGCTCATTTGCGACCGGCGGAACGTTCCGACGCCAGAGTATCGTCAGCGCTTATTTTCGCTGGGCGCATCAGTCGCGCCCATTGATTTCCCCTGCAAATATGCAAATGAGGGATTTTTCCCAATTCACGAACGGATTAGCACCATACGCTGGCTACATGCGCCGCGCGTATCTGGTCCGTCCGGCGCAAAGTTATTTCTACAAAAGGCTGCTTTATCTTTACTCCAGACGGTCACAGGTCAGCAGGAGAGCAGCTACAGCAGCGTTACCGACGATAGGAGCTAGCTGAGCACCCCCACTTGCAAGGACAACACCTCTGTGTGCCAAAATGCCAGGGGCACTCGTGGTCCTAGAACTACTGATGGGTCCCCTGGAACCAAGAAGGCGGGCACGTGAGAGGATATACCGCACACGTATGAACCTCTTTGGCATGGGGGATGAGGAGGTGTATCGCCTATTCAGATTCAGCCCAGATGCAATACTTGAACTAACCACAACCCTGTAGGATGACATCACCAGCCCAACACACCGATCACAAGCAGTGCAGCCACTGGTGAAGGTCCTGGCAACACTTCATTTCCTTGCAAGTGGATCATTCCAGCGTACAAGTGGAGTGGTGGCTGGGATGTCACAATCCTCCGTGAGCAGATGTGTGCACCAGGTTGTCCCTGCAATCCTCAGACGCATGTCCAACCAGTTCATCAGACCAACCACTGAGGAGCTACGTCAGAAGGCAATGACAGATTTCTACAACATTGCCAGATTCCCACGCACTGTGGGGGCCATTGATTGCACACATGTGGCCCTACAGCCCCCCAGTGCCACAGAGCACATATACCGCAATCGGAAGCATTGGCACTCCATCAACGTACAGGTGATAGCCGATGCCCAACGCCTCATATGGCACGTCCGTGCCAAACACCCCGGGTCCAGCCATGACAGTTTCATATACCGTCAGAGCCCCATCCCAGCAGAATTTAACCAGAATATGTATGGGGACAGCTGGCTGGTTGGTGAGTGACAAGGGAGTCAGGCATGACTATCCCCTCCCGTGATGCACAACAGAAATCGCACATGCATGACTAACATTCTCCTGTCTTTTACCTTACAGGTGACTCTGCATATGCATTGGGACCCCATCTAATGACTCCTTTCCGGAACCCCCAAACCAGAGGAGAGAGAAAATACAATGAAGCACACATCAAAACCCGTGCAGTGGTTGAGCAAACATTTGGGCTCCTGAAGTCCCGTTTCCGATGCTTGGATAAGTCTGGGGGGGCCCTATTGTATTCCCCTACCTTTGTGTGTCAGATCATCGGTGCATGTTGCATACTACATAACTTTGCTATGAAAAAAGGCCTGCATATTGACATACGTGATGACCTGACCCCCGACCCACACAGTCCCCACCTGCCAGAGGACACCCAGTCTGCTGATGGAAGAGCAGTCAGGAGGGTCCTCGCCGTAGGCATCTTTGGACACTAAACCAAAACATTAATAACACAGACAGTGCACGCGTGTACACCACTGATGTCCCTAGATCACACACACCACATGCACATCGCATTGGATTAGCCCAAGTCCAGCATGTAGGAGTTGGGAGCAGTAACGCCGCGTCAAGGCCCCAATGATGTCACTGTCCATTCACACACCTTTCACACATCATTCATTCAGCCGTGGGGTTCACTTCACCACCACGGCCGAGGGTGACACCCCTTACTTTCAGGAGTGCCACCCTCTCACATTCACACACCATTCACACTGTCCCCTGCACTCCTGACCGTGTGCAGTACAAAAAGAAATTATAAATATCATATCCTGATCATTAAAAGAAAAAAAATCTCATAACCTGAGAAAAATCAAAAATAAACTCATGACCTGAGTATGTCAAAAACAATAATATAAAACCATAAAAAAAAAAGGCCTCATCGGGGATGCCGGGGGCTTCTTCTGGGGGCCCCTCTCTGGCTCCGCAGCTGCCTGGATGGAGTGGGTGGGGGTGGGGGGGCATCTGGAGGTGGCTGATCCCCAGGTGGGCCACTCCTGGCAGGTGTGGCCTGCGTGCCCTCCAAGGCCCTGGCTATCCGTCCAAGGTATGTGTTCGTCTGGGCCTGCATCCGGAGCTGACGGGTCACCTGGTAATGCTGGGCCCGCCGACTCAGCCTCCCCTGCTCCCAGATGGCAGCACTGTTCCCATGGATGGCAGCAGTGTTGGCCTGGACGGCTGCAGTGAGGTGCCTTATATCCCCCTGCACCTCCCCCAAAGTGGTGACCACTGCAGCGCAGTTGCAGCTGACATCCTGCACTGCGTTGCTGAGGTTGGCAACGGAGCCCAGGCTGTCAGCCACTTTCTCCAAGTGCACCGCTATGGCCCCCATCTGTTCCGTCTGCCTGGCGTGATCCCTCGCCAACTGGTCCTGGACACCATCAGACACCCCCCTGGTCTTCTGGGTCGCCTTCCTGGGGCCAGAAGATGGATGTCCTCGGGTGGAAGGTGTCGCCCTTGAGGGGCTTCCAAGGATGGGGGAGGGGACGACAGACGGGCCAGGAGAAGGGGAGGAGACAGACAAGACTAATGAAAAGTCCTGCTCTGCCACAGCAGGATCCTCCACAACCACCTCGGCAGGTGTGGTGTGGCCACTCTCCTCCTCCACAACCTCTTCACCACCCAGTGGCTCGGGCACATGATGGCGTGGGGGGGATGGGGTGGAATGCAGGCTGACAGATGATGGCCCAGCTCCGTCATCTGTGGATGACACAAAGCAGACACATGTTGGTGGTCCCACACACTTGGCACATGTCCCCCCCCCCCCCCCAAATGCAAAACAACAAATAGGGGATTATAAAACACTTACCTGTCCTTGTGCCTTCCTCCACGGAGTCATAGCCTGCGACCCCCTCCACCTGCTCCCTCTCCAGGCAGCGAGCAACCACCTCCTCCTCTGCGGTCAGGGTGACAGGACATGGGGGACCACCACCTGTGCCCCTCTCATACCTCCTGATGGAGGCCACCTTGTCCCTCACCTTGCGCCGCAGGTCGTTTATTTTCTTTTGTATGTCCCCAGCAGTCCGGGTGGAGTAGCCCAGGACATTGACCCTGGCAGCAATCGACTCCAGGATGCCCTGCTTCCTTTCCCGGCTGGTCTTCCGGCTTTTTTTGCCATGGAGAAATTCATTATCCGTCTCCATAGCCGAGATAATCACTGAGACTTCCTGGGCATTAAAGTTGAGGTTCCTCCTCTCTCTGGGGGTAGCGGGAGCAGCCATTACAGTGCAAAAGTATCTTCCCTGGGGTGGGGGGAAACGGAACTACTTTTGCGCCGGAATGGCGTTTCCGCCAGCGCTTTTAAGCGCCCAGCGGAACGCATTGCGCTGACGTTTCCCAGGAAGTGGTGCCGACGGAAGTTGTGAGCATGCGCACAAGGGGGCGAGTGGAGCCGCACTCACTGCGCATGCTCCGTGGATGATGCGCTGAACGTAAGCCTCTGCGCTGGGCTCCGCCCATCATTTACATATGATCACACCCACTTCCACTTGCGTCGGGTTACGCCAGCGCATTATCGTTACTCTGGCGCAAGTTTACGCGCAACTGCTATGTGAATTACAGGACTTGCGCTGAAAGGGTCTTCAGAGTAACGTAAATGAGAAGCGTTACTCCAGAGGAAAGATACTCTCATCTACCTGAATCTGGCCCTTAGAATGCAGAATGGATGACATTGAAACCAATGTAGTTTCCCATGACAATGAACTTGAGTTAATCAGAGATGGAGGATTTCAAAAACAGAGCACAACGGTCAAACCTCCACATAAGAGGTATACCCAAATCAATCACAGATCTTCAATCGTCCATGACAGCGCTCTTTAACCACTTGACAACTGCCCTATAGACAAAGTACGTCTACAGGGCAGTTGCTTAACTCTGGGAGGCCGTTAATTAAGAGGACCCGGCGCATCACAGATCACGGTAAATCGCCGCTGATAGCGTTGGTTTACCACGTGATCGCTCCGTCCAATGACAGAGCGATCATTTTTAAACAAACCGGCGTCATGTGTTGACGCTGGTTCCTCCCTCCCCTCTCTGTACCCAATGGTACATTGTGAGAGGAGAGGGGAGAGAGCGGAGGCAGCAGCAGTGCTGTGGGCTGGATCTGTGACAAATGTAGTCACAGATCCAGCCATCCATCCATCCCTGCTCAGCAATCCCTGCTCAATACTCACAATACCCTGCAATACTCTGCTCCATACTGTGCAACCCCTGTAATACTCTGCAATCTGAAATGAGATAGGCCGTCAGTACTTCAGGTGTGATCAATTTTCAGATATTGGCATCATAGCTTGTGGACTCTAACTTTAACAAAGACCAAATAATATACACCAATTTGTACTTGTTTTTACCAAAGATATGTAGCAGTATAAATTTTGGCCAACATTGCTAAATTTTATAACAGAAATAAAGAAAAATGTTCCTTACCGGTAACGTCCTTTTCCAGGAGTCTTTCAGGACAGCACCTTAGAGAGATCCCGGCTCCTCCCCTTCTAGGAAACACCGCCTTCTTTAGATCTTTAAAGCCTCATCCTCCCACTGGCCCTTCAGTTCTTACAGAGTACCTCCGGCCAACTGGGGAGTCACAAGACAACGTTATACAAGAATACTTTATCTTACCTGACGTCCTCATGTGATGAGTCTTCCAATCTTCAAACCCTGGGTGGGTAGCGGTGTTGTCCTGAAAGACTCCTGGAAAAGGACGTTACCGGTAAGTAACTCCATTTTTCCCTAGTTTGTCTTTCAGGACAGCACCTTAGAGAGGATAAGCGAGTACCTTACCTTAGGGTGGGACTACTGCCTGTAGCACCTTACGACCAAAGGCTTGGTCCTGAGCTGACAGCAGGTCTAGTCTTTAGTGCTTTACGAAGGTAGCAAAACTCGACCATGTCGCTGCTCTGCAGATCTGCTCTGGAGAAGCACCAGCCCATTCCGCCTGTGAAGTCGCCACTGCTCTAGTAGAATGTGCCCTGATTCCCACTGGAGGCTCCATCCCCTTTAACACATAAGCTTGACTAATAGCTGCTCTAATCCAGCCCGCTATAGTACGCCTGGAGGCTCTAGAACCCTTTCTAGCCCCTGAAAATAAAACAAAAAAGGAATCTGATTTTCTAAACTGTTTGGTGCATTCCAAATATTGAAGGACGCACCTCCTTACATCTAGGTTGTGAAAAATAAACTCTTTTTCCCTCACCGGGTTTGAACAAAATGTTGGCAGAATAATTTCCTGGCCTCTGTGAAACTTCGAGGCCACCTTTGGCAAAAAGGCCGGATCGGTCTTAAAAACAATACGATCCGGAAAAACTTGAAAAAAAGTAGTTTTAATTGAGAGGGCCTCGAGTTCACTTACTCGACGTGCCGTCGTAATCACTACCAAAAATGCAGTTTTGAGAGTGATTAACCTCAAAGAGCATGACCCCAATGGTTCAAAAGGATCTCCCGTAAGGACCTGCAAAACTAAGGAAAGATCCCACACGGGAAAAGGGGTCACACCTACTGGCCTCTGCCTACTCAAAGATTTAAAAAATCTTACTATCCAGGGATCCCCTGCTAGATTTTTTTCTAAAAATACACTCAGGGCTGACACCTGTCCCTTCAAGGTGCTGAGAGCCAATCCCTTATCTGCCCCCGCCTGTAGGAACTCTAGTACTGCTACGGAACTGTGTACACTAAAGGAGCTTTCAGAGCACCATGAATTGAATCGTCTCCACGCTTTGTGGTAGATGGTTTGCGTTTCCTTTTTCCTACAATTTAGGAGGGTCGCAACCAAGCGATCTGAAAACCCTTTTCCCCTCAGCAACTCCTCCTCAGAAACCAGGCTGCAAGTTTCCACCTGTCCACGTGAGGGCAGCAGACTGGACCTTGAGTGAGAAGGTTGTCCCGAGCTGGTAGAAGCCAGGGGGGCTCTACAGCCAAGTTCTTTAGGATTGAAAACCACGGTCTCCTGGGCCAATATGGGGCAATTAGAATTAAGGTTGTGTTCTCTTGTTGAAATTTCCTCAACACCGCAGGGATCAGAACCGGAGGGGGGAAGGCATAACACCTGAAAAATTCCCATTTCTGAGCTAGTGCATCTATCCCTAAAGCTCCATCGTACCTGCTTAGAGAAAAGAACCTGTCTGCCTTGGCGTTCTGCCTGGAGGCAAAGAGGTCTACGCATGGCGGCCCCCATCTCTGGGCTATCATCCTGAAAACCTCCTGACTCAGTGACCAATCGCCCTCCCTCAGCGTTGTTCTGCTGAGGAAGTCTGCTAAGCAGTTCTGATCCCCCTTCAGATGTAAGGCCGACAGGGACAGGACATTGATCTCGGCCCATTTGAGAATGGCCTCTGTCAACAGCCAGAGGGAGCCGCACCTTGTGCCCCCCTGCCTGTTGATGTAAGCCACTGCCGACGAGTTGTCTGTTCGAACGCGAACGTGGTGACCCCGCAGATCCTTTTGGAATGAGACAAGGGCCAGTGACACTGCCCTCAATTCCCTCCAATTGGAGGACTTTGCTGTATCCACTGACGCCCAGGTGCCCTGTACCCAGCGGGAACCCAAATGTGCTCCCCAACCTGCGTTGCTGGCGTCGGTTGTGACCGTCCTGGATATGGGTAAGACCCACTCTAGGCCTTGAGACAAGTTTGCCCCCCTTCTCTACCACCAGAGGGACCGTTTGACTTGACTTGGGACAGAGACTAGGGAATCCAATGACCCCTGGCTGTGGTCCCACACCTTCAAGATGAAGAGTTGAAGGGGACGGAAATGAAGGCCCGCCCACTGTACTGCTGGAAGGGTGGAGGTCAGCAACCCCAGGGCAGACATTGCCTTTCTTATAGAGACCTGGCTGCTTTCTTATAGAGTCCAACACAAATCCTAGGAAAGGCACCCTCTGTGACGGGATTAGGTTGGATTTTTCTGGGTTTATGAGCCAACCCAAGCTTTCCAGAATGTATCTGGCTGACTGTAAGTCCCGATTCAATTGTTCCGGGGAGGGAGCGAACAATAGAAGGTCGTCCAGATATGCGACTATCAGGATTCCCTTGAGCCGCAGGAAGGCCAAGACCTCTGCCATTACCTTTGTGAATATGCGGGGGGAAGATGACAAGCCGAAAGGAAGGGCTCTGAATTGTAGGTGCAGTACCTGATCCCCGGTGTTTATTGCTAGCCTCAGGAACTTCTGGTGTTCCTCCGCTATGGGGATATGTAGGTAAGCGTCCTTTAGGTCTATCGAAGCCATATAGCAATTTGGCGGGAGAAGGGCTTTTACAGAATGGATCGAATCCATTCTGAACCTCTTGTACCTGACCGAGGTATTTAAAGGTTTTAGGTTGAGGATAAGCCTGAACCTTCCCGACGGCTTGCGGACCACAAAGATGTGGGAGTAAAAACCCCCACCTATCTCCCTGGTCGGGACCTGGACAACCACCTGCTGCTCCTCCAATTCCTGAAGTGAGGAGAGGAGGGCACAAGACTTTTCCACACACTTCGGAAGGTTGGTAATTAACAGTCTGAGGGGGGGAGGGGTTGAGAATTCTAGCCTGTAACCCCTTCGGATGATCTCCAAAATGTACTGGTTGGAGGTAATCATCTCCCACTGTGGGAGGAAGACCCCCAATCTTCCTCCCACTGTTTTGGAGTCAATTGGTCTTTTTGGGGGGTTCAGGAGGGCGAAAAATCTGATTTTCCACTAAATCGAAACCTCTTTTTTGGCTGTTCCCCAAACTTCTTTTTAACGGGGAACGCCTTCTTTTTGTCGGCGGTCCGGTCTAGGACTGCTTCCAGACCAGGACCAAACAACAAATCCCCCGTAAGAGGGATACCACAAAGTTTTACTTTGGACGCACTGTCCCCCTGCCATGTTTTGAGCCACAAAGCCCTTCTGGCTGAGTTGCACAATGCTGCAGACCTTGCGGACATACGAATAGATTCCGCTGAGGCGTCTGCCAAGAAAGCTACCCCCTTCAGTAGCATGGGGAAAGAGGAGAGGATTGTCTCCTTTGCTGTACCTGCCTCGATATGGGATTTAATCTGAGTCAGCCAGTACTCCAGGTTGCGGGCTACCACTGTAGCCGCCATTGCTGGCCTAAGATTACCCTGGGAGGAATCCCAGGTTTTCTTTAACAGGGAATCCATCCTCTTATCCATGGGATCAGAGAGTACTCCCATGTCCTCAAAGGCTAGGTCTGTATGTCTAGAAACTTGGGAAAAAGCCGCGTCAAGTTTAGGCGTCTTGTTCCAAACTAAGGTTTCTTCCTCCTCAAAAGGAAATCTTCTTTTCAGCGCCTTTGAGAAAAAAGGTTTCCTTTCCGGATCCTGCCATTCTCTTTTGATGGCATCGACCAGAACGTCATGGACTGGGAAAACTTTCCTTTTCTGTTCCCCTAAGCCTCTGTACATTTGGTCGTGCAGGGACAGCGGCTTCCTCTCCTCCTGAATCCCTAGGGTGGTGTGGATAGCCCCTAAAAGCTCCTCAACCTCCTCTAGAGAGAGTTTGTAACGTGAGGGTTTAGTGGACTCCCCGTCCAACCCCGACCCTACCGGTCTCTCCGCACCAATAGCGAGGGGTACCGGTGGATCAGGTGAAACCGCCTGTTGTACTGGGTGAGGGGTGCTCTGGGCCTGGGGCAACTGAAAGTTAGCAAACAGAGTTTTAAACGATTGAAAGGTGCTTGAAAGCTCCTTAACTGATGCCGCCAGATCTACCCCCTGTTCTGCTGCCTGCTCTCTCACTACCGCATCCATACACCCCTTACAGAGAGTCTTGTCCCAAGTCTCCCCTAACGTGGACCTGCAGACAGGGCACTTTCTCTTAGAGCCATGGAGCGATTTGCTTGTGTATTTCTGAAAACAAACAGAAACATAGAGAGCAGCAGTATTAGTCAGAACCCCCAGCTAAATAAACAGGGATCACCAGGAGTGCCTAATCCCCAGGACCGACCACCACCAGGGACCCACTCCTCTCCCACCGACCACCAGGCAGGGAAAAACACCTCTGTGGATCTAACAGGGGTTTTGTGAATCAGGGAACACCACCCCAGGGTTCCACTGACCTTAGCTTGGCTGGAATCTTTTTCTCCAGGAGCGATTTTAGAAGCCTCCGCCTCCGACATCCTCCCGCGCAGTAGGAACGGTGGTCTCCGGTCTTCAAATGCTGTCACTACAGACAAATAGGCGACCGCACCAGCCAAGTGCTCGGTCCGCCTTTCTAGGCCGCGTCCGGAACCGGAAGACGCGGCCTCGTGAGTCGGACCCGCCCCTTCCGCCGGAACTGACGTCACCCGCCGTCCGACGCAGCCACCGAGCTCCAGGCTGAGAATGAGGGGTAAAGGATCCAACCCACAGCGCCACCCTAGGCGTGCGAAAGAGCGGACCTCCCAGCTGCCAAACTTTCCCCAAAGAGCGCTTGGGATGCAAAAGCGCCTGCTACAGGTAATTAAACACCCTCGTTTTTTACCTGGCGCCAAAAAAAAACCTTCTTTTTTTTTTTTTTTAAAGGGAAAAAGATAAAGAGCATAAAACACCAGGCACCTCCCGGGTCCTGCCCTTCTCTGAAAAAGATTGCCTTAGCCTCCCCGGCTAACAGCTCTGGTTCCCCAGCAGTGTCTCCCCACCGGAGGAAACACCATAACTGAAGGGCCAGTGGGAGGATGAGGCTTTAAAGATCTCAAGAAGGGGGTGTTTCCTAGAAGGGGAGGAGCCGGGATCTCTCTAAGGTGCTGTCCTGAAAGACGAACTAGGGAAAAATTCATTTTTTTTACAGATTTTTTTTCAGTCTTTTTTCTCTTATAGCGCAAAAAAAGAAAATACCACCAGAAGAAAGCTCTATTTATGTGAAAAAAAGGACGAAAATTTCATTTGGGTACAATGTTGTATGACTGAGTAATTGTCATTCAAATTGTGAGAGCACCGAAAGCTGAAAATTGGTCCGGTTATTAAGGGGGTTTAAGTGCCCAGTGGTCAAGGGGTTAAGGAATTGTCCCCTTCCATCCCAATTGAGAGACTGGAATTCGATAGAATTCATAGGTCATTAGCACCACGTAAAACAGAAGGACCTCCGTGTGACAATTATTTAATTCCATTTCTACCGTACTAAGGATCAGCTTATGGCCACAGCCAGGATTGAAGAAACCCTAACTTTAAAGATATTCTTATCAAATATTTGCAGATTTATCGACAATAACAATAGCCAAACGGCAGAAGATGAAACCTCTTCTTCAAAATCTCCATCACCACTACATCCCTTATCAATGGGGATTCCCATTTGCTGTTAGATTCACCCACCAAGGATCCAAATACTCCAGTAGATCCACGGAAGAACTACAGACCAAATTGCAAAAACTCCAACTATACAACAAATCATCTAAAAGTCCTCGCCGGCGCAAGCTATCCAGCTTTCCACAGAATTCATCAAAACTTGAAACTGACAGAAGCAGACAAGCTACATCCAAAAGAGATTGTTTCAACTCCCCAAAATTGGATCTTCCAGACTCCATGGACTGAATAATCTCTATATTATACTAAGAACTCCCTCAACTTCATGATTGAATTATGCAAACTCTAGTTTGGCCTATGTATTGAACTCAAAACACATTAGTTAAGATTTCCTAATCACAAAAGTATAAGAGTATAAGTTCACATAGCTCTTATTTATTTCCAATCCCTCCATCTTTAATCCCTCTCCCCTTTTCCTACCCTTATTCCCCCTCCCATTTAGCTCCCTAAACCCCGTCCCCTCCCTTCCTACTCCCCCCCTTTTTTTCCCCCTTCTCTCTCTCCCTATTTGAAAATCACAAAACAAAACTATGCTCCATCTACTTAAAGGGGTTGTAAAGGAAAACATTTTTTTTCATAATAAGCATCCTTTACCTGCAGACATTCCTCTTTTCACTTCCTCATTGTTTGTTTTTGCTCAGAAGTTGCTATATTACTTCTCTGTTCTTTTCACTTCCTGCTTGTCTGATTTTACTGACCACCGTGAAGGGAGGCTTTACTGCGGTGGTCAATAACGTGCTCGCCCCCTCCTGGGAACTACATCTGTGTGAAATTTAATAGGTATTTACTTGTTTTTTAACAGAATCATTACACTATTCTGTCTGTCTACCTTGCAGACATTTATTTTAGCGATTTTTTTTTATTCCTTTATAACTCCTTTAATTGAAACATTGTAACGAATACTCTATCTCTGACTGATCTGACTTCAAAAGTATACCCTACCTTTTCCACCTTTGATAACCCTAGGGCAATTAACCTAATACTTCTGAATAGAAGTATACTATACAACACACATTACTGAATTAAAATAGTAGTACTTCATTTTTATTTCAATATTTATTTCAGTCATTAAATAGAGAATAATCTATTTTCTGCTCTCGTTTAAGTTTATACCTAACTATATTACCAAAAAGGTTGTCTAAGTTTAACTTTTATATTTTTGCTGTGAGGAACCTGGGAAGCGGTCACTGCATCCCCTATTTTCCATCTTGGGACTCTCCTCCACTTCAGTTGTGGTGAGGGGGGGCTCCCCAGACAGAATTTGTGCCTCCAGGTCTGCTAGACATGCACACCTGGTACACCAACATTTAATTTTTTATCACATATTTACATTACTACAAGCGGACTATATATATATACTTCCTATTTCCTTCTTATTTCATATTCTGTTTCTTTCTTTCTCTCTGTCCTTCTCCGGGGGAAGGCTGATGTTACAAGTTATACCTGATATGTTAAATTATAACCTACTTAAGATTTATATATGGCTCCTTTAAATGTACTTACATTGAATGTACAAGGTCTAAACATTCCCCAAAAGCCAACAAAAGTGTTTAGGTCGTTGTCTTCATCTAAAACTCACATAGTATGTCTCCAAGAGACACACTTTACTGATTCTTCAAGAAAGAAAGAGCGGCGCCTTCTAAGCGTAGCTATGAGTATTTATTTGATAAAACCAGTAAGTTATATAAAGGGCGTACTCACAAGCAGAGCATAAGTTTAGGCATAACTAACTTATATAACTTTATGCTCTGCTTGTGAGTACACCCAAAATGTTGAGAAAATATGGAATCCTTGCATGACGTATTTTGTTCCTATGTTTCCTGACAATTCCCTATTAGGACCTTGATATACTATAATACTATAATATTATACAACAATATGAGTGAAAACAAGTACTAAACATGAACATTTATCTTCTGTATTAACTTAAAGGGGTAATTCCCCCAAAAAACTTTTTTTAACATTGATTGAGGCTCGTTATGTCAAGGAGAATCGGGTGTTTTTCTTTTAGAATCTAAGCAGTACTTACCGTTTTAGAGATGCATCGTCTCCGTCGCTTCCGGGTATGATCGTCTGGTCTGGGTGTGCCTATTTGATTGACAGGCTTCCGACAGGCTTCCGACGGTCGCATACATCGCGTCACGAGTAGCCAAAAATCGTGACGCGATGTATCCGACCGTCGGAAGCCTGTCAATCAAATAGGAACGCCCTTCCCCGAAGACCATACCCGGAAGCGACGGAGACGATGCATCTCTAAAACGGTAAGTACTGCTTTGATTCTAAAAAAAAACCACCCGATTCCCCTTGACAAAACGAGCCTCAATCAATGTTAAAAAAAAGGTTTTTGAGGGAACTACCCCTTTTATAATATTCCTACACTATAGATGCTCCGGAGAATTTTCTTACCCTAGACACTTTTTGCTCTCTTACCTACATTCTTTTCCTTTTACTATTACTCTGTCCTTTTTTCTATTTTCTTGTTTTTTGTATTATCATATTTAAATTGTAATGAATTATACATAAATACTATATTTAGTTATTACTTATAATAATTATACATTTTTGAAGTTTTTATTGAACTAGTTGATTTCCAATTCGTTTTCGTTCTATAGTGACTATATATAAATTGAATAAACCTGGATCGAAGTGTATTAGCACATATTTACATATTACATTTTTCAACTGTTTATATTAACCTAACATTTCATTTTCGAGTTGATTACCTGTTTATGTAAAATATCTAATCTTCAGATATGTATAATTCCATCCAATGTATTATTATATATGTTTTTAATATTACCATTTGTTGTAACTATTTATCATTAATTGTAACTGTCTTTATTATTTAATATTCAATAAACAAAATTGACAAGAAAATTAAAATGTGTGAACAGGAAATGACATAGCAATAAATGGTTTTGCATAGGTTACTCATGGGCCTTTCAGGAAGGAAGGTGTTAATGGCCCATACATCTTTACCTTGATCTTTTAAATTCAGTGTTCACGGGCTTACAAATTCCTTTTGATTTTGACCGATACCTTCTTTTTTATTTTTTTAAATGTCATTACAAAGATAGAAAGTTCAGCTGGGCATCGATTTTTTCCCTTTGATATTTTTTAAGTTGACAACTCAAAGGAAATTTGAATTCAGTGATGAGTATGTCTCTCAGCATAAACTGCTCTGATGTCCAATTATAAAGATTTACCGTACATTCTGGCATATCAAGAAAGAAATTTGTGCAGCATAAGTAATCCCATAGTTCTGTGTGTCTGGGTGATAACCAGTGCACAAGACATGCAGATTGTGTCATTTCATTTTTTTGGAGAGTAGAGTGAGTTTGTAACTGGAATTTTTCTTTTCCTTTTTTTTTTTTTTTTTTTGATTGATTGATTTTCAAAACCTTTGTTACTGACAAATCTAAACCTCAATATAGCATAATGGTCAAAAAGTTATGTTGTCTTATACATTCGTCATATATGTTGATCATGATTGGTAACATTCTTGAAATGAAGTAGCTTTTACCCTAGGTTCACACCTATACGTTTTTTAGTGCGTTTTTCAGTTTGCAGAAACACACTACAGTCCACTTAACATGGTTTCGCGGCCAGTGCGTTTTTGGAAAGGGTCTGTGACTTTTTCCCCACAATTTGCGGGTAAAAGACTTTAATGGAATCGCACCAGAAAGGCAAGTGTTGTGTTTGTGGTGCGATTTTTAATGTGTTTTGTGTTTTTTATTTTTCAGTTTAAAAACACTGTATATAGCTGTTTGCTAAGGAGGGGTTGGGAAGCTGGCTGTCGTGTCCTCAACAACCGATGAGTCATCAGCTGTCAGTGGGCTCCCCCGCTGGAAGCTGAATGTAAAAAAATAAATAAAAATTTACAAAAAAAACGGTCACACCCCATGGCTATATAAGAGGTGCCGGATAACGGGGACATCACATCGAAGGAAGACAGATTTAGGACAAGAACTGTAGCGGGTAACCGGTGGCGTGGAAGAAGACACAATTGGTGAGGAAGAAGACTGCTCTGCGGGAGAAGACATCACAAGAAGAAGACGGCATCGGGAGATGATGGCTCTAGGACATGACTAGTCTGGGAGAAGATGGGCTTCTTATTTAATAAAGGACTTGTTAAAAACTGGCTCTTGTATTTTGTTAACACTTCACAGTATTTTTGGTGACTGGGTAGAGGTATGATGTGTCCGAAACCATTCATATAGAGAGGGCCGGGATCTGTTTATGGAACTGTCATTGCTCTGTTACCATCCATGTTTTCTCAGTTATGTAACATGTAACTGCTTCACTGTTTTTACATGTAAATCTGAAAACCGTAATAAAGACATTGAAAAAAAAAAACTGAACTGCATATCCCAGATGAGGTCTTACTAATAATTTGTACAGGGGCAAAATGATATCCCTATCTTAATACAAGAAAGGACTTTGCTTGATTTGGAAACCGCAGCTTGGCATTGCACGCTATTATTAAGCCTATGATTTACTAAAACACCCAGATCCTTTTCCACTATTGATTCCCCCTAGAATACATGCTGTATGCATATTCTTAGCCTCCAAGTGCATAACTTTACTTTTATCAACATTAAACCTCATTTACAACATAGTTTTCAAAGTGCACTGAGGTCAGCTTGTAAGTTGGAGACATCCTGTAAGGATGTTACTCCACTGCATAGCTTGGTGTCATCTGCAAACATTGACATTGTACTTTGAATTCCAGCCCCTATATCATATAAATATATTAAAAAGTAAGGGTCCCAACTGCACCTTGGTGTACCTGATAACCTTAGACCATTCAGAGTAAGACTCATTAACCACTTCAATACCCAGCCATAGACAATTGACGGCCTGGGATGGGATTTACCATCCTAAGTGGCCGTCAATTGACGGCCTGGGTATTGCAGGCGAATATCTGGACGATGCCTGCAGCCAGAGGCATCATCCAGATATCCATCTCTTCAGCTGGCGATTCTGCACAAAGTAAGAACGATCATAGCGGCGGTTCCGCCGCTTGATCGTTCTTACAGGCCGCGGGAGGGGACATCCCCCCCCTCCCGCCGCCATCCGGTGCTTCTCCGGGCTTACCTGTACCTTCGGGGGCCCGGAGAACGAATCGTCGGCGGCGGCAGGAAGCATAGAGATGACTGGTGACCAGATGGTCACCAGTCATCTCTATGACCGTCGGCGGACCCGGGCGCGATCTGATGACGTCACGCCCGGGTCCCCGTATGTAAACAAAGCCGCGATTGCGGCTGTAAGTCACCATTCATGAGATCGGTGAATTTTTTTTCACCGATCTCATGGTTTCCAGCCTGGAGGTGAGATGTGAGGTCTTATTGACCCCACATCTCTCCATAAAGAGGACCTGTCACACACATTTCCTATTACAAGGGATGTTTACATTCCTTGTAATAGGAATAAAAGTGGAAAAAAAAAAAAAAAAATGAAAAAAAGTGTAAAAATAAATAAAATATAAGTAAAAAAAAATAATAAAAGATAAAAAAAAAATGAAAACGCCCCTGTCCCCGATAGCTCGCGTGCAGAAGCGAACGCACACGCAAGTCCCGCCGACATATGTAAACGCCGTTTAAACCACACATGTGAGGTATCGCCGCGTGCGTTAGAGTGCCAGCAACTAATCTAGCACTAGATCTCCTCTGTAAATCTAAACTGTAACCTGTAAAAAATAAATAAAGCGTTGCCTAGGGAGATTTTTAAGTACCGAAGTTTGGCGCCATTCCATGAGTGTGCGCATAATTAAAGCGTGACATGTTGGGTCTCTATTTACTCGGTGTAACATAATCTTTCACATAATACAAAAAAATTGGGCTAACTTTAGTGTTTTGTTATTTTTTTAATTCATGAAACAATTTTTTTTACAAAAAAAAGCGTTTGAAAAATAATTGCGTAAATACCGTGCAAGATAAAACTTTGGAATGACCGTCATTTTATTCCCTAGGGTGTCTGCTAAAAAAACCATATATAATGTTTGGGGGTACTGTGTAATTTTCTAGCAAAAGAATGATGATTATTACATGTAGGAGAGAAGTGTCAGAATAGGCCCGGTATGGAGGTGGTATAAAAGCCTAGTATTGAAGCGGTTAACCATTACTCTCTAAATTCTGTATTTTAGCCAGTTTCCTATCCACTAACAAACTGATCCAAGCCTGCAGACTTTACCTTAAACATTAGCCATGTGTGGGGAACTGTGTCAAACACTTTTGCAAAATCCAAGTATACTATGTCCACAGCCACCCCTCTGAGCAAGGTTTTACTTACTTCCTCATAAAAAGAAATCATATTTGTCTGTAAACTTCTGTCTTTCATGAATCCATGCTGTCTGTTGCTTAAAATACTTGTTGCCAGCAAGAACTCATCTATGTGGTCTATGTGGTCCAGTATCTTCCCAACTATAGAAGTTAAACCAACAAGTCTATAGTTATCTAGCACTCACCCCCGAAGGAGCCGCTGGTTAGATTTGGGATTGGCGTATTTAAGTTACCTCTGTGATGGTGTTTAGGTGTGATGATGGCGATAAGAGCAGTAATAGAATGTCCAGACCATTGGTTGATGTTTTCAATGCTTTATTTCTGGTCCAACACGACCAACAGTTAACGCGAGGTAGATAAATAGATAGATAGAGCAGTCCTGCCTCCAACGAATGTGTTTGTCTCGTCGCCACTCCAGCGCCCCTGGACAGGTCCCTTTCGCAGGCCTGACAGCCAGAAAGTCACTGAGAATGCTGAGAAGGAACAAGTCTCTGCCACCGACTTGGCTCTAATAGAATTTGGTTTAGTAAAGGGTCTCTGCCACAGGCCCAGTACTCAGGAACATGAACATGGAGCGAATCCTCTCAGTCAATAATTAAGGAGCCACCGACTGACAGTTTGCTGCATACAACCTGTCAGTGTCCGGTCACTCTGTTCCCCGATGGTTGTCTGTGCCCTATTGGTTCACTTGCCTCCGGGTTCACCTCAGACCGACTCCCCACTGAACAGCACCCAGCTTGGGATCCTTTTCTCTTCAAGTGGGGGACCCAGTAAGTCACTGGGGCCCCTTGGCAATTTAAGTTGCTCTGAGCCATGAGGGCCCAGATTTTGGAACTCCGCGTAGCACGGGCCCCTAACAGGTAGGCCATAGTGGTGGGGCCCGTGATGTGCGCACACCTTAAAGGTGGGTGCCGCACCTGGAACCAGGAACCAGCGAAGACCCTGGAAAATGGCGTCTGTCACATATATACCCTCCCCCAGCATGCCCCGCGAGGGAAACACTTCACCAATTGGCTGCTGGGGAAAACCGGCTTTGCCTGAACCCCTCTGGCGCCACCTGCTTCCCAGAGATGAGACTGCATCTCTGGAGCACAGACTGACCCACAGGACAATTTAGGGCTGACAGCAGCCCAAATTTACCACAAATCAATCTGGGTGAGTGCAGGTAAGTCTCTCACCCCACTAAATTTACAATAGCGTCCCTTCTGAAGTAAAGGGGTGCTACAGTTACTTGGTAAAGACTTTGATCGCTTTTTCAAAAAGAGCCACCATATTGGCCTTACACCAATCTGTGGTACTATTGCAGTAATTAACAAGGACCTAAAAATTTGAAACAAAGGGTTTGAAATGACAGAGCTCAATTCTTTTAGGATCCATGGGTGGATGCCATCTGGTCTGGGTGCTTTAATGATCTTTATTCTGTCTAAATATTTCTGGACCATATCAATTTTAAACCATTGTGGATCATTTGGGGCTGTGTCACTACAACCCCATTATGGACATGAGCCCCCCCCCCCCCCATGCTCCTTTGTATACACAGAGCTGAAGAAGGTATTTAATAAATGCCTTCTCTTTGTCCCCAGTCACCCACTTCAGATTATTTTGTAATGGGCCTACATGCTCAGACCTGACCTTTTTACTATTGATATATTTAGAGAATTTTTGGAATGTTGTTCTACTATGTTTTGCAATCTGTCACTCGTTTTGAATTTTTGCGTCCTTGATTTCCCTTTTACAAATTCTGTTTTGTTCTTTGTAACATTTAAACAATGATACTGTTCCTTAATTTTTTTAAATTTTAAAAGCTTTTCTTAATATTTATACTTTTTTTTACTTGGGCCGTGAGCCATATAGGTTTTGTGTTTAGCCTTTTAAATGTATTGTCCATAGGCAAATACTTTGCAGTGAGTTCACATACAGTCTTTTTGAAGAATTACCATTTCTGTTCTTTGTTCTTCGATGCTAATATTCCCTCCCAGTCTAAGTTTTGGAGAAAAGGCCTCATCCTTGGAAAATGTAATAAATCTATGTGATGAGGTGACACATGGTCACGGGGACACCTGATAAGCCAACTAGGAGCTACAGACCTGGTTTCCTGTTCATCATTTAATGCGCTGAGTGCAGTTCACCTGTGTAACCACTGGGGATTGATACCTGGGTTACGAGCGTATCAAACGTCGACTATTTTTACTGACGTATACTAACCTGGCGTCTATTATGTGCTGACGCACGGGTGGACGTTCTCATCGACAGCTGAGGAAACCTGGGGACGACGCAATCACGTCGGATGCACGCACGGACGTGCTCATCGACAACTGAGGACAACATGATATGACGTAACTCTCGTCGTAAGCCGACGTGGGGAGGGAACGCGCGGATGCATTGGATTAAACTAATTGAGACATAACATATATAAGTAATGATCTGGGACTTGGTGACCATACCTATGTTTCGTCACTACCATAGTCTATCCTGAACTATTCGGACGTGGGACGACTTGAGCCAGGACAGGCACCAACTACAGCAATCTACCATAGGGCCGGTGAGTACGTGTTGGGCTGTTCGTTGGTCCGCCGTGACCACTGATTCATCTGGAGAAGTTTTTTTCTTGTACAACACTTTATTTTTTATTTTTTTTATTTTTTTAAAGTGTATTTTGTGCGTGAACTTGAGAGAGAGGAGCCGGACTGCAGGAGTTGGGAGTAGGCAGACCCTCCCCCTGGAGGCAATCGCCATCCTTCTCCATGCCCCCGGTGGCAATGGCGGGTGTGAGGGGGGCCTCCCACTCACCCCGCCCTACCAGCTCCACTTGGGAGCCCGACAGGACCCCAATGGGGCAGAGGGACTCCCCCTATGAGGGAGTAGGGGGTCTAGCCCACCCAGCCAGCCCCATAGGTCCTTCGCCTCTCTTTATTTTAGGAGACCTCATGGCCAAAGTGCGTGTGTGTTAAACCAATTTCGTGTGCGTGCAAGTGTGGTGTTTTTTTTGGGGGGGAGGGGTGGGCATACTAAGCACAGGCGTACCTTGCATAGCACACCCACCGGGAGTCGGGCTGAGACCACCAAACTCAATTCACATGTAGCCAAAACCGGGATCCGAACCCTTGGCTGCAGAGGTGAACGGCTTGTCAGCGCAGTGCCAATCACGTTGAGCCACCACAGCTCCCACGTGCAACACTTTTTATCTACTTTGGAGTTATTCACTGCTTGGTTTAAAGAGACTGTTTGTGAGTTCATAGTTTGGAGGATTTTCATTTAGTGTTTTATTAACCACTTAAGGACCGGACCAATACGCTGCTAAATAACCCAAGGGGTTTTTACGTTTCGGCACTGCGTTGCTTTAACAGACAATTGCGCGGTCGTGCGACGTGGCTCCCAAACTAAATTCGCGTCCTTTTCTTCCCACAAATAGAGCTTTCTTTTGGTGGTATTTGATCGCCTCTGCGATTTAAATTTTTTGCGCTATATACAAAATATAGACATTTTTGAAAAAAAAACAATTTTTTACATTTTGTTATAAGAAAAATCAATAAACTAAATTTTAGTCAAACATTTAGGCCAAAATTTATTTAGCCACATGTCTTTAGTAAAAAAAAAAAAAAAAAAAAAAAGCAACCTAGCGGGAACAGCGACACTAATACAACGATCAGAAAAATGATCGCTTAGTGATGCTGGCAATAGGGAGTGAAAGGGTTAATTAGGGCGGTGATCAAGGGGTTAAAACTTTATTGGGGGGGTACGGGGGCTACCCAGGACCTAACACTAACTGCTTGTAACACTAACTGTCACACTGACACTAAATACAGTAATCATACATGTATGATTACTGCATTCAGTGACACTGTGACAGGGGGGAGGGGTAGGGGGGCGATCGCGGGGGTTAAATATGCCTGTGTGTCTGTGTGTCAGTGTAGTGTTAGGGCAGACTTACTTGTGATGTGATCTCTCCTCAGCGGTGGTTGAAAAAAACGCAGAGAGAGAGATCACATCGCTTCCTCCTTCCTGTGTTTACACAGGAGGAGAAAGTGACAGGGCGGGGGGGCACGCGCATTGGCCGAGAGCGATCCGGAGGGGGCGGACAAAAACGAATACCCGCCCCCTCTTGTCGGATTGCTCATACAGCCGCAGGGACCACCGCATGTACCGGGGGGGTGGTCCCGATCGGACCCCTGACCCACCTCAAGGCACCAACGTATATATACGTTGATGTGCCTGTCGGTGCCATTCTGCCGACGTAAATGTACATGCGGCGGTCCTTAAGTGGTTAAAGTTGCTTTACAGTATTAGGCGCCGTACACACGGCAGAGAACCTCGACGGGCAGAACACATCGTTCCGCCCGTCGAGGTTCTCTCCCGGCCGTCGAATTCGGCGACCCGCCCGTCGGGAATGGCAACCAGCCATTCTTCCAGGCGGGCCGTCGAGGAAATAGAGAGCGTGCTCTCTATTTCGGCTCGACGGGCTTCCCGACGGGAAGCTCGCCGAGACCGTACACACGGCCGAGGTCCTCGCTTCCAGCGAGGTTCTCGCTGGTTTTCAGCGAGAACCTCGGCCGTGTGTACGGCGCCTAACACTATTGTGCACTTTTTTCTCATCATATATGTGACAGCTTTCTTGAATTCCACTGCTTGGGAACGGATTCCTATCCATTTGATCTGAGGGATCCTGTGTAAAGCTCATGTGCCAAAACACGATAGTGTGAGGCCTATTGTTCCGGTGAGTTTGCATTTCTGAAGGGTGACGGTATCACTTCACCACTTTGGTGTGGTGGAAGAATATCTGAAGACTTGTGAAGGAGTCACCACTTATGAACTTTTAGTTCCACTTATTAAGTTCACGGATTACAGACTTTTTATTGTTTCAACTTCTTTGTACTTACGTATATTTTCTATATACTTTTGTTATATTTTAAACTCACATATAGGGTGGTCATTCACTTTTCTTTTATTCATTTAAATTATATGTTCAGTTTATACACTGATGTAAGCGCTGCTTTATACAACTCTTGATACATTGTTTACCCATAGGTGTCATTACACATATTTTTTCACATACCCATTCAATATGCACTAATGCAGGGCTCAAAATTTCAAGTCCTGCGCTACTAGCCAGGCCTTAAGGGTTACTTACCACCAGTTGCCCCACACAATCAATGGGCCCCCCTTACAGTGGCAGAACACCAGGGCCCGGTTGCAAGTGCTACCTTTGCGACCCTGGTAGTTCCTCTATTGGCAGAAGCATAAGTGGAACAGGCACTGGTGCAAGAAACCATGAAGGACCCCCCTGACCTCCCTTTCAAAAAGCATCTTCCAGCAATAAAAGGATTGATCATGTCCAGTCACCAGGGATCTTCTAGCAATGATTGCTTCATTGCTAGAAGATCCCTGGTGACTGGACACGATTAACCCTTTTATTTCTGGCAGATAGGATCCCAGTTGGAAGTACATGATTAACCCTTTCAGATCTGTGTTGGACATGTATAGACATTTATTTGCTAGAAGAAATCCAGTGGAAATGCATGAAATGCATGATATTTCCACCAGCGATCTTCTAGCAATGAAAGAGTTATCATGTGCTTTTCCTGGGCTCTACTATTTCAACTCATTAGCTGCGACCGCCATAGCACATACCTATGACTAAAACCACATTATTAATCCCACATGCGCTGACATCTCATACAATTGTGAGTTACTAATTGTTTTTTATGAAATAAAATGTCTTAATAATGCTGCACTTAGATGGCGCTTCTCTTCTTCTGTCTTTGACTAAAGGCCCGTACACACGATATGAAAATTAGAAGTAAAATTGATGATTTTTGGATCATTAGCATGGTACTTTCGACAGCCGATTCGGTTTTTCGTCAGACAAAAGCTAGATGTTCAGACTATAAAAATGTTGTTGTATGTGAAGTCAACGTCCAATTTTCGTTTAATTAAAAACTACATCACTTATAAAGTTGTATTCTGTCATACGAGAATTTTCATATGGTAAATAACCCCTTCACTTTCGACATGAGACTAGCATGCAACAAAAAACGGACGTTCCGGCATCCGAAAATCTGATTGTATATACAAGGCTTAAGCGTCTCAGAACAGCACATCTACTTTCATGCCACCCCCCACCCCACGGTGGAGGAATGCCAGAGTCCGGTAACATGTCGACATTTGCAACCATAGTAGTTTTGCCACTTCTACCATAGCTATAAGTAGGTTTGTCCTGATATATTAGTATCGGTATCAGGATCGATACCGAGCATTTGTGCCAGTACTTGTACTGGCACAAGTGCTCCCGATGCCTGACCCGATACTTGATCGGTGGGTGGACTCAGTTGGCGGAGCTGGTGGGCTGCGTCAGTAGGCGGAGCAGGCAGGCGGCATCGGTGGGCGGAGCAGGCATGCTGTCTCAGTGGCGGAGCAGACAGGCAGTCTCAGTGGGCAGAGCAGGGGGAGCGGGCGGAACTGGGGGAGTGGTCAGACGGCCGCAGTGGGCAAAGTCAGCAGACCGGAGAGCGAATCCTCACCTGCAGTAGAACTAGGTGAGGATAGCGATATTGACACTGTGGTTATTCGGACTTGGTCCTGGCATAACTATTAAATATGTGTATTTACTTTTTATTTAGCTTTACTTTAAATATCTTGGGGTGATTTGTGGAGGCAAGAGTCAGAGATCGAACCATTGGAATTTTCACCTGGCCGACTTTTTGCTAGTCAAACATGCTGTCTTCCAGCTCCTAGGTAACATTTTGCTAAAATAAAATATTTTGCTCCACGTGCTTGTTTGGGTTTCTGAAGAGCAATCGTAGAGCATTTTACAGGCGGTGAGAAGGTGTAAAAAAAACCTTTAAACCCTGCACTAGCATGCCACAACTGCGTGCATTGCACGTGATCCCAGGGCACTTACAGAACACCCTCATTCACTTCAATGGTTCACATTCAGCCGGTGCTATGCTTGTTAACGGAGCACGGAGCACATCAGTCTCTGTGTGAACACAACAGTTAACTGTATCCTCCTCAATGCATTATAGTTAGTGTAGTCCAGGTAGAGTCCCTCCCACCTACAAGGACATTTCTATAACAATCACGTCGGTTACATTTACAAGCTGCATAAAGTAGCTGAATGTCCGCTCTGCACTTACTTACTTCAACCTGAGGCCGTTCTCTCAGGGGCTTTCCAGGGTCTCTGTGGCGTGTTATGGACTTGCTCACACAAAACAGGCCTCTGCGCAGTAGTCAGGCGAGGGTTGGCCAGGCGCTGCGAATGTCCCGAGTCAAGTGTTGCCGAGTCACGATCTATTCAAAATGGCACCTATCAGGGCCATTACGTTACTGCGCATGCGCCGCCCGGCCGAATGCATACAAGCTTTCCCGATCCCAGCTGGCTTCGGAACGGCGCATGCGCAGTTGTACGGTCGGCTCGCGCGGCCATATATACAAACGGTTGGCAACACAGCGGCCCGCCAACGTTCATGTATTGGCCAGATCTGGCGCCACCAGCACATGACCACATATGCCCAAACACAGGGCGCCATCTGCCGCAAAATGGTGGCCGCGTACCGTACTCGCTCGGGACACAGAGTACAGTATGACTTTCATTTATTTAAAAAAGTGACACGGACGCCAGGATTTCGCCCCCCAATTTTTCGCCCGGTGCGACAGCCCCCCCTGCCACGCCAGTGCCCATAATACTTTTCTTATTGCCTCCTTGCTCTGATTAGATGGAGAGAGCAGGGAGAAAGAGCTATGCCTCTCCCCTGTCATAGCGCAACCAACCCAAGACCTACTGCAGTGGGAGGATCAAGCGTGGGGGAGCAGAGAGCTCAATTACATAGATACGACATGGAGGCCATACAGGCCCCCTAGAACTAGGGGTGACCCCTAAAAGTTATGCCCATGGCAGGCACAAAGGGCAGCTGCTTTGGGCCCCACAACAATGGCTGGGACTGGTCAGCTTCCCCTTTTCTTTTACTCCGCGTTAAAGACAACACGTTCATCTGAAGCATGGTTAAAATCCAAATCCCCAGCAAGTGCCAGGGGATTTAAATTTGACTGCCCCATCCCGGCACACTAGGGCAACTGCCTAACCTGCCTTACACATTGTTCATTTTACCTTGTTATTTTTGTCTGGAGATCTGCTGTTATATCTACCATGTAATGTAGTGGACTATTTCACTGTCAATTTTAACATCTATTAAATATACAGTAGTCCCTGGCATTACTGTCAAAACAAGGGCCATATTATGGTTATTAATTGGTGTTTGAGAATTTTATTTTACATATGTGTCATTGCCTTTAAGAACTGTATGTAAAATACCACAAACCATATCTGGTCTACAAGGTGCCACTTGGATAGTTATAGGGCCAGATTCAGGTAGATGAGAGTATCTTTCCTCTGGAGTAACGCTTCTCATTTACGTTACTCTGAAGACCCTTTCAGCGCAAGTCCTGTAATTCACATAGCAGTTGCGCGTAAACTTGCGCCAGAGTAACGATAATGCGCTGGCGTAACCGACGCAAGTGAAACTGGGTGTGATCATATGTAAATGATGGGCGGAGCCCAGCGCAGAGGCTTACGTTCAGCGCATCATCCACGGAGCATGCGCAGTGAGTGCGGCTCCACTCGCCCCCTTGTGCGCATGCTCACAACTTCCGTCGGCACCACTTCCTGGGAAACGTCAGCGCAATGCGTTCCGCTGGGCGCTTAAAAGCGCTGGCGGAAACGCCATTCCGGCGCAAAAGTAGTTCCATTTCCCCCCACCCCAGGGAAGATACTTTTGCCCTGTAATGGCTGCTCCCGCTGCCCCCAAAGAGAGGAGGAACCTAAATTATAATGCCCAGGAGGTCACAGTGATAATATCGGCTATGGAGGCATTTAATGATTTTCTCCATGGTAAAAAAAGCAGGAAGACCAGCCGGGAGAGAAAGCAGGCCATCCTGGACACCATAGCTGCCAGGGTCAATGTGCTGGGGTACTCCACCCGGAGTGCTTCAGACATTCGAAAAAAAATCAATGACCTGCGGCGCAAGGTGAGGGGCAAGGTGTCCACCATTAGGAGCCATGAGAGGGGCACAGGTGGTGGTCCCCCATGTCCTGTCACCCTGACCGCGGAGGAGGAGGTGGTCGCCCGCTGCCTGGACAGGGAGCAGTTGGAGGGGGTCCCAGGCTATGATTCCGTAGAGGAAGGCTCCAGGACAGGTAAGTGATTTTTACCCCCTTTTTGGTGTGTTGCATGTGGGGCGGGGGTGGGTACATGTGCCAAGTGTGTGGGACCACCAACATGTGTCTGCTTTGTGTCATCCACAGATGACGGTGCTGGGCCATCTCGTGCCGGCCAGTCCACCCCAACCCCCCAACGGGATGCTGAAGACGAGGCCCTGGGTGCTGGAGACACCGAGGTGGAGGAGGAGAGTGCCCACACCACTTCAGCAGAGGTGGTTGTGGAGGAGCCTGTCCCTGAACAGGAGTTCATTTTAATGTTGGAGGAGTCCTCCTCCTCTGCAGGGCCCTCTGTGATCCCCTCCCCCATCCTAGGTAGCCCCTCAAGGGCGACTCCATCCCCACGGGGACAACCTTCCTCTGCCCCCAGGAAGGCCACCCGGAAGACCAGGGGGGTGTGTGATTTGGTCGAAGACCAGGTGCTTTTGGACCACGCGAAACAGACCCAGCAAATGGGGGAGATGGCTGGCCACCTAGACAGGGTCGCAGACAGCCTGGGCTCTATGTCACAGCTGCCCAGTCGCGTGCAGGGCGTTGTGACCAGCCTGGGGGAGGTGCAGGCTGATATCCGGCACTTGACAGCAGCTGTTCGAGACAACACTGCTGCCATTCGGGAAGAGGGGAGGCAGCGGCAACGTGACCAGCGGCATCAGATCACCCGCCAGCTGAGGATGCAGGCCCAAACAAATTTGTATCTGAGCCGTATCGCTGTGGCATTGGAGGGCATGCAGCCAACAGCTCCCAGGAGTGGCCCACCCGGGGATCAGCCTCCTCCTGATGCCCCCCCACCACCACCACCACCCACTCCCTCCAGGCAGATGAGGAGCCCGAGAGTGCCCCCAAGGAGGAGCCCCCGTCATCCCAGATGAGGGTTTTTTGTTTTTTTGGTTGTTATATATTTTTGTTTATACTCAGGACATGAGTTTATTTATTTTATTTATTATTATTGTTTATACTCAGGACATGAGTTTTTGTTAATTTTTTTGGTTCTCAGGTTATGAGATTTTATTTTTATTTTTTGATACTGCACACGTTGCAGTGTGAATGGTGTGTGAATGTGAGAGGGTGGCACTCCTGAAAGTAAGGGGTGTCACCCTCGGCCGTGGTGGTGAAGTTAACCCCACGGCTGAATGAATGACGTGTGAAAGGTGTGTGAATGGACAGTGACATCATTGGGGCCTTGACGCGGCGTTACTGCTCCCAACTCCTACATGCTGGACTTGGGCTAATCCAATGCGATGTGCATGTGATGTGTGTGATCTAGGGACATCAGTGGTGTACACGCGTGCACTGTCTGTGTTAGTAATGTTTTGGTTTAGTGTCCAAAGATGCCTACGGCGAGGACCCTCCTGACTGCTCTTCCATCAGCAGACTGGGTGTCCTCTGGCAGGTGGGGACTGTGTGGGTCGGGGGTCAGGTCATCACGTATGTCAATCTGCAGGCCTTTTTTCATAGCAAAGTTATGTAGTATGCAACATGCACCGATGATCTGACACACAAAGGTAGGGGAATACAATAGGGTCCCCCCGGACTTATCCAGGCAGCGGAAACGGGACTTCAGGAGCCCAAATGTTTGCTCCACCACTCCACGGGTTTTGATGTGTGCTTCATTGTATTTTCTCTCTCCTCTGGTTTGGGGGTTCCGGAAAGGAGTCATTAGATGGGGTCCCAGTGCATATGCAGAGTCACCTGTAAGGTAAAAGACAGGAGAATGTTAGTCATGCATGTGCGACTTCTGTTGTGCATCACGGGAGGGGATAGTCATGCCTGACTCCCATGTCACTCACCAACCAGCCAGCTGTCCCCATACATGTTCTGTTCGAATTCTGCTGGGATGGGACTCTGACGGTATATGAAGCTGTCATGGCTGGACCCGGGGTGTTTGGCACGGACGTGCCATATGAGGCGTTGGGCATCGGCTATCACCTGTACGTTGATGGAGTGCCAATGCTTCCGATTGCGGTATATGTGCTCTGTGGCACTGGGGGGCTGTAGGGCCACATGTGTGCAATCAATGGCCCCGATGGTGCGTGGGAATCTGGCAATGTTGTAGAAATCTGTCATTGCCTTCAGCCGCAGCTCCTCAGTGGTGGGTCTGATGAACTGGTTGGACATGCGTCTGAGGATTGCAGGGACAACCTGGTGCACACATCTGCTTATGGAGGACTGTGACATCCCAGCCACCACTCCACTTGTACGCTGGAATGATCCACTGGCAAGGAAATGAAGTGTTGCCAGGACCTTCACCAGTGGCTGCACTGCTTGTGAGCGGTGTGTCTTGCTGGTGATGTCACCCTGCAGGGTTGTGGTTAGTTCAAGTATTGCATCTGGGCTGAATCTGAAGAGGCGATACACCTCCTCATCCCCCATGCCAAAGAGGTTCATACGAGTGCGGTATATCCTCTCACGTGCCCGCCTCCTCCGTAGCGAGGGACCCAGTACTAGTCTTAGGACCACGAGTGCCCCTGGCATGTTGGCACACAGAGGTGTTGTCCTTGCTAGTGTTGTTGTTCAGCTTGCTAGTTTCGTCGGTAACGCTGCTGTAGCTGCTCTCCTGCTGACCTGTGACCGTCTGGAGTAAAGATAAAGCAGCCTTTTGTAGAAATAACTTTGCGCCGGACGAACCAGATACGCGCGGCGCATGTAGCCAGCGTATGGTGCTAATCCGATCGTGAATTGGGAAAAATCCCTCATTTGCATATTTGCAGGGGAAATCAATAGGCGCGACTGATGCGCCCAGCGAAAATAAGCGCTGACGATACTCTGGCGTCGGAACGTTCCGCCGGTCGCAAATGACCCGTTATTGGGCGCATCTAGTTTGGTGGGTACGGGCACATAGAAAAGACGGCGCATCATCACAGTTACGCGGCGCATATCCAAATACTCCAGCGCAAGTGTTCGTGAATCTGGCCCATAGTCTGTGCTTCATGTCCCTGACAATGTTTGTGTTTGCTGTAACTCGCACTGGTTTAAGAGGAAAAAAACAGCAATTCCACTAGAATGAATGACCTCAATTTGCAGATACATTCTATATTTGTAATGCATATTTGTTCTTACAGATTAAATTTTGCTATTTTTGTGCTGAAACCTGTTTTTATCAGCAGTGAAACAATAATGCATTAGAATATTTTTTTACAATTGAAGCTTTCCAATCCTTTTTTTTTTTATGGTGGCAGAAAAGGTATTACCATGAGCCACATTAACTGCTTGCAAAAATAGAAAGGTATAGTACACAGATATACTTTTTGAGCTGCCCTTACAAATCAGATAACTGAGTTATCGTGCAAACCATATGAAGCAATGTATCAGATATAAAAGCCAACTTTTCTATCAGGGATCTATATTAGAAACATGGGTCCTGGGAGAAATATCAGATTAGATTTATCAAAAAGTTGCTTACATTTAAAAAAAAAAAAAGAAGCTGCTTAAAAAGACTTTAAAGTCACTCAGTAAAACTATTATCAGTCTAATAGCTTTTTTAAAAGAATTGTCAAGAAGTATACATAGGGGGTTATTTACTAAAGGTAAATTCACTTGTAAGTCCAGTCGCTGTAGATCTGAGGGAGACATGCAAGGAAAGTAGAAAAAGAAAAATGTTATACTAACCTAACGGTAATTTTCCTTTCCTGATCCAAGCATGACAGCATATACAATAGAAAACAAGCTGCGCAACTCATGTGAACTCTATAGTGATGATAACACAAAGTGATAAAGTACCATTGAATTTAAAAGGAACAAGAAATTAGCCCCATGAATGAGATGATGAATCCCATAAGTGACAAAAATATAAGTCAGAGGTAAAAAGTCTATAGTTCAAACACATAAAACCATGAAAAAAATGCGTCTGATGATATTGATAGCAGTAAGATATCTTTCTCCCTCAAGCAGATAGTGACATCAAATGCAAGAAAACCTCAGAATAGTGCATAGATAAACAGGACACCTCCACCTTTCAATCACAATGCCCCTTACCAGAGGAGAAGATCCCAACCAGAGATCTTCTGACAGCAGATGGCTTACTTCCCAGCCAAGGGGTTTGCGTGGCAGGATATCCTGGAGCCAAGACTTCTCTCACAGTAGACCGATGATTGGTGTAGTTTAGATGTGGAGAAGGAAAAAAGCCATATAGTGTGAACCCATATAACAAATTTATTGTAAAAAAATTAAAATCACACTTACAAAAATGCAGATAAAAATCGCTTGTGAAAATATAGCAGGCCGGCTAGCACAACCAGTTCACTCCGGGACACAGTATGCAGTTTAGGACGTCAGCAAGACAGCATATACATATGGGAAGGCTACGCCTCCCTGCCCAATCAGGACCAGTTATACTATAAAAGTAGGTCTCCTCCCTTACCACTGCATTCTCGTTTAGTATCACTGCGGAAGGCCTCTCTTGAATGCTCAAGGCCCTTATCTTTGTTTCACTTTTTCTTTTTTTTTAGGGAGAGGGGACCTATATGCTGTCATGCTTGCATCAGGAAAGCAAAATGACCGTTAGGTAAGTATAAAATGTTCCCTTTTCCTGACACAGCATGACAGAATATACGTATGGGATGTACCAAATCACCAGACAACAAGGGTGGGTACTGCTCAGGTGTTTAAGAGGATTAGATCTATCCCCGCTAACGACTGAGATGTATTGTAGTTACGACTGCTGGGTCCGCCAGAATGTACCCCCATCGTGTGGAATGTAGATCAGGTCGTAGTTTAGATATTAACTCTGGAGGAACTATTTATGAGTTCCGTCAATGGATGCGCCACCAGCTTGGAGGAGCTGTCTCTGCCCTCATCTGATGGATTTGTCCTCTCCACCTAGGCTTTGACTAATTGTATCCGTACAACTGCGATTGTCTTCGTTGGACAGCGGGATTGTCCTTTTCCGATGCCGTTAGACCTGATGAGTTTATCGTTTTTCTCATAGAAGAAGGGCCAATTCTATGTCGCTCTTCAACCTTGAATCTCTTTTCAATGTTTGTGGAACTTCAAACACTTTAGTTTGGATCTGTCAAAAGGATGATGATGTTCTAACTCAGGTTGCCAAGATACTAACCTTTGTATAGTGTTGAGGGAGAGACTAGAGCCATTTTGCCTGATCATTTCAGCAACAAGGTATTTTATGGTTTGACACTTGGATGTTTGAGATTCTTCTAGATCTACTCTACATACTGTATTTGCCAAAAGGAATACTTATTCCATGTTCCTGGCCATATTTAGGATGTTTTGTCCCTCTAAATGGAGAGTGAGAATGTGTCTCACGCTATTTGGAAGACCCCATGGGGGAAAGAATAAGCTGCCTAGGTGTTTCGGATTTGGCTGCTGAGATATGCAACCGTCACTGGATCCCAGAGAGTGAAGATACGACTGAGTTTCAGTATCCTTTAATGCCATCTCTAGGCTTGCTTGTATACAATTCATTCCTTCCAGTAAGGAACAGAGAATTTCATCCTTTAAATTCTGTAGGTTCTTCTCGTAGCTATAAAAACAAAAATGTAGCGCTAATAAGTAACAAAGATGAGAATCACATTTGTGTGAGGTGAATGCATCAGAGTCACTGGCATTAAATGTGAAGTGGCCCAAATAGAAGTGCTCGGAGAGTGCAACGTTCAACAGTCTATATGAAGACAGGTGGATGGTGATCCAATGAAGGGAAGACAAACGATTTGCAATAAATCACAATCTCATGATCCAATGAAGGGAAGACAGGCGGTTTGCAATAGATCACAATGTCATCATGGTTGGTAGGAAATGTAAATGCGCTTACCAGACAGGTTGGACTCAGGTACTGTACAGTAGTGAGTCAGACAGGCATGGTGGTATTTAGGAACCGGAACCACTGGAAACCGGAAGACAAGATCGAGGTAGGGAACTGGAAATCCACGTCACAAAGCCGGATCAAACTTGAATGATGTGGAACATCAGGTTGTAAATTCCAGGTAGAGTCCTTGAGCCAATAATCGAAGGTGGGAAGCCTAGAGTATGGCTGGAGCTCAGCAGGGCAGCAAGGTAGATGGTATGTAAAAAGAGGAAAAATACATAGCTCCAATGGTGCAGATGAGTAAAACCAATCAAGGTTTATTGATAAAAGTCATATAAACAAAATTATGACATAAATAAAAAGTGATCACAAAATGGCAATATGGGGTGCTAGATAGCAAAAACCTGACGCGTTTCGGCTGAATAAGCCTTCAACAGGGGCATAAATTGCACCCCCATATTGCTCTCTTATATACACATAACTGACCATCAAGTCCATCCCCCGACAGGGCGGAGCTTGCAACAGGATGTGATGTAACGGGTATATCTTCCAACCCATCACATAAACATCCCATCTTTCAGTCATATATCTACAAATATGGATAGTCATGTGATCGATGTCAGCAGTCACATGACCGCGGCTTACACTTAGCGGCGGTCATGGGAAATGTAGTGTATAGCATCTAGACCAATGATGCTTATGGATGATCATGTGATCGGGGTCACCTATCGATAATCTAAAGGGAGAATCAAGACCGGGAAACTAGCACATCTCCAGATCGGAGACACCAAGTGGAGCCTGCAAGCACCCGGACCTAATGCGTGACCCTATAGAAACAAAAAGACATCACATATCGACTGCAGTATACCACAAGCGTCACAGTAGAAATTCATTGGATAGCGTAGCCATTGAAACATGTAATTAAACACAGTGTCCCCTAGCTGCCATCATAGGAGTTGCACATAAATCGCAACTTAGAATATAGAGAATATACCACCAGGATGGTCGGAGCAATCCCGCCCAGACTGGGATGACAAAGACCACCCAAAGCAGCAGATCCCAATGCATATATAATATAGAGCTGTATAACAATAAAAATTGAAATTGTAAAAAAGAATAAATAGTACCATGAAAATTGAATTTGAAAAAGGGCGAATAAAAGAGACTTAAATGCTCACCCCTGGTTAATGAAACAGTTGTCATCCCATTCAACGTTCATACCGTGAGGGGTGTAGCATTTAAGCTTGTGTATCCAAAAAGTCTTGAGTCTCGAGACACCCCTTATTTTAGAGTCTCCCCTCCAGTGGGGGACAAACCTGTCAATGACCTGGAACAGGGAACCTCTTGGGTTAGAGTTGTGGTGTTCGAGGTAATGACGTGACACTGTGTGTTTAGGACAGCCATTGCGTATCTTGGTGACATGCTCATTGACTCTGATGGAAAAGTTCCTTATAGTCCGCCCGACATATAGGCGTTTACAAGGGCATGTTATGAGGTATACGATATGACTTGTGAAGCATGTGGTAAATTGCTTCATATTGTATACACGATTGGTGACTTTTGAAGTGAATGTCTTGATTTTACGTCTTATGGTGGAGTTCACCACACAGACTTTGCAAGAGCGACAGGGGTAAAATCCATTAGCTTCTGGAAAAAAGGATATTTTTTGGGGGGGATCTATGGTGTTAGGAGCTATGTCACTTTGGACAGAGCGAGCCCCTCTCATTCCGGTCCGTGGGTTTAAAGTAGGTTTTAAATTCCAATCTGTCATGAGTGATGGCAATCTCAAGATGTAAAAAATGTAACGAGGAGGCACTGGCCTCATAGGACAGAGAGATTCCTCGATCGTTATCATTGAGCTGGCTCATGAACCCATCCAAGGACTCCCTGTCACCCTTCCAGAGGAAGAGGACATCGTCTATGTACCTGGTCCATAAAAGGAGCTCAGGTCTGTCAGAAGCATAGACGATGTCCTCTTCCCACTGGGCCATGAACAAATTGGCTAGACTGGGGGCATATTTTGCCCCCATGGCTACGCCCCTAATTTGGGAATAGAATGTTCCCTGAAACCAAAAATAATTGTGCTTGGTGGCAAACAATAAAAGATCCATAATAAAATTTCTCTGCACAATAGGGAGCAGGGAATTTCTGGTAAGAAATGTCTCTACAGCAGCCAGACCGAGGTGATGTGGTATGCAAGTATATAATGCTGCCACATCAGCTGTGACTAGTAGGATGTCACCCTGGTGTCTAATCTTCTCTAATATTCTAATCGTGTCCCCCGTATCTTCGAGATACGAAGGGACTAATTTCACTAGCGGTTGCAGATAATGGTCAATATATTTCCCTATTCGCGAGGTGACGGAATCTATTCCGCTAACGATTGGACGACCTGGGGGGTTTAAAGGGTCCTTATGTACCTTCGGCAGGTAGTAAATAATGGGTATTCTGGGAGCCAGTGGTACTAAAAAGTCCAGTTCTTTTTTATTTAGAATATTTAATGATAAACCCTCCTTGACAATATCTACCAAAAATTTTTTGTATTTGGTAGTAGGGTCATTAGGTAGGATGGCATAAGTGGTGCGATCCTCTAATAGTCGATTAATTTCTTGAATGTAAGCAGCCTTGTCAAGCACAACTATCCCTCCCCTATTATCTGCGGGGCGGATGGTAAGATCCTTCCTTAGACACAGTGGGGCAGATTCACATAGATGTAATCTTCCGCTGCGTAATCGAAATACGTACGCTGGTCTATCACCAGACTCTACGCCGAATTCAGGTAGTTTTTTTGCGCGGTATTGTATCGTATTTTTTTTCCGCCGCGCAATCGAAAACGTGAGTAGGGGGCGTGAAGCATTTAAATTAAGCGCTCCCCGCGACGATCGAACTGCGCATGCTCTGTTAGGTCCCGCCGTGCATTGCGCGAAATCACGTCGTGACGTCATTCGTTGTTTGAGTATGAACATTCCTATTCCCGGAGACTTACGTTAAAAATAATAAAAGAAATCGAAAAACGTTGAAATTCGACGCGGGAACGACGGCATACTTAAATGGGCTGTCTAATATAGACCAGCAAAAAGCTGGTATAGTGAAACGGAAAAAAAAGATGACTAAAGGTGCCGTAAGAGATTGCGTTTGAAGAGCGAAATTTTGTGGATTCCAGCAAAAGCTCATTAGCATACCATGAAGGTGAAAAACAACAGGAAGTCCGCCCAGTGGCCGCAATTTTCAGCAGCGTAGATCTGAAGGCGTACTAACACGTAATAAAGTCGAAATTTAGCACGCAGGTGTCTTTTCATGTTTTCGACTAGGTAAAAACGCTCGTAAATCGAAATTACTCCTGTCTAACAACATTTACACAGGCGTAATCGCTTTGTGAATCTAGGCCAGTGTTTTTAGGCCTGCTTCTATGGTTGGATCCTGATGGAATTTTTTACTTGGTAATTTATCTAGGTCTTCCAACACTAGGTTCCTAAAGACATTAATGGATGAAGAAGTGCTTGGGGGATTGTATAAAGATGGGTTTGACAACCCAGAGTTAACAATATTATCTACACTGTTGGTTGCTCCACTAGTGGTAGATCTCATGGATGTAGAGCCAGTCTGACCAGAGCTGGTCGATTGGGTGTTGGGTGGCCCTAAAAAGTGTCTCTGGATATTTAGTTTCCTTATAAACTTCTGTATGTCGATAAAGGTGGAAAACTTGTTTAATTTTCTGGGCGGAATTTTAAACCTTTATCAAGTACCAGTTGTTCTTGTTCTGTAAGTAAAGCTGTACTTAAATTAAAAATACCTGCACCTATTTTGTCCTCTTTCTTTTTGCGCTGTAAACGCCGCCCCCCTCTACACCCTCGTTTTGTCTTATGTTTCTGGGTGTGTGCGGTGTGGGCCCATGAAAACCCTGATCATAAGATTGATCATGGTCTTCAGGGTGGTAGTTGTAAGGCGTTCTGTGGTACTCATCGCTATCATTCCTATTGGAATAGGAATATGGTTCGTAATGAGCATCATATCTCCCATCTGAATTGGGAAGAGCAGAATGGCCTTGTTTTCTTATAGGGGTATGATGACTAGGACCCCCTCTATTGGGTCGTCCACGACCATCATGCCACCCATTTTGTCTGTCCCCAGAGTCTTCCCTTCATTGGATCACCATCCACCTGTCTTCATATAGACTGTTGAACGTTGCACTCTCCGAGCACTTCTATTTGGGCCACTTCACATTTAATGCCAGTGACTCTGATGCATTCACCTCACACAAATGTGATTCTCATATTTTTTACTTATTAGCGCTACATTTTTGTTTTTATATTCTGTGGACTTTGTTTGTTTGTTTGTATGTAGCAGCTTCTTTTTCCTTTTTTCAATATTAGCACAGTTTTTTCTTTATTTGCATTCTGGTTCTGACACTTTATTACTGCTGCTTTGTTTTCTTGTTTAACACAATGGATATCTTTGAATATAGGGCCTCTAGGTCCTTTAACACATTAGGTGCTTTTGTTTCCAGTACAGGAGACAGTGAAATCAATGGTTTGTTTGTACGCCTCAAGAATGTGATGGTGTCCGAACTACATCTACAGTGGTACATAGCCTTTCTAGAGCAGTACACCAAAGAAAAAATGGTACCTAGGGGTCTGAGATGGGATCTTTACCCCCAACAGGGTGAACTCGATATAGACCTATGGTACAAATATTTCAACTATGCAGGTTTGAAATTGATCTCCTTTCTGGTTGAGAGGAAACAGGCCAGGTTGTCTTTATTAGACAAAGAAATAAGAGAGATCAAAGACAAACTAGCACCATCTAGTACAAACCCCGAATATCAAACTTTATCGAGTGGTCTTAAGACTCATTTAGAAAAAGAAGAGAAAGACCAGAGGAATAAAAAACAAAAAAAATATAATAGGGATATATCTGACTATGCCACTCAATCAGTTTTTAACTGGCAAAAAAAGATGGCCAATAACGGCAATCCTGCAGATAATCCCCCGGCTATGGAGATTTCCTCCATTCCTAACACAATCCCGGATAGGAGATTAGTTTTCCAACCACCTCCTCCTACTCCCCCGAGAAGGGGTCCTGCTCTGTCCTACCGTGGAGGGGGTCGATGTAGAAACCCCAATCGAGGAAGAGTTTCATCCTATCGAGGTGGTGCTCAAAACTATACGGACAGAAACCCCATTTACTCTGGGGACCGACAAAATGGGTGGCATGATGGTCATGGACGACCCAATAGAGGGGGTCCTAGTCATCATACCCCTATAAGACAACAAGGCCATTCTGCTCTTCCCAATTCAGATGGGAGATATGATGCTTATTACGAACCATATTCCTATTCCAATAGGAATGATAGCGATGAGTACCACAGAACGCCTTACAACTACCACCCTGAAGACCATGATCAGGGTTTTCATGGGCCCACACCCCACACATCCAGAAACATAAGACAAAACGAGGGTGTAGAGGGGGGCGGCGTTTACAGCGCAAAAAGAAAGAGGACAAAATAGGTGCACGTATTTTTAATTTAAGTACAGCTTTACTTACAGAACAAGAACAACTGGTACTTGATAAAGGTTTAAAATTTGTTCCGCCCAGAAAATTAAACAAGTTTTCCACCTTTATCGACATACAGAAGTTTATAAGGAAACTAAATATCCAGAGACACTTTTTAGGGCCACCCAACACCCAATCGACCAGCTCTGGTCAGACTGGCTCTACATCCATGAGATCTACCACTAGTGGAGCAACCAACAGTGTAGATAATATTGTTCACTCTGGGTTGTCAAACCCATCTTTATACAATCCCCCAAGCACTTCTTCATCCATTAATGTCTTTAGGAACCTAGTGTTGGAAGACCTAGATAAATTACCAAGTAAAAAATTCCATCAGGATCCAACCATAGAAGCAGGCCTAAAAACACTGTGTCTAAGGAAGGATCTTACCATCCGCCCCGCAGATAAGGGGGGAGGGATAGTTGTGCTTGACAAGGCTGCTTACATTCAAGAAATTAATCGACTATTAGAGGATCGCACCACTTATGCCATCCTACCTAATGACCCTACTACCAAATACAAAAAACTTTTGGTAGATATTGTCAAGAGGGGTTTATCATTAAATATTCTAAATAAAAAAGAACTGGACTTTTTAGTACCACTGGCTCCCAGAGTACCCATTATTTACTACCTGCCGAAGGTACATAAGGACCCTTTAAACCCCCCAGGTCGTCCAATCGTTAGCGGAATAGATTCCGTCACCTCGCGAATAGGGAAATATATTGACCATTATCTGCAACTGCTAGTGAAATTAGTCCCTTCGTATCTCAAAGATACGGGGGACACGATTAGAATATTAGAGAAGATTAGACACCAGGGTGACATCCTACTAGTCACAGCTGATGTGGCAGCATTATATACTTGCATACCACATCACCTCGGTCTGGCTGCTGTAGAGACCTTTCTTACCAGAAATTCCCTGCTCCCTATTGTGCAGAGAAATTTTATTATGGATCTTTTATTGTTTGCCACCAAGCACAATTATTTTTGGTTTCAGGGAACATTCTATTCCCAAATTAGGGGCGTAGCCATGGGGGCAAAATATGCCCCCAGTCTAGCCAATTTGTTCATGGCCCAGTGGGAAGAGGACATCGTCTATGCTTCTGACAGACCTGAGCTCCTTTTATGGACCAGGTACATAGACGATGTCCTCTTCCTCTGGAAGGGTGACAGGGAGTCCTTGGATGGGTTCATGAGCCAGCTCAATGATAACGATCGAGGAATCTCTCTGTCCTATGAGGCCAGTGCCTCCTTGTTACATTTTTTAGATCTTGAGATTGCCATCACTCATGACAGATTGGAATTTAAAACCTACTTTAAACCCACGGACCAGAATGGTTTTATCCCGGTAGATAGCTGCCATCATCGCAGGTGGTTAGAGTCCGTACCCCGTAGTCAGTTCATGCGCCTAAGGCGAAATTGCACCCATGACAGTGATTTCCACTCGCAAAGTGACCTCCTCAAAGCCAGATTTCAGGACAAGGGATACCAACCTGCATTATTGGACAGTGCAATTAATTCTGTGTCAACTACTGACAGAGCGTCCCTTTTACAGGTGCGACCCAAGGTGAATAAACAGGACAATTTTAAGTGGTCCTTGGTTACAAGTTACTCCATCCAACATAATGAGATCAATAAAATTCTAAATCGTCATTGGAAAATTCTTCTCAATGACAGGATCTTGGGACCATCCCTACCTAAGAAAGCTGGCATTATTTTTAGAGGGGCTCGCTCTCTGTCCAAAGTGACATAGCTCCTAACACCATAGATCCCCCCCAAAAAATATCCTTTTTTTCCAGAAGCTAATGGATTTTACCCCTGTCGCTCTTGCAAAGTCTGTGTGGTGAACTCCACCATGAGACGTAAAATCGAGACATTCACTTCAACAGTCACCAATCGTGTATACAATATGAAGCAATTTACCACATGCTTCACAAGTCATATCGTATACCTCATAACATGCCCTTGTAAACGCCAATATGTCGGGCGGACTATAAGGAACTTTTCCATCAGAGTCAATGAGCATGTCACCAAGATACGCAATGGCTGTCCTAAACACACGGTGTCACATCATTACCTCGAACACCACAACTCTAACCCAAGAGGTTCCCTGTTCCAGGTCATTGACAGGTTTGTCCCCCACTGGAGGGGAGACTCTAAAATAAGGGGTGTCTCGAGACTCAAGACTTTTTGGATACATGAGCTTAAATGCTACACCCCTCACGGTATGAACGTTGAATGGGATGTCAACTGTTTCATTAACCAGGGGTGAGCATTTAAGTCTCTTTTATTCGCCCTTTTTCAAATTCCGTTTTCACGGTACTATTTATTATTTTTTACAATTTCAATTTTTATTGTTATACAGCTCTATATTATATATGCATTGGGATTTGCTGCTTTGGGTGGTCTTTGTCATCCCAGTCTGGGCGGGATTGCTCCGACCATCCTGGTGGTATATTCTCTATATTCTAAGTTGCGATTTATGTGCAACTCCTATGATGGCAGCTAGGGGACACTGTGTTTAATTACATGTTTCAATGGCTACGCTATCCAATGAATTTCTACTGAATGAAAACTTATATGGAGCAGGTTTTGATTGGTGGATCGCAAAATGCGATTGGGATTATGAGCTTTTATTTTCTCGCATAAGTAAAGAGGGGCATTCCCATGAATACATCTATGCGTAATACAGAGAGCTTTGAAAGCAATTCTGTCTTTAACTGGTAACCAGTGAAGGGATCTCAGTGAAGGTGAGATGGATTCCCATGGTTTTTTCCCAGTCACAAGTCTGGCGGCCGTATTCTGAACGACTTGCAGACGAGCGATTTGGTACTTGGGGAGTCCGAGGTAAAGGGCATTTGCATAATCCAGCCTGGAGTTGACAATTGCTCCAACCACGACCGCTAAATCTTCTTTGGGGATGAACGGAGTAAGTCTGCGTAGTAGGCGCAGCAGATGGTGAGATCCGCTGACTACTGACCCTATTTGTGCGTCCATTGTCATAAAGGAGTCAAAAATGACCCCAAGACTTTTGACTTTGGCGCTAGGGTTGTTTTCGCTCCGTTGAGTTTAAGATAACTCTTTGTCATCCAGTCCTCTATCAAAGAGAGGCATGTCTCTAGATTGAGGTGGTGATCCTTTCTGTTGCAGATGCGGAAATACAGTTGCGTGTCGTCTGCATATGAGTGATAGAGCAGTTTTTGGCTGCTGATAATCTCAAAAAGAGGACGAAGGTAGATGTTAAACAGCACCGGTGACAGAGGCGATCCTTGAGGGACTCCGCATGTTACTGTGCGTTTCTCAGATGTGAAGAGTCCTAACTTCACTGTTTGCGATCGGTTTTCCAGAAAAGAGGAGAACCAAGATAAATCGCCTTCTGCGACTCTGGCTACTTCAGCAAGCCGAGTCAGTAACAGTTTGTGGTCTACAGTGTCGAAAGCTGCGCTTAGGTCCAACAGAACCAGAAGACAAGATTCTGCTTCGTCTGCGGCCTCGAGAACATCGTCCCATATTTTGAGCAATGCGGTTTCAGTGGTATACTGTGACGCTTGTGGTATACTGCATTCGATATGTGATGTCTTTTTGTTTCTATAGGGTCACGCATTAGGTCCGGGTGCTTGCAGGCTCCACTTGGTGTCTCCGATCTGGAGATGTGCTAGTTTCCCGGTCTTGATTCTCCCTTTAGATTATCGATAGGTGACCCCGATCACATGATCATCCATAAGCATCATTGGTCTAGATGCTATACACTACATTTCCCATGACCGCCGCCGAGTGCAAGCCGCGGTCATGTGACTGCTGACACCGATCACATGACTATCCATAAGCGAGAGGATTGGTCGAGATGTTGCACACTACATTTCCAATGATCGCTGCCGAGTGGAAGCCGCGGTCATGTGACTGAAGGCCAGTCATGTAATTTATGACGCTGAGGCATTGTGATTGGTGAAGACACTGCTGTTTGGGACGGTGTTAGTGTATCCATAGATCCAATCCATATTATTGGCCGGGAGGCGCTCAAGACACGCCCCAATGTAGCCATTCAATGCGCACTCGAATTTGTGATTGCTGCATGGATTGCTAACATAGTTTCTTATGTGTTTACAGTTTCCTAGGTCATAACTCAGTCGCCTATATGTAGGCCCTTTTTTTGTATTTGCGCCTTGGAATGCAGCCTTGGGGGGTCGATCATTTTGTATAATAGAGGTTTCTGTGTATGTGGTGTCCTCACACATAGAAATTTGAGGACATACTCACTAGGTGACACACCTTTCATATCATTGTCGATTATGTGTTTCCTAAATTACTATTATTATTTACCATATCTTTTGTCATTAATCATTTCTGTATGTATTTTAATCTTTAGAGTGATATATTTGATATTTGTAGATATATGACTGAAAGATGGGATGTTTATGTGATGGGTTGGAAGATATACCCGTTACATCACATCCTGTTGCAAGCTCCGCCCTGTTGGGGGATGGACTTGATGGTCAGTTATGTGTATATAAGAGAGCAATATGGGGGTGCAATTTATGCCCCTGTTGAAGGCTTATTCAGCCGAAACGCATCAGGTTTTTGCTATCTAGCACCCCATATTGCCATTTTGTGATCACTTTTTATTTATGTCATAATTTTGTTTATATGACTTTTATCAATAAACCTTGATTGGTTTTACTCATCTGCACCATTGGAGCTATGTGTTTTTCCTCTTTTTACATACCATCTACCTTGCTGCCCTGCTGAGCTCCAGCCATACTCTAGGCTTCCCACCTTCGATTATTGGCTCAAGGACTCCACCTGGAATTTACAACCTGATGTTCCACATCATTCAAGTTTGATGCGGCTTTGTGACGTGGATTTCCAGCTTCACTTCCAGTTCCCTACCTCGATCTTGTCTTCCGGTTTCCAGTGGTTCCGGTTCCTAAATACCACCATGCCTGTCTGACTCACTACTGTACAGTACCTGAGTCCAACCTGTCTGGTAAGCGCATTTACATTTCCTACCAACCATGATGACATTGTGATCTATTGCAAACCGCCTGTCTTCCCTTCATTGGATCATGAGATTGTGATTTATTGCAAATCGTTTGTCTTCCCTTCATTGGATCACCATCCACCTGTCTTCATATAGACTGTTGAACGTTGCACTCTCCGAGCACTTCTATTTGGGACACTTCACATTTAATGCCAGTGACTCTGATGCATTCACCTCACACAAATGTGATTCTCATATTTGTTACTTATTAGCGCTACATTTTTGTTTTTATATTCTGTGGACTTTGTTTGTTTGTTTGTTTGTATGTAGCAGCTTCTTTTTCCTTTTTTCAATATTAGCGCAGTTTTTTCTTTATTTGTCTTCTCGTAGCTAAAAGTACTTGAAGTCTGGCGAAGACGCTCTGACCTCCATTCGATTTCAAACACCAACGGTGAGACCTCTACTTCTTCGTCTCCTGTATCTAGACATAACTTGTATGAATTTGGAAGATACTATTGGCACGCTGTATGAGGTGTTGAATCTCAGGAAGGAGAATAGGAAGTTCTCGGATCTGAGACTGTACCCGTGGGCATCATTGCCTGCAAGCTACAGGGCAATTATCGGCTGCGAACCCGGATAGGGAAGCTGGAGACTCTTAGGTTTGTTGAATATATACGTATTGGCTAATCTGCCGACCCAGTTGGCTGTCCTTAGTTTATCTGCTTCCACCTCTGGGAAGCCACCCAGGTTACTGTTAGACCAATAACTTGATAGCCTTACTCGTTGCTGATCCCTTGACCGTCTTATGTTTGAGACTGTCCCTTGTCATCCAACGGCTTTTGTATCTTACGCCCTCTTGCCGTAAGTTCTAGAAAACCCTAACCTAACATGCTGGGAGATACCTCTGACAGAAGTTGACTAGTTCTGCATTCCTTCTTGCCAGTGAAGATAGGCCTTCCCCCATTTTGCCGAGTCCTTTCGGCATAGTTGAGGCTCCCTTTGTTGTGTTTCGGAAAGACTTCAGTCTGCGACCGCTGTAACTCTGGCTTTTGGACACCTTGTCCTTCATTGGCATGAATACCCAATGAGTAACAACTTGTGATGATTGGTATGCTGAAAGATTAGCTTAGCTACCTCCCCAAGGAGGAAGTAAGGAAGTAAGTCTTTCTTTACTACAAAACCAGTTAATACCGTTGTCAAATTAACTTGGGCCCCCTCGGACCACATGGGTTATTATAGGCTACTTTATCGCTCTTGCGATTGTGGGATGCAACCAATGGCAAAGAGCATTTGTTCAAATTAGATATTTACACTGTTGCTCTCTCTGAGTGTACACATTATACACATTTTGAAATACCCATGTTTCAGCAAGTAGCTTCACTTGGCCATCAGAGTGCACTACGAGTTAAACTTGCAGACAGTGACCTTGCCTCAATCTCCAGGCATTTCCTGGGATATTGGGTCCAGTAAGGGCTGACTTGCGGGCACAAGGCCTTCTAGTAAGTCTTGTTTGAACAACAGAGTGAGTGAGTAACTTGTATAGCGCTGACAAATGCGAACCGAATCGCCTCAAGGCGCTTTGTATCCAGAGTCGTGCTGATCCTTCAGAAGAGTTGTGGCACAATGGCTTCCAGGTTCTGGGAAAGGTCCCAGTACAGACTCTAATCAAGTCGGGAGGAGCCATCATCGAGAGACCAACTAGTCTCATCACAATAATCACCTACTGGGAGGTCATTCTGAATCTGGAAAAAGTTAATGAACAAAAATAAACTTTTTCCAGATTCAGAATTACCTCCCAGTAGGTGATTATTGTGATGAGACTAGTTGGTCTCTCGATGATGGCTCCTCCCGACTTGATTAGAGCCTGTACTGGGACCTTTCCCAGAATCTGGAAGCCATTGTGCCACAACTCTTCTGAAGGATCAGCACGACTCTGGATACAAAACGCCTTGAGGCGATTCGGTTCGCATTTGTCAGCACTATACAAGTTACTCACTCACTCTATTGTTCAAACAAGACTTACTAGAAGGCCTTGTGCCCGCAAGTCGGCCCTTACTGGACCCAATATCCCAGGAAATGCCTGGAGATTGAGGCAAGGTCACTGTCTGCAAGTTTAACTCGTAGTGCACTCTGATGGCCAAGTGAAGCTACTTGCTGAAACATGGGTATTTCAAAATGTGCATAATTTACACACACCCTTGTGAACGACCACAACATACAGGGTATACTAAGGTAAATACCCCCTATCATCACACCATTAGGTTGGACTTAATGGACTAGGTTTCCAGTATTACGACATAAAATTGTGAGATTTTACTGTGATTCCTATGCGTCTTGAACCAATGCCTGTGTATTCTTGACGTCCACGGCCCCCAGTTAGACCACAGTGGAATCAAACGTAGTGTAGGGACGACCTTGAAGTTGCAGCGACATGGGGGGGGGGGGGGTCGCACTGCTATGAACAATACTCCTTAAAAATCCTGGAGTAGGATTTGTGGAGGTCAGGCTTTACTGACGGCTGGAGAGATTAATTGCAACGATGGCCTATGCCATTCTTTTGGATCCTCTTCTTATTGAAGTTTTACTTTTGACCAACGCCCATGTAATCATAGCCCTTGTGCTCTTATGCATCATGGAGGGAATGCAATGAATTGGTAGAGGAATGAAAACAATTCCATTGGCTTCCTTAATGCACAGGACTCACGGAGCCTACGCTCAAATTTACATCCAACTGTCAACTGACCCTATTGGGCGACTTGGGTTTAGGCTAATAAAGAATATTGATTCTTTATTCTCCGCCATAGTTCTCCTACGTTTAACTTGTCAGTCTTTTGGCTATCTTCTGGTCTTTGGTGATTAACATAAGGAATTAATCTTCCTTCTAAATATCGCCAGATCCGACTTGAACAGTCACCACTCTGACTTAAAGCGGCATGTGTTTACTTGTGGGAGGGGCCATAAGGGTTCACTGGCCACAATGATTTCTGGAGAAACAGCATACAGTCTTGTATCCGCAGTGACTGAACTGCATCATTGGCTATTCCCCTTTCAATCTAGGATCTGCCATCATAGAGAGCTTATCACTGACCAGAGCTCTGCTTTCATCCTGCCCAATCGCAGTTCACAACAACACTACTAAACAGTAGTATGAACCTTGTTCATCTCCAGATCTATTTGCTGTCCCAGGGTCTCTGCAAGGATATTGTTTCTTCTGTTGGAAGAATGGCACCCTTAGTTAATCTGCTGAAGCCCGTTTGGCCGGCTGCTTTTGAGGCGGAGGTACCTTTTAGCTGACTTTGCTTGAATAGCTTAGTACCTGAGTTCTACACAGTCAGTTTGTATGGGGTTAAAGGTGCCGTCTTTTGCTTCTGATATGCCAACTTGCCAGAAGCAACCTCTCAGGAAGAGGTTGCCTTTAAACAAGCATGGTTGTTTGATTAGGCTTGGTATGGAGCCATTAGTGACTGTAGGTCTTCTCAGTCTCTGCCCATTTGTCACTGTCTTTGGCCTGCAACCTTGTTTTGCATTCTGGCTGACACACCAGTTACACCATACCATATGATTACTGTAGCGATTTCTGTCAGTTAACTATATAGTGTTTTTTTTTTCCAGGGCTGAAGAGGATCTGTTCCTTGTCGCAGAAGCAGGTAGACTGGTGTTTGGTGTTGAGGGCTTGAGATGTACACTCATTATGCCCATAATGTGCACTCTTTAAGGATATAGCATATACTTACCTGCCCTCACCTTCATTAAGGGCTCATTTCCACTGGCGTTTTTACAGCCACTTTTCTGGGCGTTTTTTTGCAGCTTAAAAACGCCTGTCCATGTTAGTCTATGGCCTCATGCCCACCATGACGTTTTTGAGCTGTAGATGGCTGAGACGTTTTTAAGCTGCAAAAAAACGCGGGACCAGTGCGTTCTGAAGCTCCAGCAATAGAGCTGTAAAAACGCCAGACATTAAAAAACGCTCAAAAAAGCGCAAAAACGCTCAAAAACTCGCAAAAACAGTGCGGCTGCGTTTTTAAAGCTCCAGCTCAAAAAAAACATTTTTTTTTCACTGAAATTTTCGAGTTGGGACACTAGTTCAGAACTAGGACCTGGGAGGGGGCAATGAATTCCCTTAATTTGCATAGATTTCCTCTCACTTTCTGTTTGGCTATGGGGCAGGAAGTGAAGGGAAATCTCTACAATGGGACAGGGATGGTAAAAAAATAATTGACAGGGGCTATAAACCTCCCTTACTCTATCCAAAATGGAAACAAAAGTGTTGCATATACTTTAAGCACAAATTTCTGATAATTTTATGGATAGGACTAAGAAGATTTAACCATGCCAATGGTGCAGCAGAAAACATATAGCACAGTGAGGAAGGTTTGTGGTTCAGGATGATAGGAATAGTTGCCGAATGCCAGCCACCCGCATACCAGAAGCAGTGCAGCTGATTTTTGGGGGCGCTAGACTAATTTGCCTGTCAGCCCAGTCCGCCCCATAAGACTGGCACTACTCTAACTGCGTAGCGCAAGCCAAACGGGGACTCTTTCCGTGCTGCCACCCTGCAAAGTGCTGCCCTAGGCCTGGGCCTTGTTGGCCTAGGCCAGCATACAGCGTTGCTTCCAAGTGCACTTGCAGTGCACTTGTAGTGCAAAGTAAAGTTGCCTTTAGTAAATAACCCCCGTAGTTCGAACCCACCTAACCTACACCAAAATAATGTAGCTTATTTGTAAAGGATGCTTTTACTTTGCTACTAATGTTTCTTGCACATGTATGTTATCTAAAGACCATAGCTGGGTTTACACTAGTAGAGTTTCAAACTAAATTTGTACAAAATGTTTTAGGAAAATTTGTAAGAACATTCTTAGTACATTCCATAGTAGTTCAATAACTCATTTGCTTTTAACACTTGATTTTAGAATGAATGGATTGAGTGGATTTTTTTCCCAATAGATTGTTCGCTCAAACTTGCCTTGCATACACACGGTCACACAAATGTTGACGAAAATTTTGAGTGTCAAGGACGCGGTCATGTACAACACTATGACAAGCCGAGGAAAATGAAGTTCAATGATCCGATCATGCGTTGAATTGATTCCGAGCATGCGTAGTATTTTTGTGCATCGGAAATTCCATACAGACGATCGGAATTTTCGCCAACAACTTTTGTTGTCGCAAAAATTGAGAACCAGCTCTCAAACATTTGTTGTCAGAAATTCGGACATCAAATGTCCGATGGAGCATACACACTGTCAGAATATCCGACCAAAAGCTCACATAGAACGTTTGTTGTCGGAAATTCCGACCGTGCTTCTTCAATTTTTCCAGTCACTGTGGTTGAAAAGGAACATCAATTTGACCCCACTAATGATTAGAAAAATTAAACTTTCCTACAATAAAAAATGTCAAACAAAATTCTACTAGTGCATACCCAGATTAAGGAGCAACTGGGAGTCTGGACTATTCTTTGTAAACCTCTCCAGTAGTACCTCCACTCAGTTATGCCCCGATTGAAAAGAATACACCTTTATCCAGAAGCTACTTTCTTTAACTGTAATATTAGGACAGTTCAGTTCTAGGGTATCTGTCACGTACCTGATGGGAGACTGAGATAACGAGGTCGGCCTCTCTTGTATCTCCAGCCCTGGTACCGCTGGAGATGGAACAGAGGATACCGAGGGACAGGAGGAACATGAGTGCCTGCAGGTGAAGGTTCAGACAGCCGAGGCGGTTCATACGGAAGCCGGGTCAGATAATAGGCAGGCAGCGAGGTACCAAGCAGCATGCGGTAGAAGCGTCAAGTGGGTAGCCAAGATCAGAAACCAGTAGTCAGACAATAACAGAGTTCAGGATCAGGGTCAGGGCAAGCCGGGTTCAGCAACAGGAAGTAGGCAGGATAACAGCAGAAGTTCCGGGTATCAGGGTACTAGCTGAAGGCCAGTCAGCAAGAGTCTGGTGTCAGGGCACTTCCTTAAGTAGGCAGTCTGGCGCCAATTGGTGCTAGGGGCGTGTACCTGCGCGTGCACGCCGTCCATTGTGTGCACGCCGTTCGTTGCGCGCGCATGCGCACTGGCGCACCAAACATCTCCGGCCCAGGCAAACAGGAAAAGTAAAAGTAAAAAGTACGACTGTGGCGCTGGGGAGCAAAATCGCACATACGGTCTCCCGTGAATAAAAATAGCCGCTGCAGAGTGGGAACAGCTGTCTGCACTCCTCTGATCCGGGGCTGGGTTGCCAATATTGGGGGGAGCTGAATAATCCTCTGCCCTGATGCCAGCGCTTCAGCTGGTAGGGAACATAGGCTGGTAAGGCTATGCATTTGGGGAGGAAAATGTACTTGCTTTTCTCCTGGTGTAGTTACCAGCCGCTGAGAAGGTATCTTGCAGGGACTATCTCCCATCTCTTTTTCTGATGTTGAGCAGAGACCATCAGCACTCTGTCCTGTAGCCAGCACTTCTGTTGGTGGGACATATACAAAATTTGGGTACAGCCGCTGGAGAGGGGGAAGGGTTTTCTCCCCTGCCGGTTCTGTGACCAGCCACTGGGGTGACTTCCAAAAACATACTGAGGGCTGGGCAGGGGCCAGCGGACCTCTGCCCCATAGCCAGCTCTTCTGCTGGGGGGATAACCACTGGGGTAGCGTCCAAGTGCTGGGGAAACAGCTCACTGAGGTCCTCCTTCGGACTCGCTGGATCTAACTCTGAGGGTGGGCAGAGGCGAGCAGCACTCTGCCCCGTAGCCAGCGCTTCTGCTGGGGGGATAAACACTGGGGTAGTGTCCAAGTGCTGGGGAAACAGCTCACTGAGATCATCCCTCGGACTCCCTGGATCTAACTCTGAAGGAGGGCAGAGGCCAGCGCCACTCTGCCCCGTAGCCAGCGCTTCTGCTGGGGGGATGAACATTGCGGTAGTTTCCAATTGCTGGGAGGGAGAATTCCTCTACTCCCGGTGGGGATATCTGCTGTTGGGGCAACAGCTCACGCAGATCCTCTCTCAGACTCCCCGGATCCAACTCTTTTTCTGATGCTGGGCAGATGCCAGGGGCACTCTGCCCTGTAGCCAGTGCTTCCAGCACCTGTCTCAACTCCCCTTTCTTAAACCTCAATGCTATTAGCTTGTCTCCCTGCCTGGGGGACCTCCGGTGCGTTTCGGCATTCTAGCGCTCGCAGTCCCCTCTGCATCATCGCTGCTTCTTCCATTGCGGTTAGGATGGGAAAACGTAGGGTCACCCCTGGCCCCATTTGCTCCTCATCTTTGTGACTGTCTGCTATTTCTCCCGGACAGTCCCAGGCAACGGGAGCCATGCCAGGCTGCTGATTGCATACAAGCGGCTGTTTGACGGTGATCTCGAGCTCCCATTCCTGCTCAACCAGGAACTCCAATTCCTCCAGGTTACGCGCCTCTTCGGGGAGGTCCAGCACCTCATCTGGGAAGTCCAGGATGTTTTCCAGCCGCCACTCCTCATCGCTCCCAAAGTCTGGGTCACCGTACATTTTTTGATGGAACAGCCCCACGCCGCCGTAGCCAACGCCTTCTTTCGGGCTGCCATCTGCTGTACCTGGCCAAAATTGAGCCGCGAACCACCGGAGGGCTCTGTAGCTGGCGTCCAGCTTCATATCCTCCTGGACCAATCTTCCAAGCTCCGACTTACACTCATCTGGCGGTCGTACCCTCAAGAACACCTCTTGTGCACAGTACTGCATCCAGTACATCTCTGAGGAAGGAGGGAAGGATCTTCCCCTGATGGTGCCGCTCGTGGCTTAGCGCCTCATGCCAGAGTTTCCGGGGATCACATCCTCCCAGCTGAGCATGGTGTGCTCTGTCGCTGGTCCCCGATGTTGCTTCTGCATGCCTTGCAGCCTCCTCCCGAACTCGGCTCTTATGCTGGCTGGTCCTCGTATCGCTCCTCGGCGGCTGCCCAGATCTTGAATCCTGGTGGTGGTTTGGATGTCCTGGACTTCAGGAGACGTCCCACTGCTGCCACCACTGTGACGGATCTCAGATACCCCAGGTGGGCACATCCGCCAGACCTGTGTCTCCTGTCCTCCAAACACACCCGCAGATTCGCCATAACCAGCCTTTAACCCCTCAATCACGAGACAATCCACACAGGTGTTGAGGGTTAAACATGCAGAGCTTAAACTGTTTATTAAATCCAAAACATACAGTTTTACACACAGTTAGGGACACTCCCCTTAGCCTTGTCTAAGAGGGGAGGGGGGCAAGGAACAACCAATGGAAACTGAACATTTGTACATTGAAACAGGCTACAGATAAACCTAATGAGATTATGGTAATCAGGCAGCCTCTCAATACACACCCCCTGCGGAGAGACGTCTCCAGTCCAGACTCCATTGTCTATGTGTCATGAATCAACACAATTAGGCACAGCAACAAGGGGGGGTGGGGAAAAAGGGATGTAGCATTACATTATCTCAATGCCAGCTTCAGGTCTCCAGTATTTTCTGGCCCATAGTCTGAAGGTAAGAGGCCCTCCCCCAGTCCCTTCCAAAACACACAGTGACAGTGGGTTCTGTCACAATACCGCTGTCTGGTAAACTCCCATGGACATGTCAGGACTCTCTGATAGACCCGATGGATCAATATTTTTTCCTTAAGGGACACCTGGGTGACCTTGGCAAACATCTATGCCCCCAACGAACGCCAGGACACCTTTATTGAAGGCGTGATAGAAAAGCTCCTGGCATTTAAATTGGAACAATTGATCCTAGGAGGAGATTTCAATGTTCCCCTAATCCCCTCAGCAGATACCTCTTCTGGCACCTCTTCCATACCTCCAGGCTCACTGAAACAAATAGCTAAGTCTTTGCATAGAGCCCAATTGATAGATGTGTGGCACCTACAACACATTTAGGAGAAAGCGATTACACATTTTATTCGACCCCACACAAAACATACACCAGAATATACTTTTTTCTGATCCCCCACACACAATTGCACGCTGTGAGTGACACATTGATAGGTAATATCACATGGTCTGACCACGCTCCTATTTTTCTGACATACACACTATCTGGGAAGTCATTACCTAGACATTGTTTCTTTCATCTTAATGAGAGCCTCTTATAGACCCTGAGGTGCTAGCGAATGTGACTAAGAAGTTACATTTTTACTTTCAAATAAATAATTTAATGGACTGGGCAATTTATGGGAAGCACACAAGGCGGTACTGAGAGGTGTTCTTATCAAGCACGGTTTACGCATTAAGCCGGAACATAATGAACAGCTTTCCTGGTTGCTGCAGAAGCTGTCCTGGGCTGAAACTATACAAAAACATAACCCCTCCCCTCCTTCGGAGACCGAATGTCATGGACAGTCTGGTTCACTGGTGGGCACATCGACGCGCGTTCGCGATAGCGGCGCGCGCATTCGCGGCACCATAGCGTGCACGGGAGCGCGCACTAGCGGCGGCGGCGCGCGTGCACGTGGAGACGCCGTTTTGGCGCCAAATCTGGCTTTAAAAGAATCCTGATCCCTGTGCTTCTTGCTGTCCTGTCTATAGCGTTTCTGTAAGACACCAGCATCTGTGAACCTGATTGAATCTGATCCTGACCACCCGGCTTGTACCTGTTGACCCGTCTGCTGCCTGCCCTGACTTCGGGTTGTCTGACTTCCCCTTTGGTTAACCCGCTGTACCTCCGCTGCCCGCCTGTTGAACGACCCGGACTGAACCTGACCACGCCTGTGCCAACGCTGTCTTCTACTGAACCCTTATCCCGCTAGAGGGCTTACCTGCAAAGACTTGTTCCAGTCGGTACTACAGGACACCTCCCCCGCTTCTGCTGCACTTCTGTTTCCAACTGCCCGACAGTGAGCTTGGATCTTCTACCTGCACCAGCCTGTAATCTGACTCCAAGAAACTACCGACTCAGCTCACGGGCCCAGCACTCGCCAGTACCAGGCGCTTGTGCGACTCTGTAGTCCCGATCCTCCTGTCTGCACTATCAGGGGGCCCGGGATCAGAGAAGCAAGGGCTGCCGCTCCCTGCACGCCGGGCTCGCACCACCAGGTACGTGACAGTACAGGACAGCCATGACCGAGCCCACGCAGGGAGCGGATCCAATGCAGGAACTATGCCGGCACCTTGACGGTCTGACCCAAGCCGTCCGAACCTTACAAGAGGGTTACACCCGACTGGAGACCCGAGTCCAGGCCTTGTCCGCTCCAGCTGCTACCTCCGCCACAACAGGCACTCCTACTTCACCTGCCGTAATCATGCTGCCACCTGAGCCTAAGGTTCCCATGCCAGAACGATTCACTGGGGAACGAAACAAATATCGAGCGTTCCAGAATGCCTGTGAACTTTATTTCGCACTCCAGCCACGGACTTTCTCCCTGGAGGCCACCAAGGTGGGATTTGTCATTTCCCTTCTGTCTGGGGAACCACAAGCTTGGGCTCACCGCCTGTTGGAGCAGAAAGATGTGTCCCTTGACAACTTGACCACCTTTTTCCAGGCCATGTCCCTACTTTACGAGGACCCTCACCAAACGGCCACCGCAGAAGCAGCCTTACATGCCCTCCAACAGGGACGCAGACCAGCGGAGGACTATGTGTCCGAATTCCGTAGATGGAGTTCGGATACGAATTGGAATGACGCGGCCCTTTGCTACCAGTTCCGCCTGGGACTTTCGGAACCGTTGAAAGATGAACTTGCTAGGGTGGGTGTCCCTGGAACTCTGGATGCCCTGATCAACTTAACTATCCAAATCGACAGGCGCCTAAGAGAGCGTAGGACTGAAAGGGCCACCGGTCCGTCTCGCCCCACCTGGATGATGCCGCGGGTACCTCCCTACCCAAACCCAACGCCGCTGGCTCCCACGCCTCCGCAGCCTCATGACCTTGCCGAACCTATGCAACTAGGACTTCTTCGCCCTACTCTGACACCCGAAGAACGCCAGCGACGCCGGCTCAACAATCTGTGCCTGTATTGCGGGGGTTCCGGACACTATGTGAGGTCTTGCCCTGTAAAGATCCGTAAGTGCCTGTCCATGTCTACTGCTTATGCACCTATTGGACCACCCAACCCTACTCACCTGGCCATTTCCGTTCTCTTTCAGCTTCCAGAGGGGAACATCCAGGCCAGCGCTATCCTTGACTCAGGAGCATGTAGCTGTTTCTTGGACCGGAATTTCGCCATCAGACACCAGATCCCTCTTCGCTCCAGAGCCTCGGGACTTTCAGTATACTTAGCGGACGGATCAATCTTGAAATCTGGACCGGTCACCCAAGAAACCCAGCCACTGGCCACAACTATTGCCGGAACCCACCACGAACTGCTATGCCTAGATGTGATTGATTCCCCGCTGTTCCCCATCATTCTGGGCATGCCATGGCTTCACGCCCACAACCCTCAAATCAACTGGGTTACAGGGGCAATTCACTTCAACTCTCCTTATTGCCTGGAACATTGTCTGCAAGTGTCACCATCAGCCCCCTCTCTGCTCTGCATGGATTCTGATGCAGAGGCCCGTCGAGTCGTCCCAGAACCTTACCATGACTTTCTAGACGTGTTCAGCAAAAAGGGAGCTGAGACTCTTCCGCCACACAGGGCCTATGATTGCCCCATCGAACTCCTCCCGGGAGCAGAGGTCCCTTTCGGCAGGATCTTCCCTCTAACAGAGCTCGAACTGGAAGCCCTAAAGACTTATTTAGACGACAGTCTCCGGAAGGGGTTTATCCGCCCGTCTACTTCACCTGCAGGAGCAGGTATCTTCTTTGTTCAAAAAAAAGACCTCTCTCTCCGCCCATGTGTGGACTATCGGGAACTTAATAAAGTAACCATCAAAAATCGGTACCCGCTTCCCTTGGTACCCGAATTGTTCCAACGCCTAGGATCCGCTGTAATTTTCACCAAACTAGATCTTCGTGGAGCCTATAACCTTGTGCGTATCAAAGACGGAGACGAGTGGAAAACCGCTTTTCGCACACGCTTCGGGCACTTTGAATATCTGGTCATGCCCTTTGGTCTCTGTAACGCCCCGGCCACTTTCCAGCACTTTGTAAACGATATCTTCAGGGATTATCTAGATCTTTTTGTTATCGTTTACTTAGATGACATCCTTATCTTTTCTTCTTCTTTGGAAAGACACCGGGAGCACGTCAAGAAGGTGCTCAGACGGCTTCGAGTTCACGGTCTCTATGCTAAACCGGAGAAGTGTGAATTCGAGCAGTCAAGCATACAATTTCTGGGACTCATAATTTCAGTAAAAGGCATTCAGATGGATCCCCAGAAGGTTTCCGCAATCCTTGACTGGCCAGCACCCACTGACAAAAAGGGCATTCAGCGCTTCGTTGGTTTCGCCAACTTTTATAGGAAGTTTATCAAGGGCTTCTCTACCATAATCTCCCCAATCACCAACCTCACTAAACAGACTGTCCGATTCCGTTGGTCACCAGAAGCCCAATCGGCCTTTGAAACCCTTAAAGGACTGTTCACCTCCGCATCTGTCCTCAGACATCCTGACGCAAGTTTGCCTTACATTTTAGAAGTTGACGCTTCCGAAACAGCGGTAGGGGCAGTTCTTTCACAAAGACAGGGCCCTAAGGCTCTCTTACACCCTGTTGCCTTTTTTTCTCGCAAGCTATCTGACCCAGAAAGAAATTACGACGTAGGGGACCGAGAACTATTAGCCATCAAGGCCGCCTTGGAAGAATGGCGATACCTCTTGGAAGGCGCAGTGCACCCGATCTTGATCTTTACCGACCATAAGAATCTCGAGTATCTGAAGGCCGCCAAGAGATTGAAGCCACGCCAGGCCAGGTGGGCACTATTCTTCTCTAGATTTTCATTCCATATCACGTACAGGCCGGGATTGAAAAACACCAAACCTGATGCCCTTTCACGCATGCACGGGGACTCGGAAACCCACACCCCACCGGATACCATTCTGTCAGCAGGAAATGTTCTGTTACTACAAGAAGACCTACTAGCCCAAATCAGACAAGCCTCGTCCGGAAACACCTCCTTACCCGATCTGGACCTACAATTCAAAGACGGCCTACTGTGGCACCAAGACAGAATCTTCGTGCCAGAAGGTCTACGGGTCAAAGTCTTGAATTTGTGCCACGATCATGAGTTGGCAGGTCATTTTGGTGTGCACAAGACATCCGAACTCCTACACCGCATGTTCTGGTGGCCCCAACTCTCAAATGATTGCAGGAAATATGTGGAGTCCTGCATTACCTGTATTCGGAACAAAGGAGGCAACTCAAGAGCCTGGGGGTTGCTTAAACCATTGCCAGTACCAGAGAAGCCATGGAGGATGATCTCCATGGACTTCATCGTGGAGCTCCCTCCTTCAGAGTGCTTTACCACTATCTTTGTGGTCGTGGACAGACTAACAAAGATGGCACACTTTCTACCTATGAAAGGCACACCTTCGGCCCCGGAAATGGCCAAGGTATTTATCAAAGAGATCGTAAGGCTCCATGGCATCCCGGCAAATATTGTGTCTGATCGTGGAGTACAGTTTACTTCCAGATTCTGGAGGGCTCTCTGTGGATCCCTCAAGATCGGCCTGTCCTTCTCGTCGGCTTATCACCCGCAGTCCAACGGCCAGACGGAGAGAACGAACCAGACTCTGGAGCAGTACCTGCGTTGTTTTTCCTCCTTCTCTCAAGAAAATTGGGTATCCCTGCTGCCGTTGGCCGAATTTGCTTACAATAACTCTGTTCATTCTGCCACCAAACAGTCTCCGTTTTATGCGAATTATGGCTTCCACCCGCTGTTCATGTCCAACTCCGTCCCAGAGTGTTCGGTACCTGCCGCCCAGGAAACATTACATTTCTTCAATACAAACAATAAAATCTTACAGGAGACAATGACCAAGACTCAACAGTACAACAAAGAAGTGTTTGACAAAAAGAGGAGAGGAGAACTTAATTTAGAACCTGGAGACCTAGTGTGGCTGTCCACCACGAACCTGAAGCTTGCCTGCCCATCCAAGAAACTGGGTCCCAGATTCACAGGTCCCTTCCCAGTCAAAAGAAAAATTAATAACGTGGCCTACGAACTGGAACTGCCCGAAACATTCCGCATTCACCCGGTCTTCCATGTAGCCCTCCTCAAACCTGACGTTTCGGACCCCTTTCCTGACCGGAACACTGGTCCCCCCAAACCAGTGCTAGTTGACGGAGAGGAGGAGTTCGAGGTCGAGTCCATCCTGGACTGCAGAAAGAGGCGCAACCAGGTTCAGTATCTGGTGAAATGGAAAGGCTATGGGCCTGAAGACAATTCGTGGGAACCAGAGTGTAATATACATGCGAAAAAGCTGATCCAGTCCTTTATAAGTGCCCACCCACTCAAGCTGGCCCAGTTGGGCATCCGGAGGCTGCCCCTTGGGGGGGGGCAATGTCATGGACAGTCTGGTTCACTGGTGGGCACATCGACGCGCGTTCGCGATAGCGGCGCGCGCATTCGCGGCACCATAGCGTGCACGGGAGCGCGCACTAGCGGCGGCGGCGCGCGTGCACGTGGAGACGCCGTTTTGGCGCCAAATCTGGCTTTAAAAGAATCCTGATCCCTGTGCTTCTTGCTGTCCTGTCTATAGCGTTTCTGTGAGACACCAGCATCTGTGAACCTGATTGAATCTGATCCTGACCACCCGGCTTGTACCTGTTGACCCGTCTGCTGCCTGCCCTGACTTCGGCTTGTCTGACTTCCCCTTTGGTTAACCCGCTGTACCTCCGCTGCCCGCCTGTTAAACGACCCGGACTGAACCTGACCACGCCTGTGCCAACGCTGTCTTCTACTGAACCCTTATCCCGCTAGAGGGCTTACCTGCAAAGACTTGTTCCAGTCGGTACTACAGGACACCTCCCCCGCTTCTGCTGCACTTCTGTTTCCAACTGCCCGACAGTGAGCTTGGATCTTCTACCTGCACCAGCCTGTAATCTGACTCCAAGAAACTACCGACTCAGCTCACGGGCCCAGCACTCGCCAGTACCAGGCGCTTGTGCGACTCTGTAGTCCCGATCCTCCTGTCTGCACTATCAGGGGGCCCGGGATCAGAGAAGCAAGGGCTGCCGCTCCCTGCACGCCGGGCTCGCACCACCAGGTACGTGACACCGAACTGACGCCAATATGCAAACAAATCACTGATTTGCTACAGTACAAGGCAAAAACTGCTATTCAGCTCTGTCGCAAACCAGGTTATGAATCAGGGGACAAATGTGGGAAACTCTTGGTGAAAATGGTCTGGGAACATAAACTCTCCACATACATCCATCAAATCATCACACCTAGCGGTCAAAAAGTGGTCCTCCCCACTCAAATCTCACGAGAATTTAAAGATTTTTACTGGCCTCTATACAACCTAGTGAGCGTGTCACCTCTCCAAGCGGCATAATATATGCCGCTTGGGGCATAGTACGGCATAGTAATATATCGCGTCCTCTCAACTTCCTTCTCTATCTCATGAAATCCGTGAACAATTAGACTCCCCAATATCTCTGGAGGAACTCCACAAAGCTGTCTGGGCTATGAAACCGGGGAAAGCCTCTGGTCCTGATGGCTATACTTTACAGTATTACAGGACACTCCTCCCAATACTAGGCCCACACATGGTCACACTTTTTAATGCAGTGGGCACTGAGGCAACTTTTGCCAGGGACACCCTAACGGCTCACATCTCGGTGATACACGGAGGGGAAGGATCCTGCATCATGTGGCGGCTACAGACCAATATCTATTTTAAAATATTTACTAAGATCCTGGCTACCTGACTGACACAGCACCTCCAGCGACTGATCCATGCAGACCAGGTTGGTTTTATCCCATCTAAAGAGGCAAGAGACAATACAACCAAAGTGTTAAATCTCTTACATGTTGGAAAGTCCACAAACACCCCATGTGTAAACACGGATGCCCGAAAAGGCATTCGACCGGGTGAACTGGATGTTTATGTTCTCACTGCTAAGACATAATGGCCTGGGGGAGAGGATGCTTGGTTGGATAGCTGGGATCTACTCTAACCCATCTGGCCAGGTTAAATCGAACAGGGTTCTATCTGACCCCTTTACCATACAAAATGGTATGAGACAGGGATCCCCTTTATCCCCTCTATTATTTGCACTCTCCTTGGAACCTTTGTTATCCACCATTAGATTAAATCTAGACATACAGGGCCTGACAGTGGAGGGCACCCAACACAAAATATCGGCCTATGCTGATGACATGCTCTTCACAATGACAAATCCGACGGTATCTCTGCCGAACCTCATTAGGGAATTTGATACCTACGGGGCACTCTCCAACTTAAAAATGTATTTTGCCGGGCGTGGCCTGGCACCGGAGCGAGATGGCAGCATAGTGGAGGAGCTCCGCCGTCCAGAGCCTCGGACCAGCTTATAATTAGCAGATTCCCTCACTTGTATGCTGCCAGAATGACAGGGAGAAGTCAGCCAACCACCCGGTCCCAGCAGGATCCCTCCTCCCAACTGGGTAAGACGATCCCGGCGATGTTCCGCTCCCAACCCGCGGACTCGCAGGCCGCATTTGAAGCCTCGGGCTCTAGTATGGAGCTCTCCTCGGCCGCACCTCCCGCAACCTCGGGACCTCCACAGGGTGCGATCACCGCGCATCCACCACCCCCTCTGTGTATGGCTGACTTGCAGCAAGTGGCCCTGGACATTAAAAACGCCATGTTTGCGGCGATTGCAGACCTGAAGGGGGAGATCAGAGCAGTGGCCACTAGGATGGAACACGTGGAGTCAGTCGCCATGACACACGGAGCTGCCATTCAACAAGTGCAAAGAGCCTCCACCTCCCAGACTCAGCATCTCATTGATATGCATAGACATCTGGAAGATTTAGACAACAGGGGCCGCAGGCGCAACCTGCGTGTCAGGGGGATCCCTGAATCGGTGGAGGGGCCTCAGCCATTACAACAGGCTGTATGGGCGATTTTCAACACGTTGCTTGGTAGGCCGCATGATGCTCCGGTGGAGATGGAGAGATGCCACAGGGCACTCCGGCCCAGGGGAAGAGATACGGACCCGCCTAGAGACACAGTGTGTTGCTTAGTGAACTTCGTACAGAAAGAGGAAATTCTGAGGTTGGCACGCAACCAGGCTAATTTGGAATACGAAGGGATGCGCATACAATTGTTCCAGGACTTATCCGCCATCACCCTACAACACAGACGGGACTTGCGGCCTCTCCTACAAATCCTATGTGATAGGCGCATCGTGTATAAATGGAAATTCCCATTCTGTCTGCAGGCATCGGCTGGCAACCGAACAGCTTATCTGAGAATACCTGCGGATTTACCCCAGTTTTGTGACATCTTAGGCATTCCCGTGGTTCGTGTGCCTGACTGGTATGGCTCTTTTTTTCAGCCTGAGCCCTGGATCCCCACCCAGCTGGATGATACCCCTCGGTCCCAGCGGAATAGGCAGAGGAGGCGTAGATCCTCTGAGGCCTCCCTGCCCCATGTACGGGGGGACATGGAGACGGAAGACAGCCCTCGTGCATCGCCATCGTCTGTGCGGAGACGGACTGAGCAGTAGAAATATTGGATGTGGCCTGGTAAGCTGATCCCTATCTCCCCTCTCATGGTTCTCTTGTTCTTGGTTTTTGTCTACCCCCTCCCCCCCTGCTGCCCTGGGATCAGGGTGTGCTTTCATTGCCCGCACAGCTTTTCCAGACTTGACCAGCAAGGGGTCGTTGCACTTCGCATGATTAGCTCCACATGTACTGTAGGCATGGTCTGGGGTCTTTTTCTTCAGGGATGTATGCCTGACAGCAAATTGAGAGACAGACCCCATGCTCAGGGGTTCGGGAGCCCAGACTCAGACTTTCTACTACTGCAAGAGAGACTTGGCTTCCATACCTCAGGTCAATGGACGATCCTGGATTGGAGGTGGGCTTACCTCCCAGATGTGCACCCCTCCATTCTGAAGTTTTTTATTTTTTGGTTGTGTTTTTTCTATTATTATTTTTTTTTTTTTTTGGGCTGCCTGTTTTGATATAAAACTACTGGTATATACTATTCACAGGATTTGAGGGTCAATGTGAGTATAGTGCTTCATTAGCCTTGCAACTGGATTGTGGACTCTACCTGCCACAACCGGAATTATAGCGGATGCTATCCCTAATCCACGTTGTGAATGCTACCTCATCCTGTTTTCTGTAGATGCATTGCCCCACCCCTTGCTTCCCCGTCCCCCTGTTCCCCTAATGTCCTATCCTTCCTGTTCTCCCGCCCTCCCCTCCTATGTTATCCCCCCCCCCCCTTTTTTTTTTTCCATTGCTGAGAGTGTGGCTGTGTGCTTGTCCTACCTGGGTGGTCCCTGACTACACGTACTTGTAGACATGAGGGGGAGAAGTAGTAATGTGCTACGGGGATTGATGTACGCTTACATGATTACATGCTGAGACTTATAGATCTGTTGGGGTGTGTAACTGGAGGGCCTCAGGGCGCGGCACTTGGTCTCTGACCGTGTCTGGGCCTGGAGTCCCAAGGAATATACCTGTAAGTGTTATGCTTACACATGATTGGCTGGATGCTGGTCTTTCGTTAAAATGTTCGAAGCAGGGGAATGATCATTCTTTGGCACTTTTTATACTGAAGGTTACTGCTAAGGGGATCCTACCGTGCTCATTAGGATATGTTTAAGGAGCTGTTTTACTAGATTTCTTCCACTGTGTCATTCTGTGTGTTTTTTTTTTATTTTTATATATGCTTTGTTTTTCCTGTTTTTCATTGTTTGTTGCTCCTGTTTTCATCGCCACTATTGTTGCTATTAGGATGGCGCGATATAGTGTAAGCTGTTGATTGTCCTCCGCACTCCCCAAGATGCTCGATAGTCTGAGCTGGAGCTGCTGATAGGGCCCATTGGGTCTGTATACATGGGCTGCCTATATTGGGTGTTTTGCCCAGGAATGCGGAGGACACTATGAGACCCTTTTACCCGGGTAACTACGTTACCATGCTTACTGTTACTTTAGATGTCTCCCTGGGAGAGGGTTGTGTGGTGAGGGGGGGAAACGGTGGGGAGTCTGTCGGAGTTAGATAGGCAAACCCCAGGGTGTCACCCCGCCCTCATTAAGCTTTGAGGGTTTCTTCAGGTAGCTAAATTTTGGTCCGTAGGTTCTGGATGGTGAGTTGATTAGATAGTTCTAGGTTCAGGTTTACTTCCCCACATCAGGAGAGGCAGGTTCCCCTCTTGTACCTTCCGGCATAGTACTGGATCTTCCCGTTACAAGGAAATCCTTACTCACTTAAGGTAGTGCAGCAGGACTTGACTACCTCCGGTATTCTCCTGGTCCCTGTGGGTTTAAATTACCGGATACCTAACATATAGACACAGATAGGTATTGGGGCCTTCTTTCTTTTTGCTTTTGCACTTTTTCCTCTAAGTGCTTCTCCCCCCTCCCCCCCCTTCCCCCCCCTTTTTTTTTTTTTTTTTTCTTTTCTTTCTTTCCCTTTTTTCCTTTTTTTCCTTCTTACCTTCCTTCTTTCTTTCTTTCTTTCTCCCTTCCTCCTCTCTTTCCCCCCTCCCTCCACCTGAAGCTACTCTCTCCGCCTAAAGTTGATAGGAGTGGGTGGCGTTACACTAATCCCGCTCCCATGGCATCCATTAAGCAGTCAGCAGCTCCTCTGTCTCTCAAGGTTTTTTCAGTTAATGCAAAGGGCCTTAACCTCCCGGAGAAATGCACAAGCTTTATGGCAGAAGCTCACAAACAAAGAGCTCAAATCGTTTTCTTTCAAGAAACTCACTTCAAGTCTAATGCTATTCAACGCCTTAACAACAAACGATATCCAGAGGTTTTTCACGCGGCCTGTGCTGACTCTAAGACGAAGGGGGTGGCGATTCTACTTGCAAAGTCGTTCGTGTTCCACCTTACGGATCAGGTAGTTGATCCGGAGGGCAGATTCATTTTTCTCAAAGGCACCTGGAAGGACAGACCGGTAACGTTGGCTAATATATATTGTCCCAACTCCAAACAGGTGTCCTTTCTGAGAGATACACTTTTGAAACTCACCTTGTTCCAGTCTGGGCTCGTGATTCTTGGTGGGGATCTGAACATGGCACTAGACCCGTTGCTTGATACATCCACGGGCACTTCATCCCTCCCGTTCTCAGCCTTAAGACAAGCAAAACTGGGATTGGCCTCTTTAGCATTGCATGACACATGGCGCACCCTGAATCCCCGGGGAAGAGACTACACATTCTTTTGATATTCGAGGTTGGACTATATTTTCGTATCTCAAAAAGATTTGTTGTATCTCACAGAAGCGACGATTGAAAGTATGGTCTTGTCTGACCATCACCCGACTACTATGACCCTGTGTTTCCCACAGAAGGTGGTATCCACCAAGATCTGGAGGCTGGACGCATCCCTGCTTACTGATCTTGCTGATGTGGCTACTCTCAAGCAGGTCATAAAGGATTACTTCCTTCTAAACAACACCCCGGAAGTGTCCCCTGTGACTCAATGGGAAGCGCACAAATGTGTGGTTCGAGGTCACTTGCTGTCTATTGCAGCGAGGGGGAAGAGGGAACACTTGGCTCTTATCCGGACCTGACGAGTAAGATTGCCAAGCTGGAATCACAACATAAAGGCTCTCTGGCCGTTGCGGCTGCGGCTGACTTAGCTGAAGCGAGAACTCTCCTGCGAGAGGAACTGTACAGAAAAGCACGGAAGAGACTTATGCTGTCTCAAAAATTGTTTTACGAGCACGGGAACAAGCCGGGTAGGTTCCTAGCAAAATTCACTCAGAAGAAGACTCTTGTCTCTACAGTCCATCATATAAAGGACAGACAGGGGGAGATCCATACCAAAACTGACCACATTGCTCGTCAGTTCCAAGAGTTTTATAGCAACTTGTATAACATTAAAGCGAGTGAAGCGAGTAGATGTCCAGCTGAGGAGAGGGCCAATTTGATAAGGGCCTTTTTACACGAACATTGCCCACAGGCATTAGCTAGGGAGGATAGGCAATCTTTGGAATCCCCACTATCCTCTGAAGAATGGGTTGAAGCTCTAAAAGCCATGAAACCTGGCAAAAGCCCGGGGCCGGATGGCTTCTCAACACAATATTATAAATGCTTTTCAGACCTTTTATCGCCGGGTTTTCTTAAGGCCTTTAACTCTCTCTCGAACTCTCCTTGCTCTTCTAATACTTTATTAGAAGCATACATCACTGTGTTACCCAAGGACAACAAAGACCCCGCTGATGTAGCAAGTTATAGACCGATCTCGCTCTTAAACGTCGACGTCAAAATCTTCTCAAAGATTCTTGCGAACCGTCTGGCTCACTATGTCCCGGCGTGGGTGGGTCTTGATCAAGTGGGCTTTGTCCCTGGCAGGGAGGCCAGGGACAACACAATCAAGGCTCTTAACTTACATCACTGGCTCACTTCTTCCAAGCATGAAGGCTTTTTCCTATCCATGGATGCGGAGAAGGCCTTTGACCGAGTGGCATGGGACTATATGGGCTCGGTCTTGGAGGCCTTGGGTTTAGGGACCAGAATGAGGGCTTACATTGGGGCCCTGTATGCAAATCCGCGGGCCCGGGTTCGGGTCAATGGCCACTTGTCGGAGGCCTTCCCCATCCACAATGGGACTAGACAGGGCTGCCCCCTTTCCCCTATTCTGTACATCCTCACGTTGGAACCTCTCCTCCGATGCATTCGTACACACCCGGATGTAAAAGGCATTAGAATACGGCAACAGGAATATAAGCTTGCAGCTTTCGCTGACGATATTTTGCTTTTTCTTTCTACCCCCTTAATTTCTGTGCCTAATTTGATGCAAATCCTTGAACAGTTTCGAAAGATCTCCCATTTGAAAATTAACTACTCCAAATCGTTTGCCCTAAATGTGACGCTTCCCGAGTCACTAGTAGCCCTATGTCAGGAGAATTTTCCCTTTCGATGGAAAACTGACGATATTACCTACTTGGGCATTAGGCTTCCGAGCAAATTGTCAGAGCTTTATGAGAAGAACTTTTTGAGTGAATTGGCAGCCATACGACAAGACTTGCTTCGTTGGGATACTCCTGCGATTTCTTGGTTTGGGCGAGCTGCTATCTTAAAGATGACGGTTCTACCCCGATTATTATATAAATTACAGACAATCCCGATCTCCTTGCCATCCTCTTTCTTTGTGACGTATAAGAGGATGTGCACGAACTTCCTTTGGGGGACTAAAGCGCCGCGGATTAGTTGGGCAAAACTAGTGCTTCCAAAGCTAAATGGGGGCATAGGCCTCCCGGACATACAGAGATATTACTGGGCTATCCATTTAACGCGGGTAGTAGATTGGCAGGTGCACGCTCGACATAAAAGCTGGGTCCATCTGGAAAGTTTGATAACTGGAGCCGACCTCTGTAAGATGCCATGGTTCTCTAGGAAACACTGGATGTCTAGTGCTCAATCGCACCCACTAGTAGGGGCAACTTTGGCATACTGGCATACGCAAAGTCTTGTGGAACCCATGCAGTTTCAAATACGGCCTGTGGCATAACACCCCTTAGGGGGAACCCTGATTTCCCACCGGGGCTAGAGAGTTCCTACCTGACGAGATTATGGCCACATGGGGACGTGCTAGCTAAACAATTCTTTTCGGGGGATAGATTCCTTACGCTAAGAGAGGTGTCATCGTTGTCCCTAACCAAAACCTTTCCCCCACTGGCATACCTTCAGATAAAACACTTTCTCGATAACCCCAAGACCAGAGGTGACTTTTCGAAACAGGCCACAGTGTTTGAGCTGCTGTGCTCCAGCCCCGCCCGTCAGAGGCATATAATCTCGGTGCTTTACGCATCCATGTTTACAAATCTTTGTACCCCTATGCAAGTAGAACAGGCCTTTTGGGAGACCCGTCTGGAGAAATCCATCGAAGCTAAAAGTTGGGAGCGAGTCCACTGGTGCATACATAAAGGATCGCAAAACGTGAGCATCCAGGAAAATGGGTACAAGATTAGAACACGATGGTACCGGACACCAGACCTGATACACAAATTCTGTCCAACTGTGCCAGACCGTTGCTGGAGATGTGGACAGACCTCGGGTACTTTCCTTCACATTTGGTGGGACTGCCCGCTAATCCAAACGTTTTGGCGGAGGGTTCATGACGTGACAATGGCAGTATCATCGCTACCCCTGGAGTTCTCACCAGCACAGTATCTTCTTCATCTCTCAGGAATTCCTAAAAAACGGTATTGCAAATCTGTGGCGATTCATATGATTAACGCGGCCAGGCTGTGTTTGCCTGTTCACTGGAGAGACTCGACACCCCCGTCTCCTAAAGAGTGGGTGGCACGCATTAACCATATTGCTGCGATAGAGGAGCTGATACATACTGCACAAGATAGAATCTCTAGCTTTTCCTATGTTTGGGAGGACTGGTTTACATTTAGGTCTACGGCAACCTATCAAGACCTTATCAAGACGCTATGATGAATATTAGTGCGCACGGTGAGTCGGCCTTGCACGTGTTGCACGATAAGGCCGACCTGTTTCTGTACCAACATGGTAGACGGAGAGGGTAGCTGGTGGTTTCCCCACCCCCTCTCCGGGCATTTGAGTCCAATTGATCCTCGCTCCCCTCCTCTTCCCCCCCCCCCTTCCCCCCTTCTTTTTTTTTTTTCTCTTCTTTTTCCTTCCCCTCTCTCCCCGCTAGTATCTTTCTTCTTCTTTACTTCTTCTCTTGGCGGATCTCTCCGACCATCCCTGCTGGAGGAAACGGTCCTCCTAGGACTAAGGCGAAAGTAAACTAAAGGCCCTGTCCTGGAGTGACAGGCAACCTGCATTATTATCCCATCTATATGAGGGCTCCTTGCATGTCTATACGTCTCCCCCCATCTATGGGTCGGAGAACCTCGATATACTGCGATATGCCCGTGTTATCTTGAGCCTTTCGTGATAGTTGGGGAACATAATCTCCCTTTTTACTTAGGCTGCTGACGATTTTACACTGGCTGTAAGTGTTATTCAGGCCTCTTTAAGAGTATGCCATATGTTGTAATTCATGTATTACAGGGGCCCCTTGGTCTCTATATCTTATGGTTATTCCTGTTGATGTTTTTAAGATGTCTGTTAATATATACTTTTTCTCAATAAAATCTTCATGGAAAAAAAAAAAAATGTATTTTGCCAAGTCTGAAGCGATGGGAATCACACTAGAGTCATGCACCCTCCAAACGATACAAGCTAGCTTTCGTTTTAAATGGACATTGTCCACATTGAAATACCTGGTCACATACCTACCCTCTGACCTCTCCCATATATATAAAAATAACTACCCTCCACTACTAGCTGAGACCCGGGGTTTATTAAATAAATGGCACAAAGGACTGCACTCCTGGTTTGGAAAGGTGCAACTTATTAAAAATGTGCATTCTACCGAAATATCTGTACCTCTTCCAGGCTATACCGGTTAGGATACCCCCCTCTTATTTCACACAGGTACCGGCCTTGTTCACCCGCTTTGTATGGGCACATAGAAAACCTTGTGTCCCTTACACTCAATTATCCCTCCTGAAGCAATTTGGCGGCCTAGCACTACCTTATATCTGTAAATACTACCAATCCATCCACCTAGGTAGGGTCATAGACTGGGGACGACACTCAGAGTCAAAACTCTGGGCACAGATGGAACAGAGTCAATCGGTCTTTCCCCTGAAATGTGCAGTGTGGTGCTACGATTCCTTACCCCAGGACGTTAAGTCTCACCCGCTGATAGGGAACACATTGAGCCAATGCTTCCAGGTCTCTCTAAAAGCCTGTCTAACGACCAAAGAATCGCCAATGACCCCTATTCTAGGACATCCCCATAACATTGATTTTCTCCCTCACTCAATGTGATATGTGGAAATGAGACGGTGACTTCATCTGTTTGAATGTTATTGTTGTATCATTGGGGCCCTGCCCTTTCTTGCACTTTAATAAAAATTATATTTGCAAAAAAAAATCATTAGACTGGAGCTCAGTAAATGCTTTTTAAATATAAAATTATGTTTGGCTTTCGGGAAGAAACAGGAAGCCAACATAAACAGAGGGAGATGACACATACACCACGCAGACTGTCACAGATTTAACTCCAGTGTTGTTATACTTAGTTGTGTTTATATTTCTAAACAAACATATATACATGCATATTACAAATTATTGTCATTTAGGTCATACTGCACATTTCTGCAGTATGCATTGCTCATAAATTAGGATGAAAAAAAATAAAACCCAATCTTGATGTGCTGAACAGAGAAGGGAAAACTGTAAATGAATAATTTATGTCTTTATTTTTAGAAAAACCGAGAAAAGCCAACACATTTTTAACTTCCAAGTTCACTGCCCATTTCATCTTATATTAACCTTTAATGAAGTCAGGGAGACACTGTAACTGCTTGTTTGCTAGAAGAATAAAATAGAAGTCCATCAGAAGTCTATGGTGCTTTGCTTGTCTTTGCATTCCTTAAGAAAGGCATTAAGACTCTGCCACACAGCAGACTCCCACACTGTAGAAAAAGCATTTGGTATCACAGATTCTGATATACACAGCCCAGCTGTCAGTCTCATGCTGAGTGATTCATCATTCCCTAGCTAACACGAGAAGAAAAAATACATCACTTAAGCACAGAAAGCAGCTCTCCCAGTGAATATTACATGGAATGAGCATTGGTACTTGTCAAAAACAACTACTAGAGTATTATGTGAATATCCACGCACACCAAAATCTTAATGGCAATTGCAGAGAATTCTATAGAAAAAGCCTAGTTTTTTTATGTGCACAACAATAAACATTTACCAATCAAAATATTTATATACTGTACATGTTAAAAAATTGATTGTGGTTTACTACTGTATGTTAGGCTGCGTTTACACGGGCAATCCGATCAGCTCTGCCCATCAGATTTTAAGGCGGACCTGATCAGATCCTCCAGTCTCTTCTATGGAGCGTCCGCTGACACTCGCTGACATCCAATCTGATCCTATCCGCCAAAAACAGACAGATGGGGGCCCTATTCCCTATCCGTCTGGTGGATTAGATAGGATGGAAAAGAACAGGTGGTCCATTTCCATCTGATTGCCCAATAGATGAGAACAGGCTGTGTCCGTGTCCACTCTGCATAGCAGACCTATCATTTGCTTGCTCAGTGGGGATTAGAGGAGGCATCCCCCCTGCTGAGCAAGCGGAATCCTGCCATGTAAAAGGGGCAGGAAAAATGGGCAGAAACCAGCAAAAGACCAATCTCAAAATATGGCACCAACATCCCTGTAATTTATAAAAAGTGTAAAAACAGGATATGGGACAAATTGATGTGGCATCCATTGTTTCAACAGTTTCGCCCATAGGGCTTTGTCAGGATTTAGACGCTGAGGCACTTTCATTTTGTATGGTAATACATAAGTCGATCAACTGATTGGTGTATATATAAAAAAAAAATGGACAAAAACAAAAAAACATTATTAATACATCATACAAATATTTTTAACATTTTTTAAATAACTCAATATAGTATGTGACGCTAACTTGAACACGCATCAATATAGGTGATATAGGTGGAAAAAGTCCAATGCACAGAAGTCCATACCTCTGGATAGAGCGCAGGAGTCAAACGCATTGAAGTGGTTCCTCCCAATGGCATTCCATGACTTGTTCCATTGCAGATAGGCCAGGTCTCCCGTAGCCGTAGGGAGGGATGTATATTACCAAAAGGTAAATATAAAAAAAAAAGTGCCTGAAATGCATTTCAAAATGTAAGTAAGACAGATGAGAGAGAGATATGCGTCCACAGCAAGCACGATAGAGTGGACTGCACTCGCCTTACTCCTACATTGGAATTCAATTAAAGACTGGGAGCTCCTATAAGCAGCGGGACAAGGTCTGTATTAAGATATCAACAGGATACGCCTATATATATTGTAAGGGATTAACTAGGTAGCGGGTGTGTGTGACCCCCTGGATGGGTTCACTACACGCTGAACTGCACAAAAAGGCACTTGAGGATGACTGAAAACAAATGATATGGTTTATTTTTCCATCTTGCGGGATACACGCGCAAGCATCAAAACAGCATAAACAAAACAAAACATAAAATAAACCCTTGCCACTTGGGGCATCTATCTTCACAACACAGGAACCTACCTATGGAGTCTGGCACAGCCTACTGCTGGGCAGACACTGCAGGTCAGACAGCAGAAAAATAATAGTATTTTTGATTTTTATCACACAGAAAAATCAACAACCACCTCACCTCTTCAGAAGACTTTCTGACTGCTCTCCTGAACTCAAAAAGCCTCAGGATGCAGCAATCAGTAGTCATCCTTTGAATAACTTATAGAGGCCTTAATTGCCTCATTCTGACACTGCTGGTCCTACAGCAGAAAACAACAAAAAAGTCTCTTTGATATTTCTCACACAGAAATATCCATCAGCACCTTACCTCTTCAGTACTGGTTGTGACTGCTCCTTCACTCACACAGCCTCAGGATGCAGCAATCAGTCGTCATCCCTAGGCTGTCTTTATAGGGGCTTTAATTGCTTAATTCTGAACAGCTGAAACCTTTTAACGCCCCAAACCTCTCTGGCCATCTCTGCAGCCGACACCCAATAGTAATTGGTGTATTGTCTAAACAAGGCAGAAAAGTACCTCCTGTCTGGGACAACACACACAGATTTACCTGACTTCCTGTCACAATATACACAGATATGTATAGTGTAATAGAGTAAGTGTGTTAATTCCATTTCTACCAGACATTTAAAGCTGTGTGCTGATTATGGAAAGAGTTCAACAACAAGAGCACATAGTATGAGCAGGTCTAAGCACAGCAGGTCAGCTGGGACTTGTAATTCACCACTGCAGATGAAGGTAGATGTTGTCTTGTGCTTGTAGTTCACTGCTGTAGAGGAAGGTGGATCTTGGCTGGTTCTTGTAGTTCACCGCTGCAGATGAAGGTACTACAGTAGAATCAGGCAAAGCGTAGTCTAGGCAAGCTGCGTTATACACAGGTAGATCAGAGTCCAAACGGTACCAAATCAGAAGCGAGCAAGCAGGGTCAAACTAGCCAGGTCAGACACGAAATACACAGAGCAGATATCAGCTGGCTGGATCGAACAGTGGCACACAAAGACAACAACTCTATCACAAGCACTGATTGAGTGCTGATACAGGTGAGCTGGCCAATCACTGTTGTTTCCCAGGCAGAGGCTGTGTCAGGTGAGTTGTGCTGAGTCCTAAAGGTATCTAGTACTGACAGTACCCCCTCTTTCTCGAGGGGTTGCGCCTGGACCCCCAGGCTTACTTGGATATCGAAGATAGAACTTCTTGTTAAGACGGTCAGCATGAAGATCATGAGCTGGGACCCAAGATCAATCCTCTGGGCTGAAACCTTTCCAATGAACGAGATATTGTAAAGAATTGTGTACTCGTCTGGAATCAAGAATAAGTACCACTTCATATTCCTAACTGTCCAACACATCCACAGGTACTTGTTCATTTACTTGGAGGCTGGAATGAACAGGTTTTAACAATGAAACATGAAAGACATTTGGAATGCGCATAGATAGTTACTCCACAACCCATTATCTCTGAGGATAGGATTTTGGCTTTCACCCAGAGTGACATCTCTGAGGCCTTGTTACCTGCACAGGCTGAAGCCCCTCCCTCCACTCCCTCTGGTATGCTTTTTGTGCCCCTGAATCTTCATTTGCAGGTATTGCAGCAGGTACATGCATCAAAACCTGTAGCACATCCGGGATTTAGACAAACTTTTGAGATTATCTCTTGCAACCTCTGGTGCCCATCGATTAGGCAAGATGTGTTAACCTTCGTCTAGGCAAGTTTGTGCCAGAAGCAGAGCAGTACCTCTAAGCCCCCGGGCTCCTATGTCCTCTTTCAATACCTACCTGTCCTTTGAGCCATTTATCTATGGACTTTATCACTGACTTGCCTTCGTCCCAGGGATGTTCCACGATCCGGGTGGTGGTAGACAGGTTCAGTAAGATGGCCCACCTTTTTCCGCATTCAAAACTTCCATCTCCTAAAGAACTGGCATCTTTATTCATGAAACATGTTTTCAGGCTTCATGGGGCACCAATTAACATTGTCTCAGATTGTGGCTCTCAGTTTATAGCCTAGTTTTGGAAGGCCCTTTGCTCTCAGCTGGGGGTTAAGTTATCATATTCTTCAACATATCATCCTGAGACAAATGGGCAAACAAAAAGGACTAATCAGACTCTAGAGAAATGGTACGTTGTCTGATGGGCAATGATGAGGTAGAGTGGGTCAACATCCTTCCATGGGCAGAGTTTGCCTTTAATAATTGTGCCAGCACATCTACAGGGTCCTCTCCTTTCTTCTGTGTTTACAGTTGCATCCTTGTGTGTGCTATTTGATCTTCCACCCTCTGATGTTCCAGATGCCAAAACCACGATTGAAATTTCCTCCAAAATCTGGTCCGATGTTAATCGTGCTATTTCTCTCTATGTGCAGGCTTTTAATAAAATGGCTGACAAGAGGCGATCAAAGTTACCAGGATATAAAGTTGGTGACAAAGTTGATGGGCAATGATGATTTTTAAAATATAAAAATCTATATTTTAATCTAAAAGCCACAGGATTAACAATCTTTGAAATTTCATAGGGCCCGATTAATTTTGGGCCAAGTTTTTTTAGATGAAACATGCAGGGACAGATTCTTAGATAATAGCCACACTTTGTCACCAACCTTATATCCTGGTACCTTTGAGCGCCTCTTGTCAGCCATTTTATTAAAAGCCTGCACATAGAGAGAAATAGCACGATTAACATCGGACCAGATTTTGGAGGAATTTTCAATCGTGGTTTTGGCATCTGGAACATCAGAGGGTGGAAGATCAAATAGCACACACAAGGATGCAACTGTAAACACAGAAGAAAGGAGAGGACCCTGTAGATGTGCTGGCACAATTATTAAAGGCAAACTCTGCCCATGGAAGGATGTTGACCCACTCTACCTCATCATTGCCCATCAGACAACGTACCATTTCTCTAGAGTCTAATTAGTCCTTTTTGTTTGCCCATTTGTCTCAGGATGATATGTTGAAGAATATGATAACTTAACCCCCAGCTGAGAGCAAAGGGCCTTCCAAAACTAGGCTATAAACTGAGAGCCACAATCTGAGACAATGTTAATTGGTGCCCCATGAAGCCTGAAAACATGTTTCATGAATAAAGGTGCCAGTTCTTTAGGAGATGGAAGTTTTGAATGTGGAAAAAAGTGGGCCATCTTACTGAACCTGTCTACCACCACCCGGATCGTGGAACATCCCTGGGACGAAGGCAAGTCAGTGATAAAGTCCATAGATAAATGGGTCAAAGGACAGGTAGGTATTGAAAGAGGACATAGGAGCCCGGGGGCTTAGAGGTACTGCTCTGCTTCTGGCACAAACTTGCCTAGACGAAGGTTAACACATCTTGCCTAATCGATGGGCACCAGAGGTTGCAAGAGATAATCTCAAAAGTTTGTCTAAATCCCAGATGTGCTGCAGGTTTTGATGCATGTACCTGCTGCAATACCTGCAAATGAAGATTCAGGGGCACAAAAAGCATACCAGAGGGAGTGGAGGGAGGGGCTTCAGCCTGTGCAGGTAACAAGGCCTCAGAGATGTCACTCTGGGTGAAAGCCAAAATCCTATCCTCAGAGATAATGGGTTGTGGAGTAAGCAGAGGAGAAGACTCTGATAAAAAGCTTTGAGACAAGGCGTCGGTCTTAATGTTTTTTGGCCCCGGTAGATAAGAAATTGTGAAGTCAAATCTGGAAGTAGAACTGTGAGGTGACACGTGTTTACAACTGTCTCTGCACAAAATGAGATTACTCTCAGAAAAAAAAATGTTTATAACTGCTTGCGGCTTTAATGTAATGTTTAGTCCCTGCAATATGGATAAAAATCATTGAAAAAACTAGCATGGGTTTCCCCACCACCACTCCCACCAGGTCATTACAAGACCCAGTGCCGATCCTGACCTCCCCCTGGGGCCCTAAGCAAAATGACATGGCACATTAAAAATGAGAAGTGGGGGGCGCTGACGACAGTGATATGTCACATTAAAGAAAGTTGAGAAGCGGGGGGAGGGGGTGTTCTGCTGTCGGAAATGACTCAGCCAGCGAGTTTAAAAGCGGGGTGAGGGGGCGAAAATGACTTCTCACCAGGTGGGGCCTCTAGTAATTTGGGGGGCCCTTCGCAGCTTTGAGGGGCCCTAAGCGGCTTGCATAGTGAGCCTATAGGGAGGATCGGCCCTGACAAGACCCTTTAACCCTATATACTTTGAACAGCAGTATACAGTCGGTGCAAATAAGACAAGGACTGAAGGTTTGTTAAGTAGAATCTCAACCATGTCATACTTTGCTGCCGCATATTGCACAATTTCCTAAAGAGACCCTCAACAAACTACATGACACTTGTGCCTGATGAGGCCATTGATGTTCCAGTGGTGGTCCGTGAGCCTGTCCTTACAGGCTTGGCCCCCCCCAAAGCGCACGTGCTGTGTGGCAACAATATGTTGATTATTTTAGAGGTGGATCATCATCTCAGTTTATAGAATTGTCTCTCTTTGATAGAAAACTGGATGACCAAGAGTTATCTCAAACTCAACAATTCAAAAACAGAACTTCTTCTGTTTCATGCCAGTCGCAAGAGTCAACTGGCAACAACCTGGACACCTCCGCCCATGTTTGGCCAGATCATCACCCCTAGCTCCAAAGTCAAAAGTCTTGGGGTCATCTTTGACTCCTACATGACAATGGACGCACAAATAGGGTCAGTAGTCAGCGGATCTCACCATCTGCTGCGCCTACTACGCAGACTTATTCCATTTATTCCCAAAGAAGACATAGCAGTCGTGGTGGGAATAATTGTGAACTCCAGACTGGACTATGCAAATGCCCTTTACCTCGGACTTCCCAAGTACCAAATCACTCGTCTGCAAACCGTTCAAAATACGGCTGCCAGACTGGTGACTGGGAAAAAACCCTGGGAATCCATCTCACCTTCACTGAGAGCCCTTCACTGGCTGCCAGTAAAAGACAGAATTGCTTTTAACGCACTCTGTCTGATGCATAAGTGCATCCATGGGAATGCCCCGCGATATCTTTGCGAAAAAATAGAAGCCCACAATCCCAATCGCGTTCTGCAAAAGCCAGATACAATTTCAAAGGAGAAAGAAGGTTTGCTTTCCAGGGTCCCAGACTATGGAGGGGCTTTCTCGTGGGGAGGTTCTCACTTGGGCCCCTGTACGAATTTCTCCCCATATCTAACCCACAAACTCATCCACTGATCATAAAGTCCAAAATCGAGTTGCGTATCGTCGTACTGCACAATCGTTTCTTCCAACTTTTTCTACAGACTGTGAACGACGTTCTCACTCACGCAATATCCCTTTATAAGTGAAGTAACAACAAGTATGTTTAGGTGCAAAGTATACAGCACAAGTGAAGTAAACTACAAGTATGTTTAGGTGCAAACTATACGGCCCAAGTGCAGTAACACCAAGTACGTTTTGGTGCGAACTATACGGCCCAAGTGCAGTAAACTACAAGTACGTTTAGGTGCAAACTATACGGCCCAAATGCAGTAACAACAAGTACGTTTTGGTGCAAACTATAGAAGATTGAAGGATTCCCCCAGGGGAGGGGCTTTATAGGCAGCAATAGTAAGCGTATATATAGTAGTACCAAAAACAAGAAATTATTTTATGAAAATCAATAAATATTTAATTATATAGAAAAAAGATCATACAATATGACATAATATAACACTTAACAAGTCATAGAGTTGCAAAAAAATTGAAACTGATCCACATAAGTAAACTCTACAAGGCCCTACGCGTTTCGGGGTTTTCCCTTCTTCGGGGGCCGGAGTCTGTGTGGAAACAAATTAGGTTGCATCAGGTTTACATAAACATAGCATCAAAAATATATAACTTTAACAATCGCGTCAGATTTTAATACAGCAAGCATAATAAGTAAAAGATAGACAGAAACACATACCAGTCAAGAGATGGCAACTCAATAAAAACACAGGGTAAAAAAGTCCATGGTGAAAAATTCCTGAAGGGATGGTATACAGGAGTTGGGGAGCAGGCACCGTGCATCCAAGGGAAGCAAACCCCAAGCCAAAAACTGCCAAGCTTAGGAAAGTTGTATAATTCCTAAAATGAAGGACACAATGCAAAAAAGATATATATATCTATGCAAAGTAAAAAATAAAATATAATAAATATAATGGTTCTAGTATATATGTATGTGTCATATCAATTTGTGTCAAGGTCTTAAATAATTGTAAGTTATATACCTGACAACAGGGAGTAACCCATAAGAATGGCCAGCAGGGGTCAGCGGAAGGCACAGCACAATAGATTGTCTCCCTATCCAAAGGAGGTAGTACTTGAAAATGGCCAGAGGGGGTCAGTGAGAAGCACAACACAAGGAGGCTGAAAACGAAGGAAATTTGAAAAAATATAAATAAAACAATTCCTAGGTATGGAGATAAGCAAGGAAGCAAAGGAGTATTGGAGAAGGGAAGGCTGACAGGAACAGACCGTCAGCCAGTGATGTACCTTTTAAATGGATGTGTAGAACCATCGCCGTCAGCCAAGTCAGCCATTCCCATGAGATGGCTGTGTATAAATAGGCAAGGGAGGGGGAGTGGTCACAGGAAGTAGTAAGAGGTATGAAATATCACATGACCAATGATAGTCACATGGGCGGAAGTGTTATGGCAACTGTCAGCAAAGGACGTCCGAGGAATTGGAAAAAAAAAAAAAAAAAAAGAAAGAATCATATGTTAGAGCTGTGCTGCTGGGGATGAAAAAAGGGGTGTGGATTTAAGTTCCCTTACTGGCAAATTTGAGTATCGCTTAAATGAAGGCAGTGGGCAATGAAGGGGTACAGAGAGCAAGCCCGGAGAGGGGAAAAAGTCTAGCAAAGTCCCCTGTCCGAGCAAAATCCCTGTCCAGCGCAAAAATTGACCCAACAATCACAGGGCACATAGTGCCGTGTGACTGGGCCAAAAAAGGGGGCCGCCAACTGAAGGTGGCGGCCTGGGTGCGCCGTGCTTCCCAAGAGGATGAAGGTGCCGGACTCCCCAAGTCAAACCAGGCAAAAAAAAAAAAAAAAAAAAAAAAAAGAACCCTGTGTAATTATAACGAGGAGGCATCTCATATAGAAAAACATGATACCTGAATCTTGTTTGTCCAAGGGAACAAGCAAGAAGGCTTCAAAGAGAAAAGCACAAACACAACAATGAATACAAGAATGACAACAAAACCAAAGCACGTCTAGAAAGCGGCTTATGAAGATAAATAATATGTACAGCAGACAAATATAATTATCATTGTAAACATATGTAACAAAGATGACTGCAACCACCTCACTCTTTTTCACAACCACCCGAAGAGAACCCTTCTAAGAAGGGTCTAAAACTAATCTGTTCGTTTAGACCAGGAAAACTAGTCGCTTCAAGGTCTATGATCCATCGGGTTTCGCGTTGTAATAGGGTTTTGTTCCAGTCACCCCCTCGAGGATTGGGGTGAATCCTATCTAGGATGAGGAATTTAACCCCTGAAAATTGCCCATTGTGATGGAGCAAAATGTGGCGTCCTAGGGGCATATCAGGATTTGCTGAACGCATATTACTGATATGTCGGGCAGCCCGTTTAAAAAAAGGCAGTTTGGTCTTGCCCACATAGAACCTGTTGCATGAGCAAGTGAGTAGATATACTACCCCAGGGGTCTTGCAATTTGCAAAATGGCGTGATCTAAAGGGTCGCCCATTTGGTAGCAGGGCTTCTGGGTCAATGTTGATATATCGACAAATCGAGCAACCACCACATGTGTATGTGCCCTTTCTTTTACAGGGATCTTTCCTGAAGTCTCCCTTAAATTCACTCGTGACTAGTTGGTCCCTGAGGGAGGAAGCCCGTCGATACGTAATAGCTGGTTCTTTGGTGACAAAAGGTCCCAAATTGGGATCAAAAGAAAGTAGATGCCAATATTTTTTAAGGATACCTCTAGTTTGTTGGTGTTGCATGTGATATTTGGTAATTAGTCGTAGAGTATTTCCATCTCTAGTCGACTGTTTTTTTGGTTGGGAGAGTAAGTCTTGTCTAATATGCGCATTAGCACGTTGGAAAGACTTTTTGAGGCATTTCTTGGAGTACCCTCTCAAAAGCAGTCTTTCTCTTAGTGCTGCCGCCTCCAACAGGAATACTTCCTGATTGGAGCAGTTGCGCTTAAGACGTAAGTACTGGCTATACGGTATGGACCTTATTAGAGGTAAAGGGTGGGCACTAGTAGCATGCAATATTGTATTGCCCGCTGTAGGTTTTCTATGAAGCCCTGTGGAGATACTGCCATCCACGGTTTTTCGTAGGATTACATCCAAAAAGGCAATCTGGGTGTCACTTGATGTCATTGTGAATTTTAAGTTCCAGTCGTTGTTGTTCATAATAGACATAAAACTTTGCAATTCATCAATGGTCCCTTCCCATATCACTAGGACATCATCTATGTATCTAAACCAAGCCGACACTAGATGGATGAACGGTTGTATAGATGTACTGGTCAAGAAAGACTTCTCCCACTCCCCCAGGTACAGGTTGGCATACGATGGGGCACAAGATGTCCCCATCGCAACCCCCTGCACCTGGAGGAAATGGGAGCCGTCAAACGAAAACACATTATGGTGGAGAATAAATTCCAAAGCCATTATCAGAAATTCCCCAAGTTTGGGATCAGCTTTAAAAATGGGTAGAAGGATATTGCGAATAGCAGCCAAGCCTAGGGAGTGAGGGATGGAGCTGTAGAGGGCCTCTACGTCAATGGCTACTAGCAACGTATTGGAAGAAGTATGGAGGTGCTCGACTTTTTGCAGTAGGTGAATAGTGTCTTTTATAAAAGACGAAAGACGTTCCACGAATGGCTTCAAATATGAATCCACATATATACTGAGGTTCTCAGTTATGGCACCGTTGCCCGAAACGATTGGTCGACCGGGTGGATCAGTCATATGCTTATGAATTTTGGGAAGACAATAGAAGGTTGGAATTCTTGGGTACTTAATACGGAGGAATTCCCAAGTGTCACGATTAATGACCCCGTGAGAAAAAGCCCCGTCAACCAAAGCATAAAACTCAACTTCAAATTTGCTGACAGCAGTTTTCGAAATAGGTAAGTACCAATCTTTATTGGAAAGAATTTTCAAGCACATGGATTTATATTGTTGGTTAGTCAAAATGACAATATTACCCCTTTGTCGGATGGCTTAATAGTTAATGAATGACAGTCTTTCAATTTTTCCAAAGCATTGTTTTTCTGACGGATGGAGTGAATGGTACTTCGTGAATGATGAAGCTTTTTGATTTCAGCAGTGGTAAGTGCTACAAACGCAGCCAGATTGGAGTTGGTTTGTAACGGTGGAAACTTGTCCGATTTATTTTTTAGAAGGTTGGCCGGTGTTTCTGGGGTGCCCTCCGTATCCAATTCAAATGACATTTCTTCCAGATCATTCATTACATTAGGGTCAGAGATGTCAGCTTCGCCACACAGTGACAGAAGCAGATCCATATCTTCCTTATGTTGTTGCATAGTCCTATACGTGGAGTCGTTCTTTGGTTTAGAGTAAAGGCTTTTTAATAGGAGTTTCCTAGCAAATAGGTTGATATCTTTAATCAATTCAAATGTATCCAGATGAGCTTCGGGACAAAAGGTGAGACCCTTGGCTAATAAGGTCTTCTCGTCTGATGACAGTACATAGTCAGAAAGATTTATGATGTCAAGTCCCTGAGTTGTACCTGATTGATCGTCAGGTACACAATCGTCCCTTAAGGGTTTGTCGATATGTGTGTGACCTGGGGAAAAAACCCAGTATCAATGGTTTCTTTAAGATTGGGTCTTAAACCTTCATGAGTAGTTTGTGTATTGAGTGAGCGAGGGGTCGCAAAGACAGAAAATAATTCGGTCGGTTGTGTAGATTGTTGGTTGGATCTATCAGAACCACCCAATGTATTGGTGAGACCTGATTGTTGTACTAGACGTTTTTTGGTGGTGCTATCGTCCTCGCCCGATAGGGGTCGTTTTGGCTTGTTATTCCTATTCCTGGTGGGGTTTTGTGTGGGAGCATTGCTTGAAACAGTTGATGAGGTCTTATAACCTTTTTTGGGGGGAATTATATTGGTATTGCCCTTAGCAAAATACTTTTGAGAAGAATTGGCCGATTGCCATTTATAGGCTTTTCCTTCCTGGAATGATCGTTTATCTCTCCAAAATTTATTCTCTTTTTTATAAAGGGTTTCTGCTATCACTATGTCAAGTCGACCTTTAATTTTAGTTTCATGGTCCTTGAAGGCTGGAAGAGCCAGGAAGGGTGAAAGTTTTATATATATATCATCGATTTCTTTATTGACTTGGCTTGTTCTAATTTTGTATTCTTCAATAAGGAGTTTCATCATGTTAGCCGAACATTGTTGCAAGTTCTGCTCCCATTTTTTACGGAAGTCGGTGTTTATGTTATCTAGGAGAGGGAAGATCTGAATGCGGAGCCCATAAGGGTTGATATTTTCTTTTAGGTACTTGTCGAAACTTTCGACATGCCAGAAAAGAGCTGCCTTTTTTTCAACTAATCTTCCAAGTTGATTACATAAAGAGGCAAGCTCAGAGTTTTTGGCCTCCCCATTGTGATGACTGGCTGAGTAGCTCAGCATCAGATCGTCCCAGTCCTTACCTTGAAACATAGTAAACTGATAGGTATGTCAATCTATACAAATATGCTACCACTGTCACCGTCAGATGACAGCAAAAAAACGGACAAATAAGATTGAAAAGCAACAAAATAAAGGTGGAGAAAATACGTAATAATAAAAACGTGAGAGAAAAAAGTTTTTGAATAATAAGATAGTCATAAAGTCCCCAACACCAATGGGGATATGTAGGTGCAAACTATACGGCCCAAGTGCAGTAACAACAAGTATGTTTAGGTGCAAACTATACGGCCCAAGTGCAGTAACACCAAGTACGTTTAGGTGAAAACTATACGGTCCATGTGCAATAACACCAAGTACGTTTAGGTGCAAACTATACAGCACACGGGCAATACAACACGTTAGAAGACTGCAGCTAGCACAATCAACTGCCTGACAAATAGCAATAGCTAATCTAGCTCAACTATACAGTGTATAAATAAATGTACAACTCCTGGGATGTATATATATCCTCTACACACTGTACATTTGACTAAACTGACTAGCCTGCCTGCTCTATCTATCTATCTAGTAATAAAGACACTGGGGCTGATTTACCAAGCCTGTGCGCCATGACTCACGGCGTACAAGCAAGAGTAAAAGTGTTTTTGACATTTACTAAAGAGATACGCTGGCAGTGCAGCGTATTTCTTTATTAACTAAAATGCCTAGTGCGCCCAGGAGAGGGCGCATTGAGCACCACTATAGACCTGGCGCACGGCATCTCTAAATGTAAATAGCGGGGATTTGGGTGGGAGTTTATTAGGGGAGGGAGGGGGGTGATGCAGGGGAAGTGTAGTGACATGTGTTTGAGTGTGTGGCGCGGGCCGAATTGAAAGTGAAAGTGACTTTTGAGAACCGATCCCCGTACGCTTGCAAAGTACGTCTGAACCTCGGGAGGTTCATTTGCATACTGGGCATGCGCACAGAGAAATTTCGGGGATTGACGTGCGCCTTGTCAGTACGCCGAGAAAATCTTGGTAAATACCAAGCGGCGTAGCTGTAATTCCTGTGCGTGACGCAGCGCACGGGAATCCCTGAACGGTTTTCAGCCTGTGCTGGCCATGAAGGGGAACTCCGTGCAAAATTTCAAACATGAAACCGGCGCGGGTTCCCCTCCAGGGGTACATTAGGCTCTTCGGCTTGGTCTGGAACGTGAGGGGTTAAACCCACGCCGAAAAAACAGCGTGGGGTTCCCCCCCAGATCCATACCAAGCCCTCATCCCAGGCATGAAGTCTGGCCTGGACAGGAATGGGGGTGGGGACGAGCGAACGCCCCGCCTCCTGAGCCGTACCAGACAGCATGCCCTCGACATGGGGGAGTGTGTGCTTTGGGGGAGGGGGGCACTGCCCCCCTCCCCCAAAGCACTCTTGTCCCCATGTCGATAGGGACAAGAGCCTCTTCCCGACAACCCTGGCCGTTGGTTGTCGGGGTATACGGGTGGGGGCTAAACGGAATCTGGGAGCCCCCTTTAATAAGGGGGCCCCCAGATTCCGGCCCCCCACCCTATGTGATCGTACCCCTACCCATTCACCTGGGGGAAAAGTGTAAAAAAAAACACCACACAGAATAAAATAATTTATTAGTCAGCTCTGGGGGTCTTCTGCCGGGCCCCCCCTTCTTCTTTAAGCTCTTTTACAAGGGGGGGTGAAGGCCCAGTCTTCTCTCTTCCGCCGGGGCCTTGGGCTTTGCCGTTTTCTGCCGGGGGGGCCGCCAACCCACCCCGGTCTTCGCCGATGCCTTCCGCCGGGGCCCCCCAATAAGCTCCTTTACTTCCGGGGGGCCACGGGCTTTGTCGTTTTCTGCCGGGGGCGCCACCCACCCTGGTCTTCGGTATCTTCCGCCAGGGCTTCTCCCTGCTGTCTTCTTCCATTGGATGTTGACACGACAAGGTCCGGAGCTGAAATGCCGACAGAGCGGTGGGCATCAACTTATATTGGCATAGGGCGTGGTCACCGGGTGATGCCACGATGGAGAGAAGCCCTGGCCCCAGCGGAGGAGCCAGGCAGAAGGGGAAGGCACCGGAGAAGCCCGCGGGTGGCGCCCCGCGGCGGAAGACCGCAGAGAGAAGCCCTGGCCCCAGCGGAGGAGCCAGGCAGAAGTGGAAAGCACCAGAGAAGCCCGCGGGTGGCGCTCCGCGGCGGAAGACAGCGGAGAGAAGCCCGGGGGGCTGGCGCTCCCCCGGAAGAAGACAGCTAGAAGCCCGTGGGTGGCGCCCTGCGGCAGAAGACAGCTAGAAGCCCGGAGGGGGCGACACCCCCGGTCTTTTCCGCCGGGCCCCCCCGAATTTAAAAGAGCTTAATGAGGTGGGGGCGACAGCGGTGAAGACCCAGGGTGTTGCCCCCCTTGCAGAAAACAGCCAGAAGCCCGGTGGCTGGAGCACCCCCGGCAGAAGACAGCTAGAAGCCCAGGGGGGCGACACCCCCGGTCTTTTCCGCCGGGCCCCCCAAATGTAAAAGAGCTTAATGGGGTGGGGGCGACGGCGGAGAAGACCGGGGGTGTCGCCCCCCAGCGGAAGACAGCTAGAAGCCCGGGGGGGCGACACCCCCGGTCTTTTCCGCCGGGCCCCCCCCCTGAATGTAAAAGAGCTTAATAGGGTGGGGGCGACGGCGGAGAAGACCGGGGGTTTGGCCCACCGGCGGAAGACAGATAGAAGCCCGGGGCAGGTGCACCCCCGGCAGAAAACGGCGAAGCCCGGGGCCCAATGGGGTGGTGGTGGGGGGCCCCGGAAGAAGACCCCCAGCTGACTAATAAATGAATTTAAAAATGTGTGTGGTGTATTTTTTTACTTAAATTTTTTCCCCCAGGTGAATGGGTAGGGGTACGATGTACCCCATAGTCATTCACATAAGGTGGGGGGCCAGAATCTGGGGGCCACCTTATTAAAGGGGGCTCTCAGATTCTGATAAGCCCCCCGCCCACATACCCCGACAACTAACAGCCAGGGTTGTCGGGAAGAGGCTCTTGTCCCTATCGACATGGGGACAAGAGTGCTTTGGGGTGGGGGGCAGTGCCCCCCTCCCCAAAAGCACACACTCCCCCATGTCGAGGGCATGCGGTCTGGTACGGCTCAGGAGGGGGGGGCGCTCGCTCATCCCCACCCCCATTCCAGTCCGGCCAGACTGCGTGCCTGGGATAAGGGTCTGGATCTGGGGGGGAACCCCACGCCGTTTTTTTGGCGTAGGTTTAACCCCTTACGTTCCAGACCAAATCTAAGGGCCTGTTATACACCTGGAGGTGGACCCCACGCCCTTTTTTTTTTAATTTGGTGTGGAGTTCCCCTTTATCCCGGTCCTGTCAGGGGGGGGAATGCCTGATCGTCTGTTCATACACTGTATGAACAGCGATCTGTCATTTCCCCTAGTCAGTTCCACCCCCTTACAGTTAGAACACACCCAGGGAACATAATTAACCCCTTCCTCGCCCCTAGTGTTAACCCCTTCCCTGCCAGTGACATTTTTATAGTAAGCAATGCATTTTTATAACATTGGTCGCTAGAAAAATGACACTGGTCCCAAAAATGTGTCCGCCATAATGTCGCAGTACTGATAAAAATCGCTGATCGCCGCCATTACTAGTAAAAAAAATATATTAATAAAAAAGCCATAAAACTAACCCCTATTTTGTAGACGCTATAACTTTTGCGCAAAACAATCAAACGCTTATTGCGATTTTTTGGAACCAAAAATATGTCGAAGAATACGTATCGGCCTAAACTGAGGGAAAAGTTTATTTTTAGATAATTTTGGGGATATTTATTAAAGCAAACAGTAAAAAAGATTCCTACTTAAAAAAAAAAAAAATTCGCTCTATTTTTGTTTATAGCAAAACAAAGAAAAAACGCAGAGGTGATCAAATACCACCAGAAAAAAACTATTTGTGGCAAAAAAAAGGACGCCAATTTTGTTTGGGAACCACGTTGCACGACCGCGCAATTGTCAGTTAAAACGACGCAGTGCCAAATCGCAAAAACTGGCCCGGTCATTGACCAGTAATATGGTCTGGGGCTCAAGTGGTTAAAAATTAACAAAACACTAAAGTTAGCCCAATTTTTTGCCATAATGTGAAAGATGATGCTACACCGAGTGAATAGATACCTAACATGTCACGCTTTAATATTGCAAACACTCATGGAATGGCGCCAAACTTCAGTACTTTAAAATTAAAGTATTGCTCTTGCTCTAACGCACGCGTCAATACCTCACATGTGTGGTTTGAACGGTGTTTACATATGTGGGCGGGACTTACGCAAGTCCCGCCCACATATGTTAACATTGTTCAAACCACACATGTGAGGTATTGACACGTGCGTTAGAGCGAGAGCAATACTTTTAGCACTAGACCTCCTCTGTAACTCTAAACTGGTAACCTGAAAAAAAATGTGCGTGTTCGCTTCTGACTGGGAGCTACTAGGGACAGGGGCGTTTTAATTATTATTATTTATTTTTGTTACGTAATAATTCACTAAGACCTCCCCTTCAGGCTGGAAAGCATTAGTTCAGGGGGAAAAAAACACAGTTCTCATGCTTTCAGCAGCCATTGCAGCTTTGGTCTTCCTTGTGAGCTGCTGCACTGAGCATGCTCAAGCACTTAGAAATGTTTTACTTTCTTTTTGTGTGTGAAAATCACTTGGATGTCTCTGAGCATGCTCATAGAGCGTGGGTGGGTTAGTAATTTAAGGACCAGCAGCAAAAAGGATCGCGGTAAAGAGCCAATGGAAGCGGCTCCTTACCACGTGAACGCGGCACGATCACATATAAACAAACCGGCGTCATTGCAGTCACAGATCCATCCATCCCTGCTCAGCCATCCCTGCATTAACCCCTTCCTTCCCTGTGCATTACTCTGCATACCCCCTGCACAATACTCTTCCTTCCCTGCAATACCCCCCTGTGCAATACTCTGCAATACCCCCCTGCGCAATACTCTGCAATACCCCGGCCAGTACTCTGCAGCACCCCCGCGCAATACTCTGCAGCACCCCCTGCGCAATACTCTGCAGCACCCCCTGCGCAATACCCCTGCACAATGCTCTGCAATACTCCCTGCGCAATACTACCTGCGCAATACTCCCTGCGCAATACTCTGCGATCGTTTTTTTTTTTAGGCTTCCCAGCCTAGAGGTGAGATGTGGGGTCTTATTGACCCCATATCTCACTGTAAAGAGGACCTGTCATGCTATATTCCTATTACAGGGGATGTTTACATTCCTTGTAATAGGAATAAAAGTAATCAAAACATTTATTTTTGGGGAAAAACGTGTCAAACTAAAATAAATAAAGTAAAATTAACAATAAAAAAAAATAAAAATCACAGCGCCCCTGTACCCGTGTGCTCATATACAGACGCGACCGCACACGTAAGTCCCGCCCGAATATGAAAACGGTGTTCAAACCACACATGTGAGGTATCGCTGTGAACGTTAGAGCGAGAGCAATCATTTTGGCCCTAGACCTCCTCTCCAACTAAAAAGATGTAACCAGTAAAAACATTTAAAGCATCGACTATGGGGATTTTTAAGTAGCGAAGTTTGGCGCCATTCCACAAGCGTGTGCAATATTGATGGGTGACATGTTGGGTATCTATTTACTCGGCGTAACTTCATCTTTCATATTATGCAAAAACATTGGGCTAACTTTTTTTTTAAAGCACAAAACTGTTTTATTTCCAAAAAAAACGTGTTTGAAAAATTGCTGTGCAAATACCTTGCGCGATAAAAAGTTGCAACGACCGCCATTGTATTCTTTAGGGTCTTTGCTAAAAAAGCATATATAATGTTTTGGGGTTCTATGTAATTTTCTAGCAAATAAATGATGATTTTTCCATGTAGGAGAGAAATGTCAGAATTGGTCTGGGTGTTCCAGAACGCCTGATGGTTCTCCCTGCATGTTGGGCAGAGGCCCAACATGCAGGGAGAACCATCAGGCGTTCTGGAACACCCAGACCAATTCTGACATTTCTCTCCTTGTATGTGGCCACGCGGTGTAAAAGTCTCACACATGTTGTATCGCCATACTCGGGAAGAATAGCAGAATGTGTTTTGGGGTGTAATTTGTGGTATGCATATGCTGTGTGTGAGAAATAACCCGCTAATATGAAAATTTTGTGGGAAAAAAATAAAATAAAAATATCTTGATTTTGCAAAGAATTGTGGAAAAAAAATGACAATTTCAAAAAACTAATTTCTAAATACCTTGGAATGTCTTCTTTCCAAAAAGGGGTCATTTGGGGGGTATTTGTACTTTTTTGGCATGTTAGGGTCTCAAGAAATGAGAGATGCTGTCAGTACATCAGGTGTGATCAAATTGATACATTTTCAGTAATTGGTACCATAGCTTGTAGACCCTATACCTTTCACCCAGACTAAATAATATCCCATTTTTTTTTGTTTTGTTACCAAAGATATGTAGCAGTATACATTTTAGGCCAAATTTATGAAGAAAAATTACTTTTTTGCAAAATTTTATAATAGAAATGAATAAAAATTTATTTTTTTACAAAAATTTTGTTCTTCTTTCATTTATAGCGAAGAAAATAAAAACCGCAGAGGTGATCAAATACCACCAATGGTCTGGTTATTAAGGGGGTTTAAGTGCCCAGTGGTCAAGTGGTTAACATCCAATCCTGTAGAATAATTTGGGGTGTACACAGCAAAATGCAATTTCCATAATGGGAAACTATTTAGATTGATCTGTGTCCCCAACAAAATACATTAGTAAGGTTTTATCCTCACTTCCTGTTTGGCTAGGTGACAGGAAGTGAATGAATTTGAAGTAGAAAGTGACAACATTTGTGAGGTGTCTTCACCCTATTAGGGGTGCAGGCACCCCCCAAAAATTAGCAGATAATACTTATTTGCAAATTAAGAAAATAGTTTAACATTAGGTGGTGTTTGTGGGGGTCCCTAACACACATTCATACATATTAGCAACGCTGTATCCTGGCCTATTGGCATGGTTATATTTTCTTAGGCCTCTCAATAAAACTCTCTGAAATTTATGCTTAAACTAGAACTATAACCAACACTTTTTTTTATTTTCTTTCATTTTGGATAGAGTGAGGGAGGGTTATAAGCCCTGTCAGTTTTTTTTTGTATTATCTGTGTCCAATTGGGGAGATTTGCCTTCACTTCCTGCCCCATAGCCAAACAGGAAGTGAGAGAAAAACTATGCAAATTAAGGGAATCCTGTGCCCCCCCCCCAGAACTAGTGTGTGTGTCCCCTGAAAATTCCTGGGTGGGTCATACAAAAACAGGGTGTGGCCTTGACAGGAAGGGTGGGTCATTTTGAGGTGCAGAAATTTAGTCAGGCCTGGGGCAGCACAAAACCAAAATATACTACTGCATATAATGGGAGAATTTAGACAGAATCCGATTTACAGCATGTTTATAGATTGTGGGAGGAAACCCACGCAGCCACAGGGAGAACATGCAAACTCCAGGCAGATGGTGTCACAGACGGGATTCGAACCAGTGACCCTTTTGCTGCTAGGTGAAAGTGCTATACACTACACCACAGTGCTGAACGAACATGATCGCATGCTTTCCAGCCTTATTGACCCACCTCTCTCCATAAAGAGGACCTGTCACAAACTAGTCCTATTACAAGAGATCTTTACATTCCTTGTAATAGGAAGAAAAGTGAAAAAAAAGGGACAAAAAAGTGCAAAAAGAAAAATATTATGTTAAAAAAATAAAAACGCCCCTGTCCCTAGTAGCTCGCACTCAGAAGCGAACACACATGCAAGTCCCACCCACATATGTAAACGCCGTTCAAACCACACAGGTGAGGTATTGACGCGTCCGTTAGAGCGAGAGAAATACTTTTAGCACTAGACCTCCTCTGTAACTCTAAACTGGTAACCTGAAAAAAACTTAAATTTTAGAAAAAAAATTGCGCAAATACCGTTGGAAATTTAAAAAATAAATGGCGGCCACTTTATTCCCTAGGGTGTCTGCTAATAAAATATATATAATGTTTGGGGGTCCTAAGTAATTTTCAAGGAAGAAAATATAATTGTTACATGAAGGAGAGAAGTGCCAGAATAGGTGCGGTATGGAAGTGGTTAAAGTGCAACAATAAAAGTGAAATATTCCTTTAAATTTCGTACCTGGGGGGGTGTAATGTCAGCATGTGAAAAAGCGCATGTTTCCCGTGGTTAGAACTGTCCCTGCACAAAATTACATTCTGAAGAAAAAAAGCCGGTTAAAACTGACTCGCGGCTATAATGAATTGTCAGCTCCCAGCAATTGTGAGAGATTCATTCATAAAACCCCCCCAAAAAAAAAGCGTGGGGGTCCCCCCAAATTCCATTAGAAGGCTGATATTGATATTAAGGGTAAACCCCGCTGTCAATTTTTTAAAGAAAATGATGTGGGGTTCCCCCCAAATACCCATACCAGGCCCTTCAGGTCTGGTGTGGAATTTAAGGGGAACTCCACGCCAAATAAAAAAAAATGGCGTGGAGTCCCCCCCAAAATCCACACCAGACCCTTATCTGAGCACGTTGACCTGGCCGGCCGCAGAAAAGAGGGGAGGACAGAGTGCGCCCCCCCCCTCCTGAACCGCACCAAGCCACATGCCCTCAACATTGGGAGGGTGCTTTGGGGTCCCCCTGCGCCATCTTTTTGTTGCTTTATCTTTACGCCTGAAAACGCCTTACGTAAACAGCGTATCTTTACTGCGACGGCCGGGCGTACATTTGTGAATAGGCGTATCTCGCTGATTTACATATTCTAGGCATAAATCAGCGTACACGCCCCTAGCAGCCAGCGTAAATAGGTAGCTAAGATACGACGGCTTTGAGCAGATTCTGAGTTACGACGGCGTATCTATTGATACGCCGTCGTAACTCTTTATAAATCTGCCCATTAGCTTCCTCCAGTGAGGCTGGGTAGGAGAAGTTGACCAGAGCATCATTAACCACTTGACCACTGGGCACTTAAACACCCTTAATAACCAGACCAATTTTCAGCTTTTGGTGCTCTCACATTTTGAATGACAATAACTCAGTCATACAACACTACATCCATATGAATTTTTTGTCCTTTTTTTCCCACAAATAGAGATTTCTTTTGGTGGTATTTGATCACCTCTGCGATTTTTAACTTTCTCGCTATAAATGAAAGAATAACGTAAATTTTGTAAAAAAATGAATTTTTCTTACTTTTTCGCAAAATTTTATAATAGAAATTAATTTTTCTTCATAAATTTGGCCTAAAATGTATACTGCTACATATCTTTGGTAAAAAAAAAAAAATTGTGGATAAAATTTAGTCTGGGTGAAAGTTATAGGGCCCTCAAGCTATGGTGCCAATTACTGAAAATGTATCAATTTGATCACATCTGATGTACTGACAGCTTATCTCATTTCTTGAGACCCTAACAAGCCAGTAAAGTACAAATACCCCCCAAATCACCCCTTTTTGGAAAGTAGACATTCCAACGTAGTTAGTAAGAGGCATAGTTAGTTTTTTGAAGTTGTCATTTTTTCCCACAATTCTTTGCAAAATTACGTTTTTTTTTATTTTTATTTTTTTTCACACCAAATTGTCATTATAACAGGGTATTTCTCTCACATGGCATGCACATTCCACAAATGACACCCCAACATATATATTCTGCTGCTCCTCCTGAGTATGGCGATACCACATATGTGAGACTTTTACATAACGCCGCCACATACAGAGGCCCAACACTGAAGTAGCAACTTCAGGCGTTCTAGGAGCATAAATTACACAACTAATCTCTCAACCACCTATTAGGCGCCGTACACACGGCCGAGGTTCTCGCTGAAAATCAGCGAGAACCTCGCTGGAATGCACATTCCAGCGAGGACCTCGGCCGTGTGTACGGTCTCAGCGAGCTTCCCGTCGGGAAGCTCGTCGAGCCGAAAAAGAGAGCACGCTCTCTATTTTCTCGACGGCCCGCCTGGAAGAATGGCTGGTTGCCATTCCCGACGGGCGGGTCGCCGAATCCGACGGCCGGGAGAGAACCTCGACGGGCGGAACGATGTGTTCTGCCCGTCGAGGTTCTCTGCCGTGTGTACGGCACCTCACACTTTTGAAGGCCCTGGAGCACCAGGACAATGGAAACGCCCACAAAGTGACCCCATTTTGGAAAGCTAACACCCCAACGTATAATTTATGAGGCATAATGAGTCTTTTGAACGGTTATTTTTTTTCCAGATGTTTTTGGAATATGTGGAAAAAAAATGAAAACGCATTTTTTTTACACAAAGTTGTCCATTTATAGGATATTTCCAACACATAGCATGTACATGGCAAACAATACACCCCAAAATATATTCTGCTGCTCCTCCCGAGTATGGCGATACCACATGTGTGAGACTTTTACATAACCTGGCCACATAGAGGCCCAACATCCAAGAAGCACCATCAGGTGTTCTAGGGACATAAATTACACATACAATTTCCTTACAATTTTTGAAGGCCCTTCATATTTCTAGCACATAGCATGTACATATCAAGAATTACACCCTAAAATACATTCTGCTGAGTAATAGGTAAAAAAAAAAAAAAAGATTACCTGTGGTTTTAGTAGTGCAATTTTCCACAGGAGGAGAGCCCTGATCCAGGCAGCAGGCAGGGACGTGGTCAGCGACAGTTTGTCCAGGCAGCAGGCAGGAATATTGTCCATAGTCAGTGCAGGCAGGGATACTGTCCATTTATAGTCCAGGGCCAGTGCAAGTAGAAACATTGCCAGCAGTGCCAAAATATTGGTCCTGGTAGTAAGCAGGTACATGGTCCAAGTAGCAGGCCAGGAAAGAATGGGGACAGGGGTAGAGGCTTCTCCCACCCAAATCTCTTTGACGCCTCCGGGCAACCAGACCCTAATCCGGAAATGAGAAAACTAAAAAAATTAGTTTTCTTCATCCAGAAAAACTATTCTGGAGCCCCTCACATATGTGAGACCCCTGTGTTCCCACTAGCATAGCAAGATCAATCCAAGGGGCAGGCAAAAAACGTGGTCAAACAGTCCAGGGTCAGTTCCAGAGCAGGCAGAGGTAGGTACAGTTAAGCGTTAGGCAAAAGCGTGGTCGTATAACAGGCCAGGGTCAGTTCCAGAGCAGGCAGAGGTAGGTACAGTTAAGCGTTAGGCAAAAGCGTGGTCGTATAACAAGCCAGGGTCGGTTCCGGAGAAGGCAGAGATATGTACAGTACAGTGCAGTGGCATAAGGGGTGTGGAGGAAAATGACAAGAAATGAGAACTACCTAATAATTTTGGAGGGTATGGTAACGGCGGAAACATACACCTATACAGAGGCCTGGTTGGGAGGGACAATCGGGACAATAATACACAGTGTCTCTTCTGACTCCTCCTCTGGCGCACACACGGCATTTTTTCTGGCGTCTGTAGCCTCTTTCAGGGGAGGGGGTTTTCTCAGGAAAGTGGCGCTCGTGGAGTCTGCTCACGGAATCAGAGCGAATATTTTCTGGTGGGTTTTCAGGGTACACAAGGGCGGTGATGACTTCTTCTTGGTATTGCAGATAGGATGTGGGGTTTTCTGTCGATTTTTTGTAAATAACATAACTGTTATACATGGCCAAAGTGAAAAGATAAATGGAAACTTTTTTATACCAGTGACGGGATTTTCTTGTGGGAAGGTAGGGTTCAATCATCTGATCGTTGAAGTCCACTCCCCCCATAAACAAATTGTAATCATATATGCATGTTGGTTTTTGGATTGGGCCTTTTTTTTGGGGAACTTCCACGTAGGTGTCATCGTGGATTGTGGAAAGCATGTGGACATTTCGTTTGTCCCTCCACCTGACAGCCAATAGCTCCTGGTTTCTCAATGATGCCGACTCCCCTCGTTTGAGCTTTTCATTGACCAGTTTTTGAGGAAAGCCCTTTCGATTGGCTCTTACTGTGCCACATGCTGGGGTGTCCCTCAGGTAGAGATTGCGAAACAGGGGCAGGCTGGTGTAGAAATTGTCCACATAAAGGTGGTATCCTTTCCCAAGTAGTGGATAAATCAGATCCCAGACCACTTTTCCACTTGTTCCGATGTATTCGGGGCATTCGGGAGGATGCAGTTGGGAGTCCTTCCCTTCATATACCAGGAAGGAGTAGAGGTACCCCGTGACTCGGTCACATAATTTATACATTTTCACCCCATATCGGGCCCTTTTGCTGGGGATGAACTGTTTGATGCCCAGCCTGCCGGAGAATTTGACCAGGGACTCATCTATGGAGATATTCTGTTCGGGGATATATAATTGGGGGAATTTTTCAGAGAAATAATTTAGGAGTGGCCGAATTTTAAATAGTTTGTCGAAAGCTGGGTCATTACGGGGAGGGCACTGGGTGTTGTCATTAAAGTGTAGGAACCGTAAAATCATGAAGTATCGGGATCTGGGCATACGGGATGAGAAGACTGGCATGTGATGGATGGCTTTGGTAGACCAATAGGAGTATGATTGTTTTTTTTTTGAGAGACCCATATTCAGAGTTAGGCCCAAGAAAATTTGGAATTCCTCTACGGTGAGTTCTCTCCACATAAAGGGGCGGGCATAGCTGGAACCAGGGTTGCTTTCAATGAACTGCTGTGCGTAGAGGTTGCACCGGGCCACAATAGATGATAAAAATTCTTCAGTGAAAAATAAATGAAAAAAATCGAGAGTGGAAAATTTTTCGGTGTTCACCTGGACACCTGGCTGGGCGGTGAAAGGGGGGATATTTGCTGATCCAGAATTAGGGGGAAGCCACATGGGGTTTTGAAGGCCATAGGGAAGGCTGGCATGGCCCTGATCCCTTTGGGGCTGAGATGACATCCTACTGGTGCCTGGCCTTGAGGTGGACGGCACTGCTCTTGAGGTGGACGGCACTGCTCTTGAGGTGGGCGGCACTGCTCTTGAGGTGGGCGGCACTGCTCTTGAGGTGGGCGGCACTGATCTTGTGGTGGGCGGCACTGCTCTTGAGGTGGGCGGCACTGTGCTTGAGGTGGACGGTGCTCTGCTGGTAGTAGGCTGCTGGCTTTTTTTAAGGGGCATACATTCCTCTTCCGATTCTGTATCAGAACCACTGCTTATAACGGGTTCATAGTCTGAACCGGACTCGGAGAGCTCCCCGCTGCTCTCATCGTCATGGATAGGCGTTGGTAGGCCTCCTCGGTAGAAAAAAACCTTTTTGCCATACTGGTGGCAGGTGGCACTGATGGGCACAGGTGGCACTGATGGGCACAGGTGGCACTGATGGGCACAGGTGGCACTGTAGTGGCACTGGTGTGGTTCTGCTTGTACAGGTGGCACTGGTGGGCACAGGCGGCACTGGTGGGCACAGGCGGCACTGGTGGGCACAGGCGGCACTGATGGGCACAGGCGGCACTGATGGGGCACAGGCGGCACTGATGGGGCTCTGGTGTGGCTCTGGTAGCACTAATTAGCGCACAGGCTTTACTCGTGGGCACAGGCGGCTCTCGTGGGCACAGGCGGCTCTCGTGGGCACAGGCGGCTCTCGTGGGCACTGATTTGACGCAGATAAGCACTGGTGGGGGCAGGTGGCACTGATGGGCACAGGTGTGGCACTGATGAGCACAGGTGTGGACTGTAGTGGCACTGAGGTGGTACAGGTGGCACTGAGGTGGTACAGGTGGCACAGAGGTGGTACAGGTGGCACAGAGGTGGTACAGGTGGCACAGATGGCACTTTGGGGCACAGATGGCACTTTGGGGCACAGATGGCACTGATGTGGCACTTTGATGCACTTTAGGGAACAGATGTGGCACCTTTGGGCAAAGATGTGGCACTTTGGGGGACTTTGGGGCACAGATATGGCACTGCTGGGCACTGCACAATTGCTATCACTCACTGTTGGGGGTCACAAATCACTCTCCTCTCCTCTCACGCTGGATCGGTGTGAGGAGACTCAGGAGAGGAGAGTGATAAACTTCAAATGTCCCTGTTTGTTTACATTTCAGATCGCTCCGTTATTGGACGGAGCGATCACATGGTAAACGGCCGCTGTCATTGGCCGTTTACCGAGATCTGTGTTGCTACGGGTCCCCTGGACCCGGCGTGCACGGAAGTCCCGGCGTGCGCGCGCGCCAGGAGCGCGCGCAGGAACCATTCCCTTCCAATGACGCGGATTGTTTACATTTCGGATCGCTCCGTCATTGGACGGAGCGATCACGTGGTAAACGGCCGCTGTCATTGGCCGTTTACCCCGATCCGTGTTGCTACGGGTCCCGTGGACCCGGCGCGCACGGAAGTCCCCGTGTGCGCGCGCCAGGAGCGCGCGCAGGAACGATTCTCTAGGAGGCCGTTAATTAACGGCTACTTAGAGATGAGCAACCGCCCTAAAGCCGTACTTTCGGCATAGGGCGGTTGCAAAGTGGTTAATTGCATCTGAAAGGCCTATTCTTAACTGGCTGTGGAGAGCTGCATCATTCCAGCCAGATTCTGGGGCCCACCTGCGAAACTCTGAGCAATACATTTCAGCTGTGGTAGTTCCTTGCAAGATTTGTAGAAAACATTTCACAGCAAAAAATCAGATGAAAAAGCTGATGCGTAAGCTATGAATGAGCACTGTATGATAGTGTGAAACAGGTCAGGATTTTCATCTGATTTTTTGCTGTGACATGTTTGTTTTGTGACCAGTTTTATTAAAAAGGAACAACATTGTTTTTGGAGTGCGGCCGTCCTAGTTTTTCTCTACAAATCTTGCATATCATTGCAGCGCCGGCTCCCAAGTGTTTGGATTCAGCCATCTAGTTCTCTGGGACTTTGGAGCGGTTAAACTCTTTTTCTCACCATACTGTGGTAGTTCCTTGCTTTGAGTTACGCAGGGTTGATTCTGCAGTAGCAGCATGACCTGGATCATCATATAGCAACCCAAGGGCTTCAAAGAAGGCATCTACTGTTAGCAGGGCTGGATGGTTTGGTTCCAGCTTAAAGGGGTCATCCTGTAGTAGAGAGAGATACAGGCATACTCCACATTTAAGTACACAATGGGGTTTATTTACTATAGCTGGAAAGTGCAAAATCAGGCTCACTTCTGCATAGAAACCAAAGAGCTTCCAGGTTTTATTACCAAAGCTTAATTGAACAAGCTCATTAGTTTCTATGCAGAAGTGAGTCTGATTTTGCACTTTCCAGCTTTAGTAAATAAACCCCATTGTGTACAAAAAAGTGGGGTATGCCTGTAATGATTTTAAAGCCAGACGAGAATGGCCTTAACTTGAAATATAATTTGCAGCTGTTTTTAAAGTTGCAAAACCCTTTACAGTCACCAGAAAACCAGTCAGGCAAAGGAATTTTTGGTTCAGATGGAGTTTTTGTAGCGGTGGTAGTAGAAGGGAATTTTACCTTGGTGAGCTCTGTGGCCATTTCCTGAACTTGGTGGGATAAACGGCAAAGTTTCTGTGCAAACAACCGAGTCTGCTCAGGATCCATGATAGGTTTTCCTTTTTATGTATGGCTAGTGATAATGTCAGGCTAGGAGTAGATGACAGGTAACAGTTCAGGTGTGCTCAGTGGCGGCTGGTGCTCAAAATTTTTGGGGGGGCGCAAACGAAAAAAAAAATATTGCAGCCTCACTGTGCCCATCACATGCAGCCACTGTGCCATGCCACCAAATGTAGCCACTGTGCCATGCCACCAAATGCAGCCACTGTGCCATCAATTGTCACCACTGTGCCATGCCATCAAATGCAGCCACTGTGCCATCAATTGTCACCACTGTGCCATGCCATCAAATGCAGCTACTGTGCCCATCAATTGTCACCAATGTGCCATGCCATCATATGCAGTCACTGTGCCATCAATTGTCACCAATGTGCTATGCCATCATTTGCAGTCACTGTGCCATCAATTGTCACCACTTGTGTCACTAATTGTGTCATGCCATCAAACGCTACCACTGTGCCATCAATTGTCACCAATGTGCCATGCCATCAAAAGCAGCTACTGTGCCCATCAATTGTCACCACTGTGCCATGCCATCAAATGCAGTCACTGTGCAATCAATTGTCACCACTGTGCCATGCCATCAAACGCCACCACTGTGCCATCAATTGTCACCACTGTGCCATGCCATCAAACGCAGTCACTGTGCCATCAATTGTCACCTCTCTGCCATGCCATCAAATGCAGTCACTGTGCCATCAATTGTCACCTCTCTGCCATGCCATCATATTCAGTCACTGTGCCATCAATTGTCACCACTGTGCCCGGCCTGTGCTCATTGTTGCCTCTGTGCCCCATGATGCCAATGTGCCCCATGCTTCTACTGTGCCCCATGCTGCCACTGTGCCCCATGCTGCCACTGTGCCCCATGCTGCCACTGTGCCCCATGCTGCCCCTTTCCCTGTAAAAAAATCACTTACCTGACGCTTCCATGTCCTCCCTCGATGTCTTCTGCCGCCCTGGAGAAGCTTCAGCCAATCAGGTTCCTGAAAACCAGAATCCGGGAACCTGATTGGCTGAAACGGCTGTCAGTCTAATGCAAGGACCGCAGATTGTCTGCGCTCCGAGCATAGACTTCCGAGAGCCGGAGGGCGGGACTGGAAAAGCCTATCAGAGCCACTGGCTTTGATAGGCAGTTCCCCTCAGCCAACCAGCTGTCGCTATTCGGGTAACCGGCGTCCCATGTCCGGTTATACGAATAGACCAGGCAGCTGGCAACAGTAACACACGTCCAATGCATAGCATTGAACGTGTGTTACTTGCGAGAGGGGGTGGCGCTGCAGCGCCCTCTATAGACGGCCGCCAGAACTTCGGCTAAAATGTCAAAATGACATTTTAGCCGAATAAAAGTTCTTAAAGGGCCCGTTTTTTTTTTGTGACTGCGGGAGGGGGGGCGGCGCCCGTGCGCCCATATGGGCGGGCCGCCACTGGGTGTGCTTATTATGCAAAGAGTTCAAGAACACATGCCATGAGCAGGTCTAAGCAGAGCAGGTCAGCTGGGGCTTGTAGTTCACCGCTGCAGATGAAGGTAGATGTTAGCTGGTGCTTGTAGTTCACCGCTGCAGATGAACATAGATGTTGGCTGGTGATTGTAGTTCACCACTGCAGATGAAGGTACTACAGTAGAATCAGGCAAAGCGTAGTCTAGGGAAGCTGGGTCATACACAGGTAGATCAGAGTCCAAACGGTACCGAATCAGAAGCGAGCAAGCAGGGTCAAACAAGCCGGGTCATACACGAAATACAAAATAAAGGGAAATGTTTGGACAGCCGCACTCCAAAAAATATTGCTTTTTATTGTAAAAATAGGATTACAGGATACATGCCACAGCAATACACAGAGCAAATATCAGCTGGATCAAACAGTGGCACGCAAAGCTAACAACTCTATCACGAGCACTGATTGAGTGCTGATACAGCTGATTTAAGGTGAGCTGGCCAATCACTGTTGTTTCCAAGGCAAAGGCTGTCAGGTGAGTTGTGCTGGGTCCTAAAAGGATCCTAGTACTGACACCATGGCCTTCAGGAATCCTCAGAGACTCTGTCCAAAATTCATATTTCCTCTGGACATACCTATGCCATGAATCTCCATAAAATTCTAAGGGCTCCCCAATCCCTAAAGTCTTCTGTATTTGGATGGGCTGCACAGGAACAGCCAGTCATAAGAAGATTTTGATGAAGACTATATAGATCCTCAGTTGTCTGATTCATGTAAGTATGTGGTTGGGGAGTGGGGAAGGGGGGGATTATTTTAGGTCAGGAGTATGGTTGAGCGAACCCGAACTGTAAAGTACAGGTTCGGTACGGACTTTGGGTTTTTTTTGTACCCGAACCCGAATAATTGGAAAAAGTTTGGGTTCGGGTTCGGAGTTCGGCTATGTTATGGCGCGCTGCACGGCAGCCAATCGCCATTTGTTTTACTACTGTGACTGGGAAGTGATCACAGCCATGCCTACTAATGGCATGACTGTGATTGGCCAGTGCAGCATGTGACCCAGCATGTGACCAGCCTCTATATCTGATAGAGGCACACAGCACAGATCGTCACTCTGCTGTAGCTAGTGTAGGGAGAGGCTGCTGCTGATTGAGGGACAGAGTTAGTTAGGTTTATCCTGCTTTATTGTGCTTTAGCTAGGTTAGGGACAGGCTGCTGCTGATTGAGGGACAGTGTCAGATACGTTTATCCAGCTTTAAAAATCAACAACAGCACTGTTTATTTCTGTCAGATCTGCATCTTATAGTTTAGGGACAGGTTCCAGCTATTTTCTATAGGGACAGCAATATTTAGGTGACTCTCTGCCTATTTCACCAGCACTGCACCTGTCACCTGTGATATACTGTGTGTGTCCAGTACATTGTTTAGGCCCAGGTTCCTGCTATCTACTATAGGGACTAGAAATATATAGGTGACTCTCTGCCTATTTCACCAGCACTGCGCCTGTCACCTGTCATATACTGTGTGTGTGTCCAGTACATTGTTTAGGCCCAGGTTCCTGCTATCTCCTATAGGGACTAGAAATATTTAGGTGACTCTCTGTATATTTCACCAGCACTGCACCTGTCACCTGTCATATACTGTGTGTGTCCAGTACATTGTTTAGGGAGAGGTTCCAGCTATCTCCTATAGGGACAGAAATATATAGGTGACTCTCTGTATATTTCACCAGCACTGCACCTCTCACCTGTGATATACTGTGTGTGTCCAGTATATTGCTTAGGCCCAGGTTCCTGCTATCTCCTATAGAGATTATAAATATATAGGTGACTATCTGCCTATTTCACCAGCACTGCACCTCTCACCTGCGATATACTGTGCGTGTCCAGTATATTGTTTAGGCCCAGGTTCCTGCTATCTCCTATAGGGACTAGAAATATATAGGTGACTCTATATATTTCACCAACACTGCACCTCTCACCTGTGATATACTGTGTGTGTCCAGTATATTGTTTAGGCCCAGGTTCCTGCTATCCCCTATAGCAGGGATGTCCACACTTTTTTCAAAGAAGGCCAGATTTGATAAAGTGTACATGCAGGAGGGCCGACTATTTTGCCTGACATTCTTTGAACCATTAAAATTTGGTCTAAGTGTGTTCGTCTGAGCACCAATAAACGGCCCAACAAGAATTCTCTTGCCTTTGTGGCTGTGTGTGGTGAAGAGATGAGCTTTGGAGTGTTATTTGCATATACCGTATATATTTCTTTTGTGGCCACAATGAATCCCAGAGCGCTGCTCAGGAGTAAGGGCTTGGGCGTTTTATTTGGATATACCATATTTATCGGCGTATAACATGCACAGGCTTACCATTGCCATGAATGCAGTCTCACCATTGCAACCAATGCAGCCTCACCATTGCAACCTCACATGTGCCATGAATGCAGCCTTACCATTGCCATCAGTGCAGCCTGATCGATGCCCATCTGCAGCCTCGGAGGGCAGAGGGAGGGGGGCGGGACGAGTGCCGACAGATTACAAACAGGAGAATCTCTTGTTTACTCTGTGGCCTCTTTAATACAAAGTCCCGCCTCCTATAATAGACAGAACAGTCGTCCAATGGCATCCCGGGAGACGAGACTTCCAATACAGACGCTGCTGAGTAAACGGGAGATTCTCTTCATGTAATCTGACGGCGCTTGTCCTGTCCCCTCCAAGGCAGCGCCGACAAATACAGAATATATCTTTTGTGGTCCTGGGGGCCACAAACAATATATATATCCAAATCCCCAGGGGGGCCATATTAAATCAACAGGGTGGCCGCATTTGGCCCGCTGGCCGGACTTTGGACATGCCTGCCCTATAGGGACTAGAAATATATAGGTGGCTCTCTGTATTGTTCACCAGCACTGCACCTGTCAACTGTGATATACTGTGTGTGTCCAGTACATTGTTTAGGCCCAGGTTCCTGCTATCTCCTATAGGGACTAGAAATATATAGGTGACTCTCTGTATATTTCACCAGCACTGTACCTCTCACTTGTGATATACTGTGTGTGTCCAGTATATTGTTTAGGCCCAGGTTCCTGCTATCTCCTATAGGGACTAGAAATATATAGGTGACTCTCTGTCTATTTCACCCGCACTGCACCTCTCACCTGTGATATACTGTGTGTGTCCAGTATATTGTTTAGGCCCAGGTTCCTGCTATCTCCTATAGGGATAGGGTGACCACAACTCCAAACTGCCATTCAGGGACACCCCCCCCCCCCCCAAAAAAGGTGATTTTGGAGAAAAAAATAAGACTTTTGGGGCAGTTGTTGCACAAAGCGCGTCGTGGGGAACAGTGGACAGGTCTTAAATTGCGCTAAATATTGGCTTAAAGGGGGTGTTATTAAAGAGAGTTTGGGATGACTTATATAGTGCAGAATGTGGTAATGTTAAATACGGAATGCAGAGTGTATGGCGGGGGTAATATGTACATAGTGGGGTGGATAAGGGGACAGTGTGACAGTGGGATGGATAAAGGGACAGTTAGTGTAAACGGAGGGACAGTAGGGTGGACGGAGGGACAGTAGGGTGGACGGAGGGACAGTAGGGTGGACAGAGGGACAGTGGGGTGGACGGAGGGACAGTGGGGTGGATGTAGGGACAATGGGGTGGATGTAGGGATAGAAGGACAGTGGGGTGGACAGAGGGACAGTGAGGTGGACAGAGGGACAGTGGGGTGGATGTAGGGATAGAAGGACAGTGGGGTGGACAGAGGGACAGTGGGGTGGACAGAGGGACAGTGGGGTGGATAGAAGGACAGTGGGGTGGATAGAAGGACAGTGGGGTGGATAGAAGGACAGTGGGGTGGATAGAAGGACAGTGGGGTGGATGTAGGGATAGAAGGACAGTGGGGTGGACAGAGGGACAGTGGGGTGGACAGAGGGACAGTGGGGTGGACAGAGGGACAGTGGGGTGGACAGAGGGACAGTGGGGTGGATAGAAGGACAGTGGGGTGGATAGAAGGACAGTGGGGTGGATGGAGGGATAGAAGGACAGTGAGGTGAATAAAAGGACAGTGGGTGGATAGAGGGACAGTGGGGTGGATGGAGGGATAGAAGGACAGTGAGGTGAATAAAAGGACAGTGGGGTGGATAGAGGGACAGTGGGGTGGATAGAGGGACAGTGGGGTAGATAGAGGGACAGTGGGGTAGATAGAGGGACAGTGGGGTAGATAGAGGGACAGTGGGGTGGATGGGGGGACAATGGGTTGGATGGAGGGACAGTGGGGTGGATAGAGAGACAGCGGGATAAAGGGACAGTGGGGTGGATGGAAGGATAATGGGACAGTGGGGTGGATGGAGGGATAGAGGGACAGTGGGGTGGATGGAGGAACAGTGGGGTGGATGGAAGGACAGTGGGGAGAATAGAGGGACAGTGGCGTGGATGGGGGGACAGTGGGGTGGATGGGGGGACAGTGGGGTGGATGGGGGGCAGTGGGGTGAATAGAGGGACAGTGGGGTGGATGGGTGGATAGAGGGACAATGGGGTGGATGAAGGGACAGTGGGATGGATGGAGGGACAGTGGTGCTCAGTGATAGGATGTACACATACCTCTCTCCTGCTGTCACATTCTGCTGTGGGTTGTACTATAGCAGGGGTGGCAGTGGAGGGCAGTATAATAGGAGGGGTGGCAGACTGGCAGTGGAGGGCAGTATAATAGGAGGGGTAAAAGTGGAGGGCAGACAGTATGTTGGGAGGGGGTAAAAGTGGAGGGCAGTATAATGTACAGCATGACTGGAGGTGTGCAGTGTATGGGACGGAGTGACCATGAGTCAGTCTCAGTCAGGGCAGTGCAGGGAGCATTTAGCTTACCTTTTTTTAGCGCAGGAACAGCCATCAGGGAAGAGGCGGAGTCAGGGGCAGAGTAGGGGCGGAGTCGGGGGCGGAGCTTAGGCGCGAGGAGGAATCCTCCACTGGCTCGCTCAGAATGCTGGGGCTCGACTCTCCTCCTCGTCGTGATGTCACTGGTTGTTAGACGCTAATCGGGCTATGCCCTAGCAACCAGTTGTTTTGGCAGTGAGCCAGGCAGCGTCTGGGGGGGAAATCAAGCGATCTCGCCGGACAGAACTAGCCCAGCGGGCAGTGAGGGACAGTGGCAATGCGGCAATTCCGGGACAATGTATTGTCCCGGATCGAAGGTGCCCGGGACTAGGGACAAAGTGATCAATTACGGGACAATCCCGGGCAGTCCGGGACACGTGGTCACCCTATATAGGGACTAGAAATATATAGGTGACTCTGTATATTTCACCAGCACTGCACCTCTCACCTGTGATATACTGTGTGTGTCCAGTATATTGTTTAGGCCCAGGTTCCTGCTATCTCCTATAAGGACTAGAAATATATAGGTGACTTTCTGTATATTTCACCAGCACTGCACCTCTCACCTGTGATATACTGTGTGTGTCCAGTATATTGTTTAGGCCCAGGTTCCTGCTATCTCCTATAGGGACTAGAAATATATAGGTGACTCTCTGTATATTTCACCAGCACTGCACCTGTCAACTGTGATATACTGTGTGTGTCCAGTACATTGTTTAGGCCCAGGTTCCTGCTATCTCCTATAGGGACTAGAAATATATAGGTGACTCTCTGCCTATTTCACCAGCACTGCACCGGTCACCTGTCATATACTGTGTGTGTCCAGTATATTGTTTAGGCCCAGGCTCCTGCTATCTCCTATAGGGACTAGAAATATATAGGTGACTCTGTATATTTCACCAGCACTGCACCTCTCACCTGTGATATACTGTGTGTGTCCAGTATATTGTTTAGGCCCAGGTTCCTGCTATCTCCTATGGGGACTAGAAATATATAGGTGACTCTCTGTATTTTTCACCAGAACTGCACCTCTCACCTGTGATATACTGTGTGTGTCCAGTATATTGTTTAGGCCCAGGTTCCTGCGATCTCCTATAGGGACTATAAATATATAGGTGACTCTCTGTATATTTAACCAGCACTGCACCTCTCTCCTGTGATATACTGTGTGTGTCCAGTATATTGTTTAGGCCCAGGTTCCTGCTATCTCCTATAGGGACTGGAAATATATAGGTGACTCTCTGCCTATTTCACCAGCACTGCACCGGTCACCTGTGATATACTGTGTGTGTCCAGTACATTGTTTAGGCCCAGGTTCCTGCTATCTCCTATAGTGACTAGAAATATATAGGTGACTCTCTGTATATTTCACCAGCACTGCACCTGTCAACTGTGATATACTGTCTGTCCAGTACATTGTTTAGGGCTAGGTTCCTGCTTCTTGCTATAGGGAAAGAATTATATAGGTGAATCTCTGTACATTACATAATATTTCACTATTGTTGTATTTAAAAAACACCCATTTAGGGCAAGATCCTACATTTGCGAGTCACAGGCACAAGTGAAACACCTTTCTCAGGTGTGAGTAGGCAACAGAGCCTGCAGTGGTATTTGTTTGGGCCTAATCCAGCTCTACGGATGTTGAGGCCAGGAGCAGAACAGGTGGTAGTAGATTGGGTTGCTGGCAGTGCCTCCAGTTCCTTTACATTGTCTCCCAACCAGTCTTGTGCTGAAAGTTCAGAGTTGGCGCCTGCAGCCGATGTCCACCATCAGTCTTTCACCTCACCCCCTTGCAAATCAGCCAAGCACTCTGAGCCCCAAATCATGCAGCAGTCTCTTCTGCTTTTTAAAGAGTCTGTTAGCATGTGTTCCCAGGGCCATCCACCTAGCCCAGCCCCAGAAGTGGAAGAGATTGAGTGCACCGATTCCCAACCACTTATATTTCAGGATAAGTACACGTCTTGGATGATGATGAAACACAGTTGCCAAGTGCTGGTGCTCTTGCAATTGTGCAGACCGACAAGGAGGGCAGTGGTGAAGACTGGGAGGAAGATGATGTGGAGGACGATAAGGTGCTCGATCCGACATGGAATCAACCTCATGCAGGTGACCCATGTAGTTCCGAGGAAGAGGCGGTGGTCGCACAGAGCCACCAGCACAGCAGAAGAGGGGGCAGGGTGCCAAAGCAGAGCGTCCGTCCCCTAGACAGTATACCTGCTACTGCCCAAAGCAGCAAGGGACCGAGCACACCAAAGCCAGGTCCAAGGAGGTCCATAGTGTGGCAGTTCTTCACACAGTGTGCTGATGACAAGACACGAGTGGTTTGCATGTTGTGCAATCAGAGGCTGAAGGGAGGCATAAACGTTCTCAACCTGAGCACAACCTGCATGACCAGGCATCTAAGTGCAAAGCACGAGCTGCAGTGGAGTAGACACCTCAAAAACCAAGAAAGGTCTCTGGCTCCTCCTGCTTCCTCTTCTGCATCAGTCTCGGGCCTCTCGGCCTCTTCATCTACCTCTGTAGTGACAGTGCCACCTGTCACCCCTCAATTAGAGGACCGGCAAGCAACACTACCACCTGGGTCACCAAACATCTCCACAATGTCCCATGGAAGCATTCAGCTCTCTATCTCCCAAACACTGGAGCGGAAGAGGAAGTACCCCCCTACCCACCTGTGATCCCTGGCCCTGAATGCCAGCTTTTTAAAATGACTGGCCTTTGAAATGCTGGCATTCCGTCTGGTGGAGATGCAGAGTTTTAAAAGCCTGATGGCATTGGCTGTCCCACAGTACGTCGTGCCCAGCCGCCACTACTTTTTCAGGCGAGCCATCCCTTCCCTGCACAACCAAGTGGGGGACAAAATCAGGTGTGCACTGCGCAACGCCATCTGTGCCAAGGTCCACCTAACTACGGATACGTGGACAAGTAAGCACGGTCAGGGACATTATATCTCCCTAACAGCGCACTGGGTAAATGCAGTGGCGGCTGGGCCTGAGGCGCATAGCAGTTTGGCGCATGTCCTTCCACCACCGAGGATTGCAGGGCGCTTCAGTTTGCCTCCTGTTCCTAACTCCTCCTACTCCGCTTCCTCATCCTCTACCGCCTCCTCATCCAGTCATCGTAACAAATGCACCACCAACTTCAGCACAGCCATGGGTAAACGCCAGCAGGCAGTTTTAAAACTTTCATGTTTGGGGGAAAAACCACACACCGCGCAGGAGTTGTTGAGGGACATGGAACAACAGACCGATGAGTGGTTGGCGTCAGTGAGCCTCAAGCCAGGCCTGGTGGTGTGCGATAACGGGCGAAATCTCGTAGCAGCTCTGAGCCTAGCCGGTTTGACGCACATCCCTTGCCTGGCGCATGTGCTGAATTTGGTGGTGCAGAGGTTCCTGAAAACTTACCCAGATCTGCCACAGCTGCTGCAGAAAGTGCGGGCCGTCTGTGCGCACTTTCGGCGTTCTCACCCTGCTGCTGCTCGCCTGTCAGTGCTGCAGCGTAACTTCGGTCTTCCCGCTCACCGCCTCATATGTGATGTGCCCACAAGGTGGAACTTTACCTTGCACATTCTGGCCAGACTGTGCGAGCAGCAGCAGGCGATAGTGGAGTTTCAGCTGCAGCATGCACGCGTGAGTCGCTCTGCGGAACAGAACCACTTCACCACCAATAACTGGGCCTCCATGCGAGACCTGTGTGCCTTGTTGCGCTGTTTTGAGTACTCCACCAACATGGCCAGTGCTGATGACGCCTCTCTCAGCGTGACTATCCCAGTTCTATGCCTCCTTGAAAAAATGATACCGGCGATGATGGAAGAGGATGTGGCACAGGAGGAGGAGGAAGGGGAATCGGGTTCATTTCTAAGGCTTTCAGGGCAGTCATTCACAAGTGACTCTGAGGGTGGGTTTGTGCACCAACAAAGGCCAGGTACACAATTCTCCAGCAGTTCTGGAGGATATTGCGGTGGAGGATGAGGAGGAGGAAGACATTGAGGAGGAGAAGGAGGAGGAACCATGTTCACAGCAGGATGGCATCCAGACCAGCTCATGGCCATCACTGGTGCATGGCTGGGGGGATACAGAGGACACAGATGATACACCTCCCACAGAGGACAGCTTTTCGTTGCCTCTGGGCAGCCTGGCACACATTTTGACAGGTGCTGATTACTGGGTGGCCACGCTGCTGGATCCCCGTTACAAGGACAATTTACTGTCCTTAATTCCCTCACTGGAGCGTGAACGCAAGATGCGCAAGTACAAGCTCACGCTGGTAGACGCACTGCTGGTGCAATTCCCACCTGGCAGCGGAGGCACAGTGGAAGCACAAGGCGAAGGCAGAGGAGGAGGAAGAGGTCACCAACGCAGCAGGGGCACCACCAGCACCTCAGAAGGCAGGGTTAGCATGGCCGAAATGTGGAAAAGCTTTGTCAGCACGCCACAACAAACAGCACCACCAGCTGATATGGAACGTTTTAGCAGGAGGCAGCATTTCAGCAACATGGTGGAGCAGTATGTGTGCACACGCCTACACGTACTGAATGACGGCTATGCCCCCTTAAACTTCTGGGTCTCCAAATTGGGCACATGGCCTGAGCTTGCCCTTTACGCCTTGGAGGTGCTGGCCTGCCCTGCAACCAGTGTATTGTCTGAACGTGTATTTAGCACGGCAGGGGGCGTTATCACAGACAAGCGCAGCCGCCTGTCCAGAGCCAATGTGGACAAGCTCACATTCATTAAAATGAACCAGGCATGGATCCCGGAGGACTTGTCCGTACCTTGTGCAGAATAGACACCGGGCCGGCCTTACCCAGCCATTGTTTTTTTTTTGATCTTTCTAGGGTTGCCATCTCATCCCTTTAAAAACAAAAACATATTAATTACACAGGTTCTCTGGCTGATTAAGGTGCTGCTAATTAAACTCACTTGGTGCCTTATCAACAGTAAATTAGCCCCAGAACCTGTGTAATTACTCTGTGTTCAGGTTTAACCACTTGCCTACTGTGCACCTACACCCCCTTCCTGCCCAGACAAAATTTTAGCTTCCGGCACTGCGTCGCTTTAACTGACAATTGCGCGGTCGTGCGACGTGGCTCCCAAACAAAATTGGCGTCCTTTTTTCCCCACAAATAGAGCTTTCTTTTGGTGGTATTTAATCGCCCGTGCGGTTTTTATTTTTTGCGCTATAAACAAAAAAATAGCGACAATTTTGAAAAAAGACACAATATTTTTTGCTTTTTGCTATAATAAATATCCCATTTAAAAAAAAAAAATAAACATTTTTTATCTCAGTTTAGGCCGATACGTATTCTTCTACATATTTTTGGTAAAAAATAAAATCGCAATAACCGTATAGTGACTGGTTTGCGCAAAAGTTATATTGCCTACAAAATACGGGACACAATTATGATTTTTTTTTATTTATATTTTTACTAGGAATGGCGGCAATCCATTCCTAGTAAAAATATAAATAAAAAAAAATCATAATTGTGTCCCGTATTTTGTAGGCAATATAACTTTTGCGCAAACCAGTCACTATACGGTTATTGCGATTTTATTTTTTACATTTTTTTACCAAAAATATGTAGAAGAATACGTATCGGCCTAAACTGAGATAAAAAATGTTTTTCTGGGATTTTTTTCCGGGACTGGGACATTATAGCGGACACATCGGACACTTTTGACACATTTTTGGGACCATTTACATTTATACAGTGAAGAATGCTATAAATATGCATTGATAACTGTATAAATGTAACTGGCAGGGAAGGGGTTAACCACTAGGGGGCGGGGAAGGGGTTAAATGTTTCTCCTAGTTTGTGTTCTAACTGTGGGGGGAGGGGGGGGTGACTGGGGAGGTGACCGATTGTGTCCCTATGTACAAGGGACACAATCGGTGTCCCTTGTACATAAAGATACATGAGATAAAAAATGTTTTTCCGGGATTTTTTTCCGGGACTGGGACATTATAGCGGACACATCGGACACTTTTGACACATTTTTGGGACCATTTACATTTATACAGTGAAGAATGCTATAAATATGCATTGATATCTGTATAAATGTAACTGGCAGGGAAGGGGTTAACCACTAGGGGGTGGGGAAAGGGTTAAATGTTTCTCCTAGTTTGTGTTCTAACTGTGGGGGGAGGGGGGTGACTGGGGAGGTGACCGATTGTGTCCCTATGTACAAGGGACACAATCGGTCTCCTCTCTCCCTGACAGGGACGTGCAGCTCTGTGTTTACACACAGAGCTGCACGTCCCAGCTCAGTTACTCGGCAATCGCGTGTGCCCGGCGGCCATCGCGGCCGCCGGGCACACGCACAGGGGTCCCAGTGATGCGACGGGTGCGCGCGCGTGCCCCTAGCAACTTTCTATGACTGCACGTCATATGACGTGCAGTCAGAACAATGGAGTTACCCGCCCGCCGTCATATGACGGTGGGCGGGTGACAAGTGGTTAAAGGGATGAGGTAGCAACCCTAGATCTTTCTCACTCTTTTGTGGTTTACCCTAATTTAAAAAATAAATATATTAAAAACCAAAACCTGCTGTGTTGGCTACCTCCTCCTCCACCGCCGCTTCCACCTACACCGCCACATCCACCTCAACCTCCTAATACATATGGTCCTCGTCCTCCTAGGTCATAATGATTTTATTTATTTATTTATTTTATGTAATTTTATGTTATTTTAAGTTATTTCCCTATCCACATTTATTTTCAGAGTAGTTGCCATGCTCTTCCCGACATTTTGCTGCCATTTGCAGCCCTCCAGCCCTTTCCCTTAGTTTTTTAGAGACATTTTTGTAGTCAAAAGTCCGGTTCCCCATTGACTTCAATGGGGTTCGGGTTCGGCTCAAAGTTCGGGTCGGGTTCGGATCCCGAACCCAAACTTTTTTTTCAAAGTTTGGGTTCGGATCCGAACATCCAGGTTTCTGCTCAACTCTAGTCAGGAGGGGTTGGCCAAAAATGATAACTGTAGTTTGTCTGAAAGTACAGTTATCACTTAACCCTTCAGTACAAGCCACCTATTCCCACTGGCTCAGCAACACCTATATTCTGTGTAATCCATACGACTTATGAGTTAGCACCAGGCCCGGACTGGCCAACCGGGATACCGGGAAAAATCCCGGTGGGCCGGCTGCCTGGCTGCTCCTGGAGGCCGCTGTGAGGGCAGCGGCGCCAGAAAGAAATATGGCTGCGGCCGGGCCGACCGACATGCAACTGCGCGTGCGCCCGCGGCTCAGAGGCATAGCAGTGACAGCACACGCAAGACCCGAAGCTAGCCGAGTGCTCGAGACAGCTCGTACAGGCTCGGCAAGCTTCGGAAATGCGGGCGCATGCGCAGTGACACAACGGCGCCGGGCGGGCGCCATTTTCAAAATGCGCGCCGCTGACTAAGGTGAGGTCTTCCTACATCCCCTCCCTGCCGGCAGCGTCTGAACTCCTCCCCCCCCCTCCGACCTCCTGACCGCCCATGCATCCTCTGACCTCCTGCCCCCCCCTCTGCAGCACCTGACCTCCTGCCCCCGCCCTGTTCCCCACTCCACAGCACCTGACCTCCTGCCCCCCCTGCAGCCTCTGACCTCCTGCCCTCCCCCTCTGCAGCCTATGACATGTCCCCTCTCCACAGCCTCTGACGTCCTGCCCCCCCTCTTCTGCAGCCTATGACCTCCTGTCCCCCCCTCTGCAGCCTATGACCTCCTGTCCCCCCCTCTGCAGCCTATGACCTCCTGTCCCCCCCTCTGCAGCCTCTGACCTCCTGCCCCCCCTGCAGCCTCTGACCTCCTGCCCACCCTCTGCAGCCTATGACATGTCCCCTCTCCACAGCCTCTGACCTCCTGTCCCCTCCCCACAGCATATGACCTCCTATCCCCCCCTCTGCAGCCTATGACCTGTCCCCTCCCCACAGCCTCTGACCTCCTGTTCCCCCTCTGCAGCCTCTGACCTCATGTTCCCCCCTCCACAGCATCTGACCTCCTGCCCCCCCTGCAGCCTCTGACCTCCTGTCCCCCCCTCTGCAGCCTTTGACCTGTCCCCTCCCCACAGCCTCTGACCTCCTGTCCCCCCTCTGCAGCCTCTGACCTCCTGTTTTCCCCCCTCCACAGCATCTGACCTCCTGCCCCCCCTCTGCAGCACCTGACCTCCTGCCCCGCCCTGTTCCCCACTCCACAGCACCTGACCTCCTGCCCCCCCTGCAGCCTCTGACCTCCTGCCCCCCCTCTGCAGCCTATGACATGTCCCCTCTCCACAGCCTCTGACCTCCTGTCCCCTCCCCACAGCATATGACCTCCTATCCCCCCCTCTGCAGCCTATGACCTGTCCCCTCCCCACAGCCTCTGACCTCCTGTCCCCCCTCTGCAGCCTCTGACCTCCTGTTTTCCCCCCTCCACAGCATCTGACCTCCTGCCCCCCCTCTGCAGCATCTGACCTCCTGCCCCCGCCCTGTTCCCCACTCCACAGCACCTGACCTCCTGCCCCCCCTGCAGCCTCTGACCTCCTGCCCCCCCTCTGCAGCCTATGACATGTCCCCTCTCCACAGCCTCTGACCTCCTGTCCCCTCCCCACAGCATATGACCTCCTATCCCCCCCTCTGCAGCCTATGACCTGTCCCCTCCCCACAGCCTCTGACCTCCTGTTCCCCCTCTGCAGCCTCTGACCTCATGTTCCCCCCTCCACAGCATCTGACCTCCTGCCCCCCCTGCAGCCTCTGACCTCCTGTCCCCCCCTCTGCAGCCTTTGACCTGTCCCCTCCCCACAGACTCTGACCTCCTGTCCCCCCTCTGCAGCCTCTGACCTCCTGTTTTCCCCCCTCCACAGCACCTGACCTCCTGCCCCCGCCCTGTTCCCCACTCCACAGCACCTGACCTTCTGCCCCCCTGCAGCCTCTGACCTCCTGCCCCCCCTCTGCAGCCTATGACATGTCCCCTCTCCACAGCCTCTGACCTCCTGTCCCCTCCCCACAGCATCTGACCTCCTATCCCCCCCTCTGCAGCACATGACCTGTCCCCTCCCCACAGCCTCTGACCTCCTGTTCCCCCTCTGCAGCCTCTGACCTCCTGTTCCCCCCTCCGCAGCATCTGACCTCCTGCCCCCCCTGTTGCCTCTGACCACCTGTCCCCCCCCCTCTGCAGCCTCTGACCTCTTGTTCCTCCTCTGCAGCATCTGACCCCCTGCAGCCTATGACCTGTCCCCTCCCCATAGCCTCTGACCTCCTGTTCCCCCTCTGCAGCCTCTGACCTCCTGTTCCCCCTCTGCAGCCTCTGACCTCCTGTTCCCCCTTTGCAGCCTCTGACCTCCTGTTCCCCCCTCCACAGCCTCTGACGTCCTGCCCCCCCCTCCTCTGCAGCCTCTGACCTCCTGTCCCCCCTCTGCAGCCTATGAACTGTCCCCTCCACACAGCCTCTGACCACCTGCTCCCCCTCTGCAGCCTCTGACCTCCTGTCCCCTCCTCTGCAGCTTTTGATTTCCCCTGTACTATCCGCAGCCTCTGACCATCTCTTGTCTTATATCAGATCTGAAGCAGAGTCGAGAGTGGGAGTGCTGCCAGGATGCGGGTTCATGGGAAAAGTCAGACATGTATTGACTGGAGAGGAAACTATGGGACCAAGCTGGAGCCGAGTGACTGAGCCACGCATGGTGCACCCGAAAGGAGGTCAGTGACAGCACCGCCAGGCCAGTCTGAGGGGGGGGGGGGTGTCAATACAATATTGTAAGGGGGCACTGATCTAAAGGTTCCCCCCTTATATCAGTAAACCCCCTTACCTTAGTGTTCCCTTTCTGCGTTAGGTGGTCTCTGGTCACTCTGATGTAAAGGGGAATGCAGTGGACTCTGATATAAGTGTGGTCTCTGGTCACACGTGCCCACCTTTATATCAGAGTTCGACCCCTTTCACACTGAGACGCTTTGCAGGTGCTATAACACTAAAGATAGCGCCTGCAAAGTGCCCTGAAAGAGCCGCTCCTGCCCATTGAAATAAATAGGCACCGCAGCTATACTGCCGGCAAAGCGCATGATGTTGGGCTGGTATAATGCTATGGGGCTGGTAGGAAATAATTTCCAGGGCTGGTTTTTATTCCCAGTCCGGCCCTGGTTAGCACTGTTGAGCACCGTTGAGCAGGACTGTAAAAAAGCCAGCACATTTTGGAGGATGAGCCCACACAAAACTGATATTTAATTTAGAGATCTAAATTACGGCATCCCCAGATAATTAAAGAAACTAGCAGATAATGCGATTTTAGTTTTTGGCAGACTGACCTCACTAGAAGCCGTAAAAAGGCTTTGCATATCGGCTGTGGAAACATCTTTTTGTCTTGCATGGCACTTAAAGGTGAATGTTTTTTTGGTCTCTAATATATGTACAAGCAGCTGTCAAAGTCTTTCAAATTCATTAAATATTTGATGAAGTCAAGCGACAAGAAAGTGAAGAGATTACAACTACAGGGGCATCAATTTGTACACCTCGCAGCTATAAAGCTCTGTGGATCAATTAAAGTTCAATAAGACTATAATGTGGGCTTTACTTAAATGGAATTTAAATGTATTTAATTTCTCACGTCACAAATGAATCACAGCAGCTAGAAAAACTTCTCATTGTAGTACACGAAAAGGTGGAGAAATTCATTATATAACTGTATGATATAATTAGGATAACTTAAAAAATGAAACCAAATAAGTTACTTGCTGACACCTAACTTTCTTGCGCTCAGGGCTGTTTCACACCAGATGCAGTCCAGTGCATTTTTATTCTGCATCAAAAACACATGGACAGTGTTTAGCATGGATGTCAATGGCCCTAGTTCACACCAGTGCAGTGCGTTCCAAAGTAGAACATGTTGCATATTTTCTGTATAAAACGTTCTAAATTGAGATTGAAAATAAAAGGAGGGGGAAAACCACACTGGAATGCATCAAAAACTCATAAAAAATGTGCATGCAGAAAAGCATCTGAAATGCAGAAATTGTTGTGTGAACTGGCCCCTAATATACTGAATGTTTGCTTTGAGTACCTCCAAGGATCACTTCTATCTGACACTTCTTGGTTCCTCGCTGGGCCTGTGTTTCCTCCCATGAACTTCTGTCACTACAGGAAGCAGTGAAGTTTTAATACATATCAAAGGGTAATGTAGCGCCCCTATACTTTTAGTTAGGATGCTATTTAAATTTAGAGGGGGATGAGAGAGTTACATTGCTCTCATCCATGTTTATTTGTACAAATTGTTCGGGCTGGGCTCCCTGTGGTCCCATTCGGTGTTCCAGGGATACACTTCTATTCTTTGGTCGACAGGTGGCGCCAGAGGTTCCAGGAGTAAAGCGCCTTTCCCCAGCAGCCAATTAGAGGATGTTCTCCCTCGCGGGGCATGCTGGGGGAGGGTATTTCTGGCATTGACGCCATTGTTTCTGGGTCTTCTTCCCAGGTCTTCTACCCGCAACGGGTCGCAGGTGCGGCACCCACCTTTATGGTGTGCGCACATCACAGGCCCCGCTACTATGGCCCACCTGGCCGGGGCGCACGTGCTACGTGGAGTTCCAGACTCTGAGCCCTCCTGGCTCAGGGCAACTAAAGTCACAGAGGGGCCCCAGTGACTTACTGGGACCTCACACTTAGAGAGAGATCCCAAGCTGGATGCTGTTTGGTGGGGAGCCGGTCTTAGGTGAATCCGGAGGCAGGTGATCCAATAGGATTTAGACGGAACCATCGGGGATCTGGGTGACCAGACACTGACAGGTGGTATGCTGCAAACTGTTAGTCGGTGACCCCAACTATTGACTGAGAGGATCCGCTTTAATTCTTGTCCTTGAGTATTGGACCTGTGGCAGAGGCCTTTACTAATTCACTAAAGCCGAGTCGGTGGCAGAGACTTGTTCCTTCTCAGAGCTCACAGTGACACTCCGGCTGCCAGGTCTGTGAGGGAGGCCTGTCCGGGTGCACTGCACCCATCCCGGCTGGGGTGGCGACGAAAGCGAGTATAATCATTGGAAGCAGGACTGCTTCTCTTCTACTATTCATAGCCTGAATCTGCAAAGTTCTTCTTTTCACCAACCTATCCTGTCTACCTCAAGTTGACTGTTGGTCATGTTGGACCAGGAAATAAAAGCATTAAAAATGTCAACTAATTGCCTGGACATTCCGTCACTGCTCTCATCACTGCTATCACCCCTAGACATATTACAGAGGTAGTGAAAAAACTTGTCTAGTGAACTTAAAAATGAAAATAAGTACAGATAGCACAAACAGCGCTAATGTGTAGTGGATCCACACAAGTGAACTAAGTAAATAAACAGTAAATGACACAAATAGTGTATAAATATAAAGACCCGTGAATAAAAAAATGAGTCTAAAGGTAAATAGTTCATAAAGTGTCTGAAGCAATCTTCTGAATATCTCCTACGAATAGTCCTCCACCACACCAGTGTAATGAACACTCCTCCACCAATATGATTGGCCACTCACCAGAACTCGTAGCCTAACACTCACGTGTTTGGCATACAGGCATGTAATACAATCCTCAAGTTAGTAGTCAGGATTCATATCCAAAATTGTAGAAGTGAGATCAGCATACGTGAAAGAAAACAAAAAAGTATAATAGTGTGATATTGCTAAAACAATTTATTGACACACCACATGAACCTACAAAGGTTGCACTCACAAAAGCAAATTCCAAAAACAACCGTGTAAAATTCCAAATAAACTTCCTTGATGTTCACAGGCTGAAAAACTGTGGTCACGGCGGACCCAGAAAAGTAAACCAGGTGTATCTCACCGCTTCCCCTTCACTTGAACACCTCCTCTTAATTGGGAAAAATGTATATAGTATCCTCAAACGCTGGTCACTCGCATAGAGAATCTCATGCAGGTAATTCCACGTTGGTCAAAAGATCTTTAATGTAGCCACGCCCCCGACATGTTTCGTCATAGATTTGACTTAATCATGGGATTGGCTCAAAGCGGTAGTAACCATCAGGGCGCATTTATTTTTGGTTACTATCTGTTTTTCATATTACAGAGGTAACTTAAATTACGCCGATCCCACATCAAACCAGCGGCTCCTGCGGGAGTGAGCGCTACAGTAAGTTATCACACCAATTTTTTTGTTTCAACCCCCCAACCTCCCTCAAGGAGGTTGTGTCACATTGTATTTCTGAAATGTTTGATGGCTATTCACCAGAAAAAAACACTAGACAAGTTTTTAACGTAAAGAAAAACACCATTTATTCATGGTAAACCAAAAATAAAAAAAGAAGGGCAACACTTGAGCAATTCACAAAATACATGCAGACTTTTTGGACACCAAAAGCACATTCCACCATAATCAAGAACAAAATCAACAACCTCAGGAGTCGCAATGTGCTCCACAAACCCCAGAAATCAGAAGTAGCAGCAGATGACATACATGACCCCAAGCTGTGGTACTACAAGAACCTCAGTTTGTGGCCAAATCAGCTGGAAGGCAGGGAATCACTTTCTGGTCTTCCTTCCAGCCTTCTGCAGCGTTCCTTCCATGGCCTCGTTCACGGCCCCTTGCAGGTGGTGATAAGACGGTATCACGCTATTGGGCCTTTTATTTATCCTCTCAGGTGGTGATAATGTGGCAGCAGGAGGAGGAGGAGAAGAAGCCCGGACCGGGTCCCACAATTGTGTGGCCCTAGTCAGCTGGTCCCTTCTCCCCTACTGTATTACAGATGTGATCATGTCTCGGGCCAGGCCCCTTTGTCCCTGCCCCAGAGTTTGCAGCTTGTTAGAGATATAGGAGCCAAAGCTCTCCTCTGGGTTCAGGGGGCCCGCATGATCTTCGCTGACTCTTTGATGACCTGCAGGGACTCCTCCTCCAGCTGCTGCATGCGCCTCCTTCTTGTTGGAGGTGGGCGCATCTGGAGGGGAGGAAAAAAGGAATGAAACTGCGCCACAGACAACTTAAATTGAATATTAAGTGATTAAGTATATAGTGGCAGCCCCTGCATAGAAACCCACCTAGGTGGGAATGAGTGATTAAGGTAGAAGATAGCAGGTAATGGCGCCTACTACTAATTGAAAAAATTACGTGCACAAGTGTATCCAAAATCAATGGTAATCCTGTAATCAGATGGTGCTAATAATACTATTCCGTGTAGTGCTGTCAATTTTTATATAAATAGAAATATATGAAAAAATGAAAAAATAAAAATAAAGATAGTACTGTGACCAATATTATGTGCTAAAAATGCTAATCCTTGTAGTGGTGCCAACTTTCCATATTACAATACATGAAAAATAGATAAATAAGTGTGCAAAATGATATATAAAAAATAATATATAAAAAGATTAAATATATATAAAATCCTAGTGGTGATAGTCCATATAATCCAATCAAAATCCAGTTCCTAATTTACAAAAAATAATAATTCAATAAATAAGTGCTCCTTAATAAAATTGATGTTTATAATAGTCCAAGGGCAATATTTTCAAGACTTTCTTCATATAAAATAAAGTAAAGTGACAGGTGCTTCATGCAAGTATAGCCATCAGTGGATCATTCAGTGCTCTCCCCCAATGGTCCCGCACTCACCGGATTCAATCACCCCCACAGGGGTAATAGGCTCTTTTCTAATAAGTATCCGAGTATCCAAAATTCAAAAAGGCTGCCTGGTTTTCTCCCCTGGGATCTGTTCAGCCGTTCAACCGCTCATAGAGAGGATAAATAAAAGGCCCAATAGCGTGATACCGTCTTACAATAAAGTTTATTTTGACAAAACAATGGGTACTCACAATTTACATGTAGTTAAAAGAGCATTGAGTAAAATGTGCTGTGGCTCTGAAGAACGATCGCTCTACCGGTTTCGTCGTTGTGACGTCGTCTGGAGCTCCCTGACATCTTCGTTCTCCTTATATACCCTGCACATGCGTGAAATGCCGCCCTCTTCGCCCGCCCATGACGGACCTTTTCCTCTATTCCACATCCCCTTTAAACATTGTGAAACAACAAAATTGCGGCGTCACAGGTGCGTAGTATACCCTGTGCTGACGAGGTACTCTCAGGGGCGGGAACGTCACGATCCAGGGCCAGATGCTGCACATGTGTTTCTAATAAGGTTGAACTTTGTAAGTTCCATTGTTTGTAGATATTTTGTTTTTAGAAAAAAATATGTTTTTTGGACAACCAAAATAAATAAAAAATTTTTTTTTTTTTACCTGGAAAATTAAAAAACGCACAAGTTGTGCACAGAAAACAAAAAAAACAAAAAAAAGGGATACCTGTAAATTTAAAAAAAAAGCACACGTTGTGCAAAGAATAAAACCCCACAAAAATACCAAAAATTATAAGTGGCTTCTTCTTTCTATGCTCAATACCAGTTTATAGATTTAAAAAAGTGAGTAATTACTGTGCAATTGTGGTTATTTACTAAAACAGAGAAATACATTTGGCACTAGAAGTGCAGTAGTTGAAGAACCAGGGAGACAGATAAGATAAAGGAAACCAAAGCAAGAATGACAAACAACTGTATAAATTCCAATGGTCAAATTATTTATTAAAAAAAATATTTCTTTCTTTTGGATGCAGAATTAGCAAGAACTATGGTCTGGCACAGGGGTCAAGTCCTGGGGAAAAAAGTATGGGAACTTCCACCCAAGATCCACTCCCCCACCAAAAATAAATAAATATGATACGCTCATATGCATAATTATTAAACCGCAAGCAAGTTCTTTCTAAATCCCGTGATAACTTGTGGCAGACCTCCGCAATGTCTCCTGAGAACAATGATAAAAGCTCCCAGGGGACAGTGCAGCATCGAGGAAGTGACGGAATACCCGCACACTACCCAATTAATCCATATACAGGAAGCGGCCAGTAACATAAAGGATTACTAAGGTTCGCCTGCCCCTGACAGTGACTTGAGCTCGGCTGCAAAGGGAACTGAGTTCCTGCTGTAAAAAAAGTGCAGGAACTCTGTTCCCATGCATTCCCGCAGGACTTGAGCCCTGGTCTGGCATAGCAATCGCCCCCCTACCCACGAAGTACTCAACATATTTGTCACATGCCTCACGAGAAGATTGGGGTGCTAAGCCAGTTCTCCCAGTGTCCAGGCCAAGAAAGGTATCTGAGGGTAGTCCTGCCTCAGCGCCAATGTTGGTTAGGTATGGCTGGGAGTGCCTAAAAAATTATGCAAAATGCAACAGGAAAAAACAACGGTGTTGTCACGTACCTTACCAGAGGCCGAAGTGCCGAGAGGGCTTTCCTTGCGACTCGAGTGCAGAACTCCCCCTGGAGGTGAGACAGGGGACGCTATGCCCAAGGGGTGCAGGAGTTGCCGGCTGCAACTTGCTGGAGCGATGTTGGGGATCAGATGTGCACCAGGATACGTAGTCCGGCAGGAGTACCACGGAAGTACCAGAAGAGGTAGATTGGCAGGAAACCCAGGGGCGTCAGGAGCCAAGCCGGTAGTCATACACAGGAAGCAGGAAGTGACTGGAACAGGTCAGAAGGCAAGCCGAGGTCATACACAGGATCCAGCAGACAGCAGACAGGAACAGGACAAGGATAAGCCGAGAGACAAGCCAGGGGTCATGCACAGGGAAATCTGGTCAGGCAAGCCGAGTCGTCAACAGCAATACAGGAACAAGGATTCAGGATCAGGTCAAGGACTGAAGATCATGCAGCAGTTTGGTGACTGCTGCAACAAGGTTTAAATAGGCACTGATGCCAGGAGTCCTGTCCGCATTGCATGCGTAATGGTGTGCGCGTGTGCGCAGTAAAGAACAATGTATTTATTGTGTTGTTGCCCGTATGCGCGCGCATGTGTCTTGTGCTCGTATTCGCGGGCATTGTGCTCGTATGTGCGTGAAAGACAGGTCTGCCAGTTCTTCCATGGTCAATACTCTGACAGGTGTTCAGTTTATATTCCGCCAGATGTATGGCTGTCTGGAACAGGTGGAACTGGCTGGCGAGTATCCCAAAGGCATTCTCGACTACCCTCCGGGCTCTGGCCAACCAATAGTTGAAAACTCTCCTCTCCGGGGTGAGGGTTCTCTGGGGAAAAGGCTGCATGAGGTGAGGTCCAAGCCTGAAAGCTTCATCCGCGAGAAAAACAAACGTAAGTCCCTCCAAATTGTCTTCATCCCGTGGCAATGCCAGACCACCAGACTGTAGACGCTTGGCAAACTCCGTCCGCACGAAAACTCCCCCATCAGACAGCAGGCCGTTCTTCCCCACGTCCACATACAAAAATTCGTACTGTGCCGACACCACCGCCATCAACCCGATACTATGAAAACCTTTGTAGTTGTAATAGTACGACCCTGAATGGGGTGGCAGCACTATGCGGACGTGTTTCCCCTCTATTGCCCCTCCGCAGTTCGGAAAGTCCCACCGCTGGGCAAATTGGGAAGCCACAGTCTGCCATTCCTGTGGCGTGGATGGAAACTGTGGGGACAAACAAAAAAAATAAAATAAGTACTTTGGCACATAAACATTGCAATCGCAATACAAAAAACATTCTTGCGCAACATCAGTATAACATTTATTATTGGAGTGAATATTTCATGGGAAGAAACATAGGAACACTTATCAGACTCCTCACCCCTCTGATGGGCCATTAAACATTTTTAGGGGGGGGGGGGGTTCTAGATGAGAAATACAATGGAGCAGACAAAAATCAGGTTGTAAAAAGACTAGGCTAGGTGTGTTTGTGCCTAGGATAGCATGCTGCACAGGTTAGTGAAGGGAAAGATGCATGTAGGCCAAAAAAAGACAATTGGAAAGCTTACAACATGCATGGGGACAAAAGGGGACATTCACAGCATATTCCAATCATGGTAATTAGGGAAAAATGCAAGAAATACAAGACATTAGCATACATTAAAGACATAGCTTGTGATGTTAAAGGAGGAAACTTACCTTAATATACTCCTCCTGCATGACTCCTGTATGATGATCCCAAGTGCCTGGGGAGAGATGCCTGTCGAGAACTTGAGGTCCTGCAGGCTCCTCCCAGTCGCCAGGTACCGCAACGTGGCAATAAGCCTCTGCTCGGTCGTGATGGCTTGGCGCATCACAGTGTCCTGCCTCGTGATATAGGGGGACAGAAGATCCAATAGACGGTGGAAAACGGGGTCTGTCATCTGGAGACAGTTCCTGAAGTCCTCAGGATTATTCTCTTGGATTTCCCTAAGCAGAGGCATATAAGAAAATTGGTCACGCTGGCGCAACCAATTCTTGGCCCATGATCTCCTCCTCTCCCTGTTCATGGGCCAAGACCTTGAGAGAGTATGAAATGCAGAAGACATTGCATACCCAGCACGAACTCTAGCATGAGCACGCTGCTCCATCATGGCTTCAAACCGGTCTGCTTGTCAGAACGCACCGTTCTCATCGGATGGACTGATCGTGTGTACGCGGCCTAAGGTAAAGGAAGCTATTTAGGGGAAAAAAAATCCTTTATAACCCCTTTAAGAGATGAGGAGGAGATAAGGAGAAGCTTGTGTCCCTTGTAATCCATTAGAAATTAAGTAGGCAGGGCTCACACTAATTCAAAGTGTTAATTTTGTCAGCGAAAATGTTTTAGTCAACGATTTCGTCAGTGGCATTTTTACAGTGACTTTACAGTGATTTTTAAAGTAAAGCACATTTTCGTCCACTGACGAAAATTGAATCCGTTTTAGTTATTGGACGACAACGAGACGAAAATGGCAAGGAAGGATGTTTAGCAACTTCCGTTTTTTTACGGAGCTCCGCCTACTTACGCAATCCGTGCCCAGCGCCATCGTGACAAATCCTACGCCAGTGTGAGTGAGGCGAGAGAACACTGTGAGAGAGAGCACTCTCGAGTCCCGAGTCCGACTCCTCCTGACGCCGCGCCCACCACCCCCACCACCCAGAGGCAGAGAACTTTGGCTGAAACAAGCAGACATCAGCAGATCTAGTCTTAATGCAGTACTTTGCACTGCAGTACATAATTGTGTACTGTACTCACTGCATGCCATTTATTTCCAAATTTCACAGGCCTACACCTTTGAGAGCACTGGAGCATACAGGCTTCCAGTTTCTCCCCACCGTACGTCCAAGACGTCCAAGACTCCAAACTATACCGGAAATGTCTGTGACTGTCACTGGTAGAAAGAGAAGATAAGATGTATTTTACATTTGATGTTAAGGACAACAAGACTCTTTGCAAACCATGTGGAGCGACACTCGCTGGTAAAAATACAACAAACTTGAAGTGTCATTTGCGGACAACTCATCCTGAAATTCATAAAAAGGAAAGCAGAGCAACACGTGACAATATAAAAATAAAAAAATGAATAAGATCTTTATTTTTTAAAGCGCCCCTGTCCCTGCGAGCTCACGCAGCAAAGAAAACATAAGTCGCCCCTGCATATGTAAACGGTGTTAAAATCACACATGTGAGATATCGCCGCTATCAGAGCGAGAGAAATAATTCTATCATTAGAACTTCTCTGTAACTCTAACCTGGTAACCGTTTTGTTTTTTTAAATGTCACGGAAATTTTTATTTATTTTTTAACAAGAAAGCCTACGGAGATTTTATAGGTACCGTAGCGTAGTTTGTCGCCATTCCACAAGTGACATGTTAGGTATCTATTTACTCGACGTAACATAATTTTTCACATTATACAAAACAATTGATCTAAGTTTACCGTTTAAAAAAAAAATGTATCCTTAAAAATGAAAGTGTCTTTTTTCCTAAAAAAATGCATTTGAAAGACCGCTGCGCAAATACAGTGTGAAATAAAATATTGCAATGACCGCCATGTATTATTCTTTAGATTCTTTAGATTCTCTGCTAAAAAATATATATATATAATGTTCTAAGTAATATTCTATCAAAAATTACAGGGCCAGATCCACAGAGCTAGTACGCCGGTGTATCTCCTGATATGCCGGCGTACTTTCAAATTACCCGCGTCGTATCATTAGTTTGAATCCTCAAACCATGATACGACGGCTTCGGGCTTCGATCCGACAGGCTTACGTCTTCGTACGCCTTCGGATCTACGCTGCAATCTTTTTGCGCCCGCTGGGTGGAGTTCGCGTCGTTTTCCACGTCGGGTATGCAAATTAGCTTTTTACGGCGATCCACAAAGTTACAAACGGCCGTCGCATTCTCTAACGTCGTATAGTTAAAGCTGCTATTATCCAGTCTATAGTTAGACTTGCCGTGTTAAGTATGGCCGTCGTTCCCGCGTCAAATTTTCAATTTATTTATTTTTTGCGTAAGTCGTCCGTGAATAGAAATGTACGTAAATTACGCTACAAAAAAAAATTAAGTTTCGACGTAATTTCGCTCAATGCACGGCAGGAAATTTCTGAACGGAGCATGCGCAGTTCGATCGCCGCGGGGACGCGCCTAATTTAAATGATTCACGCTCCCTAATCGCGTATTTTGATTCCGCCGCGAGAAATACACTACGCCGCCGTACCTTACGGGCCAAAATCTTCCTGGATTCGACTTAGAGCCAAGTAAAATACGGCGGCGTAGTGTATCTCTGATACACTGCGCCAGGGAAATTGTATGTGGATCTGGCCCACAGATTTTAACTGCCAAGCAACAAATGTCAGAAATAGGCTTAGTCATGATTATAAAGGGGTTATTCTGAAGTAAAAACTGTTTGTTTGTTTTTTTGTTCGTTTGTTTGTTTGTCTGTCTATGTTGTGCACTTTAGTCACTGAATTTTAATGGGAATGAGTGATTTGATTTCATAATATCTATCAGCTGCTGCTTTCCCCGAATTTAAGTATCTCACCAAACTATATGTAGAAGGATGTGGTCAGGTCAGTGTTGCTTGGGCTGGTGTCAATTTTGGCACAGCACAGGCACAGAAAGACCTAATGCTGCGTACACACGATCATTTTTCGGGTTTTAAAAAATTACATTTTTTTTTTTATGTCAGAGCATTTTTTGGGTCCTTAAAAATGGGCAAAAAAAATTTGAACATACTCTATTTTTTAACGAAGTTTTTCGGGTTGTAAAAAATGGCCGTGTGTGGGCTTTAACGACGTGAAAAATCTGCGCATGCTCAGAAGCAAGTTATTAGATGGGAGCGCTCATTCAGGTGAAAACTACCATTCGTAATGAAGTAAGCACATTCATCACGCTGTAACAGACAGAAAAGCAGGAATCGTCTTTTACTAACACAAAATCAGCTAAAGCAGCCTCAAGGGTGGCACCATCCGCATGGAACTTTCCCTTTATAGTGCCGTTGTACGTCACCGCGCTTTGCTAGAGCATTTTTTTCACGATCGTGTGTAGGCAAGGCCGTTTTAATGATCAAGTTGAAAAAAAAAAAGTTTTTTTCTAGAGCCTGAAAAACGTAATTTTTTAGAACCCGAAAAATGATTGTGTGTACGCGGCATAGCCGGCCCTGGCCGATACATATAGTATATTATAGAGAGACAACTTGGAGCTGACTGTGTGGAGTGAGAGAGAATGTAAAATCATATTATTTTAATTTTCGTCCCTAATTCAACCACACAGATACTGAAAACCTCAAACTATTTGCACTGCTCTTTTAGGTGCTGCAAAATATAAAATTGACTCTAATGCAACGCACACACGACCGTTATTCATGTCATTGAAAAAGACAATGTTTTTCTCGACGTGATTACTCTCAAGCCTGCCTTGCATACACACGATTGTGAAAAAAATGCTTGAGCAAGGCGCAGTGACGTACAACACGTAGGACGGCACAATAAGGGGAGTTCCATTCAAATGGCGCCACCCTTTGGGCTGCTTATGCTAATTTCCCCATCTCATAACTTGCTTCTGAGCATGCACTTTTTCCCCCCCTCGTTACAGCACACACACGACTGTGTAAGGAGTCCTTCCGAAGTTTGCCGAGGTCAGCCGAACTGTCCTCAGGCCTTTCCAGCCGTTTCCGAGGCTTTCCGGCGCCCCCCCCCCGCCTCTGGCCGCATGTGGCATTGCATGCCATTGAAGTCAATGCGGAAAACAAATTATTTTAGTTTCTTCGTTGACTTCAATGGGGGAAACTCGCTTTAATATGCGAGTACTTTGGATTACGAGCATTGTCCTGGAACGGATTATGCTTGTAATCCAAGGTTCCACTGTAATCCAATGCTGTGGTCTTTGAATTACCTGAGTCTAAGCCCTTCTGAAGCATATGGACATGAGTAAGTGGAGAGAGTAACATCTACATAAGTGGTCATATACTTACAGCGAGTTTGATCTGTCATAGGGATCCATCACATTTGGTAAGAGGCCAATTTTATTATAAGGCTCTTTATATCTCAAAACACAGATGATTTTTTTGGTGTGGGATGTATTAGACACCTTGCAATTTTCAGTGATATATATCAACACAGGAGATTGTTTGAACAGATTCCATCTGATACATTCATGGGCATGAACTTTTTGTTTTTGGATAAACAGTCACACAGATACCAATTCATTTTTGAAAGAGCTATTGGACATTATTTTCACAAGCACTTTTAGAGTCGGTTCACACTGCAGCGGCACGACTTCGGGGACGACTCTGCAAGTTGTCCTGAGGACGACTTCAGAGGCGATTTGCAAAACGACTTCTGTATAGAAGTCAATGCAGGTCGCCCTGAGCCGCCCCCGAAGTCGTGCAGGAACCTTTTTCTAAGTCGGAGCGACTTGCGTCTATTAGAACGGTTCCGTTGCATTGAATGGGACGCGACTCGTCAGGCAGCTGAGCCGCCTGACGAGTCGCCCCAGTGTGAACTGGCTCTAATACAACTGTTTTGTATGCATTGGTCACCTAAATTGTAATCACTGGTTCACTTTAGTGAGACATAACACTTTATATTCAGTATTATTGTTGTAAATGCACCAAGCTATGTCATAACATTATTTTTTTTATTATATTAAGTTACTCTGCACAGGAATAGCGCACTATTTTTATATTTTATTTTTTTACTCCATTACTGGTCCTGAGCAGCAGCTATTCCATCATTCTATACCAGCACAGAGATTTTATACTTGAACATATTTGTTAACCACTTCAGTCCGGAAGAATTTACCCCCCTCCTGACCAAAGCACTTTTTGCGATACGGCACTGCATCGTTTAACTGACAATTGTGCCGTCGTTACACCCAAACAAAATTGAATTTTTTTCCCCCACAAATAGAGCTTTCATTTAGTGGTATTTGATCACCTCTACAATTTCAATTTTTTGCACTATAAACAAATAAAGAGCAACCATTTTGAAAAAAAGCAATATTTTAACCACTTAAGGACCGCCGCATGTACATTTACATTGGCAGAATGGCACCGACAGGCACATCAACGTATATATATGTTGGTGCCTTAAGGTGGGTCGGGGGTCCGATCGGGACCCCCCCCCCTGGTACATGCGGCGGTCCCCGCGGCTGTACGAGAGATCCGTGCAGAGGGGGCGGGGGTTCGTTTTTGTCCGCCCCCTCCGGATCGCTCCCAGCCAATGCGCGCGCCCGCCTGTGTGGGAGCCATACATGTATGATTACTGTATTTAGTGTCAGTGTGACAGTCAGTTAGTGTTAGGTTCAGGGTAGCCCCGTACCTCCCCCTAATAAAGTTTTAACCCCTTGATCACCGCCCTAGTTAACCCTTTCACTCCCTATTGCCAGCGTCACTAAGCGATCATTTTTCTGATCGCTGTATTAGTGTCGCTGTTCCCAGTAGGTAGCTATTTTTTTTTTTTTATTGTGATTTTTTTTTTACTAAAGACATGTGGCTAAATACATTTTGGCCTAAATGTTTGACTAAAATTTAGTTTATTTGATGTGTCTTATAACAAAAACTAAAAAATATTGTTTTTTTTTCCAAAAATGTCGCTCTATTTTTGTATATAGCGTAAAAAATAAAAATCGCAGAGGCGATCAAATACCACCAAAATAAAGGTCTATTTGTGGGAAGAAAAGGACTCGAATTTTGTTTGGGAGCCACGTCGCACGACCGCGCAATTGTCAGTTAAAGCGACGCAGTGCCGAATCGCAAAAAGGGGCAAGGTCATTTACCTGCATTTTGGTCCGGGTCTTAAGTGGTTAAAATGCCTTGTTTGCATCTCTTCATTCAGCGGGCATGAACGCGGCCACAATGTTTTAAAGGGGACCTACCTGTATTCCCATTTGCCCACCGCTGACATTGTGCCTACGTATAACGGCGTGCAGCGGTCGGCAATCGGTTAAAAGGTAACTCCACTTTTGTTGAGAAAAAAACATTCCCCTTTGGGTGATCTATGTACATTACAAGGATTTCAACAAACACTGTTGCAGATTCATACCTTTTGTTATTCTGAAGAAATCCCTGTGTGTTTCTCTGTGCCTATGTGCAATATGAATCTAATGGGAGTGGTTTCATAATTATCAACCAGCTGCTGCATCTTCAGGGCTCTAAAAAGGTTCTGCATCCCTTTAGACGTGATTTCTATTGGGAGTATCTTACCAAAAATGAAATTTTTGCTGCAGGGGATGTCAAAAATCTTGTGTATAGCACAGGCTATCCCCCGGGGCATAAGGCATCGATATCATCTCTCAGGTTTTTCTAATTAAAATTTGCTGGCCACCTTGAATTGGACGGTCTAGACTGATAGACCTGGATACTTTATGTGGATGTAATTTCTACCGTGGCTCTTTTCCATGGCCCTGGTTCTCTACGGTTTTATGGTTGCAGAATAGAATCACTCCTGATAAGGACATGATGCAACTATGATTTTATATAGATGAAACCTTTCCTTCTTCTGTTTGGCACTCCAAACCCCTTTTGGAATTACGCATAAATTTACTCAGCAACTGCTGTTATATCTGCGATCATAAGTGATCTGCGGTGCATTGGAAGCCTGACGACCATTTTGATAAATGAAATATTTAATGTTCTACTGCTAAAAATTCTCCTGCCTCGTCCTGAGGAAGCCCAAAGGCAAAACGCGTAGACGATGCACAGAGGATATTTTTCCACACTATCATATATCCTATATGGTCTTTTTTATATCAATTGGTTTTTTTTTGTAATAAATATATATATTTTTTCTAAATATGTTGTTCCCGTCTTGCCTCTAAAGTCCGCCCAATCACTGCCCCTTTAGCAGTAATTTTTCTCTATTCCTATATTTACGGATGCTGGCAAATGTGAGTGCTTTTTTGTTACCCTTTTTCCCCCTTTTTTGATTCAGTAATCACCACTGAGTTTATTATTATTTTTTGGGCTACAAATGAAAAAGTACCGTACATTTTGAAAAAAAATAAGTTTTTCCAAGTTTCTGTCATTTTTTTGGCAAATAAGTCATTTTTCTTCATACATTTTTACCAAATTTTATGCTGCTACATTTCTTTGGCAAAAATAACCCAAATCAATCTATATTATTCGGTCTGTGTGAAAGTTATAGCATCTACAAACTATGGTATTAATCATTGAAAATTGATCACACCTGATGTACTGATGGCCTATCTCATTTCATGAGGCCCTTACATTTTTGAAAAGTATACTGTCCAAGGTATTTAGAAAGAAGCGTGACAACAGTCGGTCTCTATTCTACACATGAAGAGAAAAGTCACATGGATCATGGAGCAGGAAAAGAGAATTAGTTTAATGTTAGATAAAACTATTTTGTTTACTGAAACTTGGGAACCTTGGCTTAAGTACATGGGAATCCCCTATACTCCAGGGATACAGTAGTGGCTGTTGCTCCGGACTGATGCATAATCTTGGCAGGTGGGCTTACTCTTTCCTCTGAACTCTTTACTCTTCTCATCTCTATCTCCCCCCCCCTTCTCTTCCTCTCCTTTTCCCCTTTTTTTTCTCTCCTTTTCTTTTCTTTTTTTCTCTTAATTTTAGATTCGAGAAGACTAAACATAGTACATTACTTCTCATAATGTGATATTCTCACTTTGGGGATAATGGGTTCGGAAATACTCATTATATATCGGGTTTTTCTATTATAGTTAACCCTGGGTAGGATGTTGTCTTGGTTCTTTAGACAAATGTTAGATCAAGTTGCTTTTGAGGAGGTTGGGTGGAGGGGACAGGTCCACCTCTAGGATACAGAGTGATCCCAAGAGGGGTGTCAGAGAGGCAGAGATTGTCCTGGATACCCACCTTCTTGGGGTCTATGAAAGATTGGTCTACTACATCCCTCATTGCTTTAATATTCTGGATCAGACCATAGGATATATGAGATCTCGGGGGATTAGGGAGGTGATTTGGGACAAACTATATTACCTATGGGGTTCTGATTTATCTTAATAGTTCTCATTTCTCTTTGCAGTTCAATAAGTACTACCCTCTGGGGTTAAAAATGTTGGAAACGATAAACACTGAATGTACCTGTTTATTCTCAAATGTATGTTCAGCTGTAATATTTACTGTGTTATTTGGCGCATAGCTGTATATTTTATATTTTTTTGTTTTGAAAATAAACTTAAATTTGAATGATAAAAAAAAAGAAAGAAGCGTGACATTTTTTTTTAAGTTGTAATTTTTCCCCACAAGTCTTTGGAAAATAAAGATTTGCATGCTGAGTATGGTGATCCCATATGTGTGAGAGCTTTTCACAGTCTATCTACATAGAGAGGTCCAACATCTAAGGCCTCGTACACACGAGGGGATATGTCCGCTGAAAACGGTTCGATGGACCGTTTCAGCAGACATCTCCGCTCGTGTGTATGGGCTAGCGGACAGATTTCTCCACCCGACAGATTTCAAAGCATGCTTTGAAATCTATCCGGTGGAATCTGTCCGCCCGACATGTCTGCTGGTTAGTACACTTACCAGCAGACATGTCGTCCCCCACCACCGCCGCGCCGCCGCCGAATGGATTCGGCGCATGCGCGGAAGTGTTTAACTTCCTGGTGCGGTGACGTGGCGGCATCAACATCACCGCCGTGTCACCGCCACGTCACCGCGCCGTCCAGCGGGGGGGAATTTGATCCGATGGTGTGTACACGCCATCGGATCAAACTCCCGATCGGACATATCCGATGGAAATGGTCCGCGGACCGTTTTCATCGGATATGTCCGATCGTGTGTACGAGGCCTAAGGAGTAACTTCAGGCATTATCCACATTAAGACCAGGCCTTTTTTCCGATTCGTTTTGTTTACAGTAAGTAAACATCTGTATTTTTCCTAGAAAAATTTCTTAGAACCCCCAAACATTATATATTTTTGTAGCAGAAGCCTTGGAGAATAAAATGGTCGGTTTTCCACATTTTTATGTCACATGGTATTTGCAGTTTTTGCAACGTGAATTTACACACTAACGCATAAATAAATTAGAATGAACTACAATGCACGCAGAGACAATATGTCACCTACATTTTTGGTAAAATATAAAATATTTGTTTGCGCCAGGTAAATAGATTCCAAACATGTCACACTCCAAAATTGCACACGTTTGTGAAATGGTGGAAAATGTCAGTATTTAGAAATCTCCATAGGCGATGCTTCATAAGCCTTTATTGGTTGATGCTAGAATTATTGCTCTCACTCTGATGTTCACGGTGATACCTCACATGTGTGGTGCGATATCGCCGTTTATACATGTGTACGGGATCAATGTGTGCGTTTGCCTTTGCATGCGAGCAAAGGAGACAGGGGCGCTTTACATTTTTTATTTATTTATTGGTGGGACATTGACAGATGTATTTGTACACTTTGATAGATGTTGATCGTCCACTTGCAGACACTGACAGGTGTTTATGTCGTAATGGAACACAATTGCAGATGTTTTGCAGATATTTTTGTTCATTGGTACAGATGTTCATAGGACACTGTGACATATGTTTTGTGCACTGGTATAGATGTTCATGGGACACTGTGACAGATGTTTTGTGCACTGGTAAAGATGTTAATGGGACACTGTGACAGATGTTTTGTGCACTGGTAAAGATGTTCATGGGACACTGTGACAGATGTTTTGTGCACTGGTACAGATGTTCATGGGACACTGTGACACTGTGACATATGTTTTGTGCACTGGTACAGATGTTATGGGACACTGTGACATATGTTTTGTGCACTGGTACAGAAGTTCATGGGGACACTTGGACAGAAGTTCATGGAGACAGAGACAGTATGGACAGTGCTGCTTGGTGTACTGTGTGGGGATGGCTGCAGTCTGTGTGATCTGTGACAGCTCTCTGTGTAAAATCTTCCCTGATACTGACTTCCTAATCTCACTGACACTGATTGACACAGAGACACGTGTTTCTGTTTAAACTGTGAAGGCTGTGATTGGACGAGACCAATCATAGCGCCCATATCCCAAACTGTGCTTCACTGTGTCGACAGCCATCACAGGAGCAGCCGATTCTGTCCGACGTATTGCTTGCTACCTCAACTTGGTATGACAAAGCTCCCACACCACCGTTTAGCAAGTACAATGGGTGGGTGGGAAGTGGTTAAACCCACAAGTGCTTTTTTTTAACCACTAATATTCTATTATATTGGCTTTTGAAATTTACAAATGCAACCATTTAGTAATTGGATGAAAGGCTTAGCACTGGGAAACACTTTTGAAAGATAAATAGTGCATTTTATATAATAATTAACTATATAGATCAGACCAAAATGATGCACAAATAAGGAGGAAAGGAGGACAGAGGGACTTTGTTCCAAATCAAGGACAGCTGTCTAGTCTAGGAATCCAGTGATGGAATCAGATTAGGTTCCTCTAATCCTGAGAAAAATGATTTGTAACAACCATGTTCATGTCCATTACTTACACCATTGATTAAATGTCCATCATGCTGCATACCGTGTGATGGAAAGGAAGGCAGGTCTTACTGTGGATATTTTTTAAATGATAAACGATATGCTTATCTTCTAAGATGTAAATAGAAGACTGAGGTTAACCACTTCATTGCTATCAGTGCTATAAAAATGAACTGATTACTGTATAAATGTAACTGGCAGGGAAGGGGTTAACACTAGGGGGTGAGGAAGGGGTTAAATGTATTCACTGGGTGTGATTCTTACTGTGGGGGGAGGGGACTGACTGGGGGAGATGACTGATGCTGTGTCCCTATGTACAAGGGACACACCATCGGTCTCCTCTCTCCCTGACAGGACGTGGAGCTCTGTGTTTACACACAGAGCTCCACGTCCCTGCTGTCATTGCCGATCGCGGGTACCTGGTGGACATTGCGGCCACCAGGCACGCGCATCGGCATCTCAGCGATAAGCCGGGCACTGTTTTTCCCCTGGAAATGGCACATTGTCGATTTAGCAAGAGATATTGGTTCTGAAATGCCTACGGCTACAAACTGGTAACACTACTGGAGACTGCCGGGTGTTTCTAAAAGAAAAATTGGAGAATTTATCTATTTCCTTTAGTGTTGGAGCACATTATCTTGATTTAACAGCTTTCCATCTTCCTTTAATGATTTCCAGTACGTGACTGCCTCAGTAATTTATAGTCTTTGTCATTTTGTGCATTTTCATTACATCGAATACATGTTATGTTATGCCATTCGCTATTCTTATTTCTAACAATACAGTAAGACAACAGTCATGCATACTTTATAGTAATAGAGAAACTGGTAAATATTTGCCTAGGTATGATGCTGTCCTATGCATTTACCTCTCTCAACCGGTACTAAGCTGGGAGTATAAAGCAGCTGCAGCATGAAAATTGCAGCAGCCTAGAATCGTTCAAAACGTTCATACATTGCCAAGCACAGTAAGAAAATAATGTTTATGTACTGTAACCACTGCCAATGCAATACTACTGTGCAGAACGGATATAATCTGCTTAAAATATTGCCTCTTTTTGTTGATGCCCTACAGGAGCCAGATTTAAAAGGATGTGTTCAATGCATGTTGCTTTCATCTACTAAGGACTTCTCTAATGTAACATTCAAAATGGGTTTCTGTGCAAAATGACTCTACAAACACACACACTTAGAAAATTATTTGTTTTCTATTTATTAACTTTTAAAGCCCAACAACGGGATCTTTGTTGTCCCCAAACCTTGCATCTTTAATAACATAAAAGTGTATGCAAACTCCTGCAATACATTTTGCTTGTTTGCTCTCTTTTGGCCTGTTAAATATACCACTGAAATGGTTTTATTTTATTTGTTTGACAAGTACCAAAAAAAATGCGTTCTTCCACCTAGATATCTTGTGAGCGGATAACTTCTTGTACTCTCTGGCTCTACACTATTAACAGTTAGCATTGTTCTCTGCTATCCCATAACGAGCGACCACACCTAGGCGTATTTACGCCGTACGCCTGACGCCGTAGCAGCCTGAAATACGCTGGAGGGGCGAATTAACATTGTCGGCTATGGAGATGGTTCATATCTCCACGCCGAACGCCGAAACGCCGTAACCTGAAGCTCTAAACAAGTCCCGGATCTTTTTTTTCAGGCGTCTTCGGCGTTCGGCAATAGCCGACAATGTAAAATCACCCCTCACCAGGCTAAAAACGACACGTTTTGTAGCGGCAAATCACGGCACAAAACACTGCAATTTGTCGCGGCAAATCACGCTACAATACGCCGCGTACAAGTGTGAATGCAGCCTTAGTGTAAGGCCGCATACACACGATCAAATCTATCTGCTGGAAACGGTCGGCCCTACCGTCCCAGCAGACAGATTTGACCGTGTGTACGGGCGAGCCGACGGATTTGGCCACCCGACAGATTTCAAAGCATGCTTTGAAATCTGTCAGCTGGGAACCCATCCGCCCGACATGTCTGCTGGTTAGTACGCTAACCAGCAGACATGTCTTCTCGCACACGCGCCAAATGGTTTTGACGCATGCGCGGAACTGTTTTTCTTCCTGGTGCGGAAGTCACCGCCACGTCACCGCGCCGTCTGGCGGCGGGGATTTTGGTTTGATCGTGTGTACACGATCAAACCAATATGTCCCCAGCAGACAGATTTGTTCAAATCGGTCGGCCCGACCGATTTGAACAAATCTGTCTGCTCGTGTGTACGCGGCCTTAGTTGTTACCCTATGACACAATTACACAATTTCCAGGTTAAAATAAAGGGAAAAAAATTTGAATAGAGAACATTCATGTAGCCACCATATCTAAGGACGAGTAAACCGAAAATACTATCAAGCATGAAGCTTGAAATTTTTTCATGTTACAACCAAAAACGTAAATGTATTTTATTGGGATTTTATGTGATAGACCAACACAAAGTGGCCCATACAGGTGAAGTGGAAGGAAATGATAAATGGTTTTCAATTTTTTTTTACAAATAAATATCTGAAAAGTGTGTCTTGCATTTGTATTCAGCTGCCTTTACGCTGAAACACCTAACTGAAATCTAGTGGAACCAATTGCCACCAGAAGTCACCTGATTAGTAAATTGAGTCCATCTGTGTGTAATTTAATCTAAGTATAAATACAGATCTTCTGAGAAACCCTCAGAGGTTTGTAAGAGAACCTTAGTGAACAAAAAACATCACGAAGGCCAAGGGACACACCAGACAGGCCAGGGGTAAAAATGTGGAGAAGTTTAATGCAGGGTTAGGTTATAAAAAAAAATATCCCAAGCTTTGAACATCTCAGGCCACGTACACACGATCGAATTTGTCCACTGAAACTGGTCCGACGGACCGTTTCAGCAGACAAATCCAATCGTGTGTATGGGCTAGCGGACATGTCTGACCTTGCTGCTAGCAAGACTTACAGGCACTCGTGCCTCTCTGTACTCCTGCGCCTCCTGTCTACACTACCAAGGGCCCAGAGTCAGGGGTACTCATTTTCCCCAGAGCTTAGTGAAGGTGTTAAAGCTCTGCAGATTTCCCTCATCCAATCATATGCAAGCAGAAATGTTTATATTTTTTCCTTGCACCTGATTGGGTATTCTTCACAAAGTGAAGCTTTACCATTTTTACACTTAATAATAAAAAGAGTGCAACTACCATAGCTTCTAACTGATTTCGAGGGACTGTCCCTGATTTGGAACAAAGTCCCTCTGTCCCTCTTTCCTCCTTATTTGTCCCTCATTTTGGTCTGAACTAAATAGTTGTATATAAAATGCAAGTATCTTTCAAAAAGTGGTGCTAAACCTTTCCTCTAATTTCCTTGAATTTATAAATTGCTGCATTTGTAAATTTCACAAGCCAGTATAAATGAATAGTAAGACGGTGTTAGAACTTTCTCACTTTTCATTGCCTCCAACACACTGCTATTGGACTATCATTATAATGGGTCATCTCTCTGGCCAATAGGAATGTGTAGGAACCTGCAGGGGCCTGGCTAGCTTCAGAACAGCCTTCAATTCAGGAGCAGCAGGGGGATTGATGTAGCTATATAAAGGCACCTATGGATGATGCCACGTATTACATGTCAGCATTTTTTTTTGTTTTGTTAAATGCCCTGTATGTTTTGCGCATTTGTAGAATGAGAAAATGATATGGCTAAATAAGATTATGAAAGCTTAAAATTATGTACCACATTTGGTTATTTATAATCATAACAAAATGGGTCTAATGCCGCGCACACACTATCATTTTTCGGCATGTTAAAAAACAACGTTTTTCAGCATGTAGAAAAATCAATGTTTTTTCCAACTTCATCATTAAAACGACATTGCCCACACACGTCGTTCAAGAAAAATTCTCTAGCAAAGCGCGGTGACGTACAACACGTACGACGGCACTATAAAGGGGAATTTCCATTTGGATGACGTCACCTTTTAGCTGATTTTGTGTTAGTAAAAGACGATTCGCGCTTTTCTGTCTGTTACAACGTGATGAATGTGCTTACTCCATTACGAACTGTAGTTTTACCAGAACGAGCGCTCCTGTCTCATAAATTGCTTCTGAGCATGCGCGGGTTTTTAACATCATTTTAGCCCACACACGATCATTTTTTACAACCCGAAAAACGACATTGTTTAAAACGTCGTTAAAAATGCAGCATGTTGGCGTGGCCGGGATGTGAACGAGAGCAGACGTGTGCAGGCAGAGCTCCGCTCCTTCTCTTATCCTTACCTGATTTCAGCGCGGATTCCTCCTTTCAGCGTCCGACCTTCAGACACCCTGGGGCGGAAGAAGACATCCAGCACCCCGAGGCCACCTCCGCTGTCTCCGGGTAAGCTCCGTTCGTCCTCGGTGTCCAGGGACGGGTCCTCCGCGGCCATCTTGCCCACCAGACTCCCAGCATGGAATATGTCAGCCGGCTCCATGGCTTCCCCTAATCCACCTGCATCCCTTGCCTCCTCGCATGCGGAGCTCCTGGCGGCCATCAAGGAGGGTCGGGACTCGGTGATGGTCAAGATTGATCACCTCGTTGCCGATGTCAGCTTGATCCGGCATGACATGGACAAATTTAGGGCCCGGTTTGCCGAGGCGGAGGGCCGCATCTCTCAGCTGGAAGATTCCACCAGGGCTGATTCCAGGGACCTCCATGCCTTACAGCTGCAGGTTAAAGCCCTGCAAGAGAAATCAATAGACACCGAAAATAGGCTCAGGAGAAACAACATAAGGGTCCTGGGCCTCCCTGAAAAGGCAGAGGGCCTCAGGCCTGCAGAATTTACAGAGGCCTTCCTGATCTCCCTCCTGGATCTGCCTGCGATGCCGCCTACATTCGTGGTGGAAAGGGCCCACAGAGTCCCCCTCAAACCGCCGATCCCGGGGGCTCCACCTCGACCCTTCCTGTTGCGCCTGCTAAATTACAGGGACAGGGATCGGATTCTGGCTGCTGCCAGGGAAAAACGGGACCTCCTCTACAATGGTACCAGGATCATGCTGTTCCCAGACTACTCCCCGGAGGTTCAACATCGCCGCAGATCCTTTACAGAGGTACGGAGACGCCTGAGGGACCAAGGCCTCAAGTTTAGCCTACTCTACCCCAGCAAGCTCAGAGTGATCGATGGAGACCGCACGCGCTTCTTCATGGACCCTAAGGCAGCGATGTCGTGGCTGGATGGTCGCTGAGGGGCCGCATTCAGTTCACCCCCGTGCCTCTACTACCTCTCGTCCCCCTGGTGATCTAGAAGGGACCCCGCTGCTATGGTGAGATGTTCCTGTTTTGTCAAGAATTTTTGTTTTTAACCTTTTGTTTTTATTTTTATCTCTCCCCCCCCCCCCCCCCCTTCATTTTTCCGGTAAATGGTACTGTATTCTTGCCATCCCAAGCTGGCCCTTTTTCAATATGGCCGCTGTGTGCCTTTACCCCCCCGGGCCCTACCACTAACTGATGCGAGGTGGCTGTCATGTCCTCACGGGGTCATCCTGAGCTTGGAGACCCGGAACTACTCATCCCTCCTTTGATTTGACTCTCTGATTTGTTTTATTGGGGAATCCAGCCCAACTGTACCAAGAGGAGTTTTGATGCTCAATGCCTGATACGAGATACACACGACTTTGGTCTACTGACGTAGCAGCACACCAGGACTGCTACACCTGCCCCCCCCCCTAGTCCTCCCCCCTTTTTTGTTGTATCCCCACCTTTTTTTTCTACCTGGACTCCGGACCCTGACCAAGTGGTCATTTGATAACCGCTGTCGTCCGGCTGTAGTAGCAGGTGACCTGGCGCCTGCCGTGTAGGGCCCCTAGTTCCGGGGCTCATTTACACTATGTTCTGTTTTCTGTTTGGGAAAATAACTATTCCCACCCCCCTGACCGTTGTTGGAGGGATGGGACATAGTAGGATAGGCACCCGGTGCCTGGGAAGTTTGTTTCTTTGTATGTTTGCTATGTTTTTTTTGTTCACTGTTTTTTTCTGTTCTCTAGCTGCTATATGCTCAGGTGCTATCAATATGCAATGCAATGTGCTCGGTTTCTTGCTGCTCCTGGGGTGTTCCCGGGTGTATCTACATAAATATCCTTCCATTCCCTTACCTCCCTTGCCTGATGGCTGACCGCTCATTTGACTCCTTTGCCATTCTTTCCTGGAATGTCAGAGGCCTTAACTCTAAGTTCAAACGTGCCCTTCTCTTTCAATATCTGAAGTCCCACTCTCCCCAGCTTGTTCTCCTCCAGGAGACTCACCTCATGGGCAGCAAGGTCCTGACTCTTAAGAAGCCGTGGATTCAGCGTGCTATACATGCCACATATTCTACATATGCTAGGGGTGTATCAATCCTAATCCACAAAAACTTTCCATGTGTGATAGAAGAGGTCCGCACGGACCCCCTGGGTAAATATGTGATATTAATTTTCACGCTTTGGGCACAGAAGTATATTGTTGTCAACCTGTACATCCCCCCCCCTTTTTCACCTGCTCTGTTATACGATGTGCTTGAGAAGGTTGCACCCTTCTGCCCAGGAAAAGTGTTGGTAATGGGTGATTTTAATGCCATCTTGTCACCTGAACTGGATAGGCCTGCGCCGCCCAGGCATAGATGTATGGACCTGCTGACCTGGGCTCAGGCAGTGGGTCTGGAGGAAGTTTGGAGGTGGAAGCACCCTGATGTGCGGGCCTATTCTTGTTTTTCGACCTCGTACAAAACCGCTTCCAGGATAGATTTGGCCTTCTCCAACCCCGCACTGTTAGCGGGTGTGTTGGAGGCGGACTATCTCCCTAGCGGTCTGTCCGACCACAGCCCTTTAAAGGTGGTGCTCCGCTCGCCGGCAACGCGCAGTGCTGCGCTTTGGAGGCTGGGCGCGCAGTGGGTTACTCATCCTGAGATTGCAGAGGTCTTGCCCCCCTTGTTAGCTGAATTTTGGGAGAATAATGAGGGTTCCACTCCCCTGGATAACGTCTGGGATACCTTTAAAGCATACACCAGAGGGCAGTACATTTCTTCCATTGCCAATGTCAAAAAGCAACTTTCAGCCAAGACACTGGAATTGGAACGTTCGGTCATAGAACATACTGATGCTTATAATAAAAACCCCACCTCGGATCAGTTTGATCGGATGATGGCAGCTCAGAGGGATTTGCATCTGCACTTAGCTGAGGTTACCCGCCTAGACATATACAAGGGCAAGCAGAGAGCCTTTGAACAGGGCGATCGCAATGGCCGCCTGTTGGCCATGATGGCCCAGCATGACCAGCCCCTTACAACGATTTCGACTCTGCGGACTCTGGGGGGCGGGACCGTGTCCTCCCCCCCGGACATCCTTCAGACTTTTAGTGAATTCTATAAGTCGCTGTATTCCTCTAGCCTCCCCGCGGACTTCCGGCCGGAGACGCTGAATGATCTGCTAGATCCATTGGCACTTGGCTGGCTCTCCGACCAAGAGAGAGAAGCCTTGGTGCAACCATTCATGGCCTTGGAGGTACAGGGGGCCATCCAATCCTTCCCGTCGGGCAAGGCGCCTGGCCCGGACGGACTCCCACTGGACTTCTATAGAGCCCACTCCGGACTCCTAGCCCCCTTGTTGGCACGGCTCTACACTGCGTGTCTGACGGATGGCAGCCTACCTGCCTCCATGTACCATGCCTACCTAACGCTTATATACAAGCCCCCCAAGGACCCCTCTTCCTGTGCCTCATACCGTCCCATAGCACTCCTTAACTCAGACTTTAAAATGCTAACTAAGCTCCTTGCCCTTCGGTTATACCCCATGTTACCCTCAGTGATAGACCCGGACCAAACGGGTTTCATGCCCCGGAGGTCCACAGATGTCAATCTTAGGAGACTTTTTACCAATATCCATACTCAGCATCTTAATGTGGGAACGCGAGCTGTGGCCTCATTGGATGTCGAAAAGGCCTTCGACACTGTGGAGTGGCCCTTTCTGTGGGAGACTCTGCGCAGGATGGGCTTCCCACTGCTATTTAGCAAGTGGCTCCAGGTGATATACAGGGCCCCCACTTCCTCAATACGACTGGGGGGGGGGCTGTCTGCCCCCTTCAGACTTTCCAGGGGAACGCGGCAGGGTTGCCCTCTCTCTCCGGCTTTGTTTGCCCTTGCCATTGAACCGGTGGCGGAGGCTCTCCGCACATCACCACATATCAAGGGTCTCCGAGTGGGTCTGCTGGAGGAGAGGGTGGCCCTGTATGCGGATGACATGCTTCTCTTCCTTAATGATGCGGGCCCCTCGCTGCGGGGTGCACTGACCGTCTTGGACACGTTTGCCTCGGTCACTGGACTGAGGGTGAATTGGTCCAAGTCCCTTCTCTTCCCTATAGATCAGGCGGCTAGGTCCACCACCCCTCCCGACAGTCCCCTTAGCTGGGTCACCACCTTTAAGTACCTGGGGGTAACCATCTCTGCCTCGGCGACCGAATACATTTCGCAAAACTTGTCCCCGGTGCTGCTAGAGGCCCAATCCAGGCTTAAAGCCTGGAGCAACCTCCCCCTGTCTGTTTGGGGAAGGGTGAACCTAATTAAGATGAAGATTGTCCCTAAACTTATTTACCTTTTCCGCCACTCCCCGCAGTGGGTGCCCAAGTCCTTTTTCAAAAAGCTGAATCAAATTTTTTCCTCCTTTATTTGGGGTCCCTCCCCACCCAGATACAAGCTGACAACCTTGATGAGACCGCGGACGCAAGGTGGTATGGCTTTCCCTGACTGCTACAAATACTACCTTGCCACGCAGTTGGTGACTGCGGCCTGGTGGCTGCGGCCAGATAGGATGAACACCTCCACTGCACTGGAGGCCTCGGTGGTCGGTTCACTGGAGGCCCTCCGGCTCCTGCTCTATCGGGGCCCTCGCGCCCCGTATCCCCTGACCCCCTCCATGCGCACCACCCTACGGGCGTGGCGGACTGGTCTGGCCATTGAAAAATGTAAACCCACCGAAATATCCCCAAACGCCCCTATCTGGATCAACCCTACCTTATCACACTTTTATAAGCTCTCAGACCCCATTGCCTGGTCTAAGTATGGCATTAAGCTTGTTTCGCACATAGTCTCCCAAAACGCTCTGATACCATTCTCGGACCTCTCCTCCATGTTCAACTTACCCCAGCACTACGCTTTTAGATACCACCAGCTGTCACATGCCTTCGCGGCTCAGTTCCCCTTGTCGTCCTGCACTGTGGCCCAGTCGGAGTTGGAGAGAACACTAAAGTTTAATTGTGACGCAAAACCCACATCGCACTTGTACTCGTACCTGATCTTTGTGTCTCTCCCCCCTCTGGATGGGCTGCGGTCCAGATGGCAGGGGGATATCCCCACGCTAGATACGGACGACTGGGACGAGGTCTGGGATCTCCCTTTCTGCTCACTTGTCTCCATTCGCGACAGGATGGTGCAATACAAGATAGTTCACAGAGCTTACTTCACTCCATACAGGCTCCACAAGATGAACCCGGCGCATTCTCCGGAGTGTTGGAGATGCAGGGCATCACCAGGTGACTTCTCCCACATTTTCTGGCAATGCCCCGAGGTTCAGCGGTACTGGGTAATGGTGCTGGAAGTGATCAATGCAGTCGCAGCGACCCAGTTGCCGGTAGCGATGGAGGTGTGCCTCCTGGGAATAATTGAGAACATCGTCCCAACCTCCACGGGGCGCACGTTGGTCAGTCTGTTGCTTTTCTATGCACGCAAGAATATTGCCATGCATTGGAAAAAACCTACACCCCCTTCTCTGATGCAGTGGAGGCGTCTGGTGAATGCCAGCCTTCCCCTGTACAGGGACACATACATCAACCGTGGCTGTCCACTGAAATACGACAAGGTTTGGCGTGCATGGCTGGCAGAGTCTAGTACTGCTGGCTAAATACATATGGCCTGAGTTGGCAACCACTGCCATGGTCCTGGTGAGCGGTCCTATGGAGCTGCCCTAGAGGCACCTTGTGGCCGATACAATGAGGAGAGTTGGTACACCCCCACCCTGCCGCATCCTGGTCAATGCACATTGCTACAGATGTTTATTAAATCAGATGTGTTGATGTATGTTGTACGCACTTGAGTACTGTATGTCGTTGTTGTTGAGTTGTTTCTTTCTCTTGTATGTTGTGAAATACCTTAATAAAAAGAACTTTAAAAAAAAAAAAAAAATGCAGCATGTTCCTAGGCGACCCTAGGCTCATTCTGGTCTACTGCAATAGGTCCCTATTCTCCTTCTGGATTGACAATAACCTCACCACCTTAAAATCGTTACAATCCAGATGGGAATTTAAATCCTTTGAAACACTGCAAAGTGAATATAACCTCCCTACATCTGAGTATGAACGATATCTAATAATCAGATCCTTATTCTCCAAATACTTCTCACTATCCCCTCAGTCCACAACACAATTTTCGAGAGGATCTGCATCCATCTCATCTAGGGACAGAGGTATGATTTCTCAAATATACCAATATCTCAACAACCTCACCACGCAGGACAAATCTAACCCAATGCTACAGTGGGAAGAGGATATTGGACATGCATTCTCATCTGATACCTGGGATTCCATGTCAGAGAACCTTCGTAAATGCAATAGAGCCATCTCATTTAGGGAGACCATTTTCTCCAGATGGTGCCTCACCCCTTCCAAAATTCATGTTTTCTATCCCACTGTATCCCCTGTTTCAGAGGTTACTCTGAAGAGGGCACGCTATTACACACTTTCTGGAGCTGCCCACATCTGGCTCAGATATGGGAGGCTGCAATAGACAGATTTGAAAGATCCTCAAAGCACAAATTAACTCTCACTCCCCAGATTTGTGTACTATACGCCAAGATTCCAGATATTCCTCCCCTCTGCACTATGCTATTTCATTCCCTTTGTAGTTTCATCCAATGGATAATAGCCCTTAACTGGAGATCTAATACTACAGGGAGTGCAGAATTATTAGGCAAATGAGTATTTTGACCACATCATCCTCTTTATGCATGTTGTCTTACTCCAAGCTGTATAGGCTCGAAAGCCTACTACCAATTAAGCATATTAGGTGATGTGCATCTCTGTAATGAGAAGGGGTGTGGTCTAATGACATCAACACCCTATATCAGGTGTGCATAATTATTGGGCAACTTCCTTTCCTTTGGCAAAATGGGTCAAAAGAAGGACTTGACAGGCTCAGAAAAGTCAAAAATAGTGAGATATCTTGCAGAGGGATGCAGCACTCTTAAAATTGCAAAGCTTCTGAACCGTGATCATCGAACAATCAAGCGTTTCATTCAAAATAGTCAACAGTGTCGCAAGAAGCGTGTGGAAAAACCAAGGCGCAAAATAACTGCCCATGAACTGAGAAAAGTGTGCGGCTGCCAAGATGCCACTTGCCACCAGTTTGGCCATATTTCAGAGCTGCAACATCACTGGAGTGCCCAAAAGCACAAGGTGTGCAATACTCAGAGACATGGCCAAGGTAAGAAAGGCTGAAAGACGACCACCACTGAACAAGACACACAAGCTGAAATGTCAAGACTGGGCCAAGAAATATCTCAAGACTGATTTTTCTAAGGTTTTATGGACTGATGAAATGAGAGTGAGTCTTGATGGGCCAGATGGATGGGCCCGTGGCTGGATTGGTAAAGGGCAGAGAGCTCCAGTCCGACTCAGACGCCAGCAAGGTGGAGGTGGAGTACTGGTTTGGGCTGGTATCATCAAAGATGAGCTTGTGGGGCCTTTTCGGGTTGAGGATGGAGTCAAGCTCAACTCCCAGTCCTACTGCCAGTTTTTTGGAAGACACCTTCTTCAAGCAGTGGTACAGGAAGAAGTCTGCATCCTTCAAGAAAAACATGATTTTCATGCAGGACAATGGTCCATCACACGCGTCCAAGTACTCCACAGCGTGGCTGGCAAGAAAGGGTATAAAAAGAAAAACTAATGACATGGCCTCCTTGTTCACCTGATCTGAACCCCATTGAGAACCTGTGGTCCATCATCAAATGTGAGATTTACAAGGAGGGAAAACAGTACACCTCTCTGAACAGTGTCTGGGAGGCTGTGGTTGCTGCTGCACGCAATGTTGATGGTGAACAGATCAAAACACTGACAGAATCCATGGATGGCAGGCTGCATGAGTGTCCTTGCAAAGAAAGGTGGCTATATTGGTCACTGATTTGTTTTTGTTTTGTTTTTGAATGTCAGAAATGTATATTTGTGAATGTTGAGATGTTATATTGGTTTCACTGGTATAAATTAATAATTGAAATGGGTATATATTTGTGTTTTGTTAAGTTGCCTAATAATTATGCACAGTAATAGTCACCTGCACACACAGATATCCCCCTAAAATAGCTAAAACTAAAAACAAACTAAAAACTACTTCCAAAAATATTCAGCTTTGATATTAATGAGTTTTTTGGGTTCATTGAGAACATGGTTGTTGTTCAATAATAAAATGAATCCTCAAAAATACAACTTGCCTAATAATTCTGCACTCCCTGTATACTTTGGTCGCAGGTGCTGGACAGAATGGAAATGCAAAAATTATCCGAGAGAATATACCATACTCTTAATGATAGCCTCCACCTGTTTAATCTCAAGTGGTCATATTGGGATATCTTCCAATAATTCTAATTTCACACAAATGTTTTATCACCTATGCTCTTCACCCCACTCTGATTCACATTTTCTTTTTACCTCAGGATGTATGACATGTTTTACTCTACACCATTGTCACATTACTTAATGTACTATCATAGTCTGTATGCATTATATTTTTCTTGATATCTACAATAAAAACTAAAAAAATGCAGCTTAAAATGCTTTAGCTTACAGTCGGGTACATGACACATAAGAGAAGGGGTACAGTTATACACAGGGCTGGTGCAAGGATTTTTGACACCCTAGACAAAACCTAATTTCTTTCTCGTACATCACGGGACACAGAGCGGCATATTCATTACTATATGGGTTATATGGAGTACCTTCAGGTGTGGCCACTGGCAATCTCAAACAGGAAGTCCCCTCCCTATATAACCCCCTCCCCTAGAGGGAGTCCCTCAGTTTTTTCGCCAGTGTCTTAGGTGTTGGTCACGGAATAGCTTTGCTCCACATCCTTGGGATTAAGGGCGGGCTAACCGGATCTGTCCAAGGAGCCTCAGTGCCAAAGTGGACAGTACCCGGGCCCCAAACCGTGGGGTTTTGCCTATAATGCTCCTCTTTGGAGGGCTGGACCCTGGGCCCAGGACTTGGAGTTCGTAAAGACCATAAGTTCCTGTTTGCCAGGGTGCTATATAGGTCCAGGACAGTGGGTACCTTCATAGGACCCCAGGGCCTGAAGGTCTATTACGCTACCCACGGAGATGGGAGAAGATTGGATCGTTTTGCTAGACAAACATCCTGCAGCATGGAGCAGGTAAGAGGGGAGCCTGCGGGACTTGGTTCGACAGCAGGCTCTCCGGGGTAACCTAAAAGGGGGGTAGTCTAAGTATGCTCTGCATTGGCAACCTTGCTCACTATGTCTGAGAAGACAGGATGATCCCATTTCCCCCATCACTAGGTTCCCCTGTCTAAGAATTGTGTTTGCTAGCTACCTGCTGCCTTCTTCCTAGGGCTAGTAAGGATCCCTATGGGGCCTTTTGGAGAGTCCTACCTGGCTGGGGGTTGGATTCTGCCGCCTGGTACTGCAGTCCTGGGTCTCCAGCAGCGCGGCTCCTCCATGCTCTTCCTGCCCCGGCATACGCGCGCGCGCGTGCGCGCGCACGTCTTATAGACGTTTTTTCGCGCCGTTCGGAGGGGAGGGCGGGGGGGGGGGGCATGCCTGCAGCATCATCAGGGGCGCGCCTTGTGCTGTTATAGATCAGCAGGCCATAGTCAGTGCTCAGTCTGAGGCTGATCTCAAAGGGAGAGGACGCAGAGCGGCAGAACAGTGACTCCCGGTGGCGGAAGAGGGGTAGTACATGCTGGACTTTGTTCCAATGCCTTTCTGTTAAGCCAAAAAATCCCCCTTTTTGCAACAGGTTGGAGGCTGGCAAACTAAGTTTGGGGTCGCTGTATGTTTTGGAAAAAAAAAAAAAAAGAGACTTATATATTTAAAAAAAAAAAAAAAAAAAAAAAAACATACGGGGCCCCATCAGTTTTTGGGCATTAGTGATCTATTGTCCCCTAAGCTCCAGTTTTGTACTCCTGGCCACTACAGTCTGTTATTGTTGGCGGAGTCCCTCGATTTTGTATTATGGCTTCCAAAGGTTCGGGGTCAAAGGGTACAAAAAAGACCAAAAAACAAAGGGGTTCCCCCTCTGATTCTGATGATATGCCGATACTTTCCCCGCAGCTTATTCCCATAAAGGTCGCCTTGGATGAGCCATTAGGGGGGTCTGGTGCGGAGGCTGGCCCAGATCAGCCCAGCCCTGTGTTTATCACAGAGGAGATGCTAGCTGTATCCCTAGGGGGGCTAGAAGAGAGAATAGCAGCATTGATCGCTAGAGCTATTCCTGGCAAGAAACGGGTTAGATCCCCATCACCAAGAGGTGTATCCTCAGATGCTGAAATTCTCTCTCCGGAGGAATTGGAATCGCAGGAGGATCAACTAGACCTGAACCAAGAGGGTTCAGGGGTTGAGGGATCTACCTCTGAGGAACCATTTTCAGACTCCCAGACAGAGAGACTGTGGGTACAGTCTTTGACGGACATGGTCCGCTCGGCATTTAATTTACCATTGCCAGAGCCTCAGGTTCCTGCGGTATCCTCTCTGGGCTCTTTGAAAGCTCCTTTAAGCAACGCAGTTTTTCCGGTCCATCCTCTCTTGGAGGAATTGATCTTTCGGGATTGGGTACGGCCGGACAGGATTTTTCTGCCACCGAAGAGATTTGCGGTCATTTACCCTATGGAGGAAAAATTCTCCAAGAGGTGGAAGCTCCCAGTGGTGGATGCAGCCATCTCATGTGTGAATAAATCACTAACTTGCCCGGTGGAAAACATACAAATGTTTAAAGATCCGGTTGATAAACGGTTAGAGACACTTTTAAAAGCATCCTTTGCTACGGCAGGAGCAGTGGTACAGCCAGCTGTGGCTGCAATTGGAGTTTGTCAGGCGTTAAAGGACCAGACAAAAGAAATGCTAAAAGACATGCCTACCCAACAGGCAGAAGAGTTTTCTGACATTCCCAGAGCTCTGTGTTTTGCGGTAGATGCTATAAAGGATTCCATCCAGCAGGCCTCTCGTTTATCACTATTTTTGGTACACATGAGAAGGCTCTTATGGTTGAAGAACTGGGCGGCGGAGCCCCCATGCAAAAAGCTTCTGGCAGGGTTTCCCTTCCATGGAGGACGACTCTTCGGAGAGGATCTGGATAAATACATTCAGACTATTTCAAGTGGCAAAAGTACCCTTTTACCGGTAAAAAAGACATTCCGGGGTCCTACATTTAAGAGGCAGCTCTTTCCTGTCTCAGGGCCCTCAAATTCCAGGCAGTATCGACGGCCGCCTGCACGATCCAACGTTAACAGTAGATCGCAGGGACAGGCCCCTGGGGGTAAGAGACCATGGTATCGCAAGCCGACAAAGCCAGCCCCTAAGTCTGCCTTATGAAGGGGCGCCCCCACTCTCGCGGGTGGGGGGAAGGCTTCGTTTCTTCTCAGAAGTTTGGGAAGCCAAGATCCCCGACAAATGGGTCCGGGCGTCTGTAACCACAGGCTACAGACTGGAGTTTCTAAACTTTCCTCCGCCTCATTTTCAAGAGTCAAGGCTACCAAAGGATCCAGCAAAGAAGGCCTCGATGCTGGCAGCTTTGGATCACCTGCTTTGCCAGGACGTAATAATAGAGGTGCCAGCCCAAGAGCAAGGGCTAGGTTTCTATTCCAATCTCTTTGTCATACCAAAGCCCAACGGCGATGTCAGGCCAATCTTGGACCTAAAGAGTTTAAACGGTTCCATAAGGGTTCGTTCCTTCCGGATGGAATCCATCCGGTCAGCAGTCGCCACGCTCCAGAGGGACGATTTTCTGGCTTCCATAGACATAAAGGATGCTTACCTTCATGTACCAATCTTTCAGTCGCATCAAAGATTTTTACGCTTCGCGGTGGGGCAGCGACACTTCCAATTCAGGGTGCTCCCCTTCGGGCTAGCCACGGCCCCCCGGGTATTCACGAAGATCCTAGCCCCAGTTTTAGCCAATCTAAGGATCCAAGGGGTCACAGTCCTAGCATACTTGGACGACCTTTTAATCATAGATCACTCACGGCCGTGTCTGCAACAGGCAGTAAACCTCACGGTTCAGTACCTCGAAGGGTTCGGCTGGGTCCTAAACCGGGAAAAGTCAGCGTTCCAGCCTACAAAGCAGTTGGAATACCTCGGCATGAGGTTAGACACAGAACAGCAAAGGGTGTTCCTGCCCCTTGTAAAGGTCGAGGCTATCAAGGGGTTGGTTCAGTTGGTTCTAAGCAAGAAAAAAACAACTATTCGCCTGTGTATGCGATTACTAGGCAAGCTAGTGGCCACGTTCGAGGCAGTACCATACGCTCAGATCCACACTCGCGTCCTACAGGCAGCCATTCTAGCAGCCTGGGGCAAGAGAGCACATGCCTTGGAGTCCCCTTTGACGCTATCGTCAAAGGTCCGACAAAGCCTGGCCTGGTGGTTAAACCCTCAGAATCTTCTAAAGGGAAAGTCCTTCAGCCCCGTTGTCTGGAAGGTAGTTACCACAGACGCCAGCCTGGCAGGCTGGGGGGCGGTCTTGGAGGGGTTCTCTCGCCAGGGAACTTGGGCGGAAGCAGAGAGGCAGCTACCCATCAATGTCTTGGAGATCAGAGCTGCTCGCCTAGCCCTCCTGGCATGGACTTCCAGATTACAGGGGTCCCCGGTGAGAATCCAGTCAGACAATGCCACAGCGGTGGCATACATAAACCACCAAGGGGGAACCAGGAGTCGGGCCGTTCAGAGGGAGGTGAGCTTGATTTTTCAGTGGGCAGAGGTTTATGTACCCTGCATTTCGGCGATATTCATTCCCGGAGTGAACAACCTGCAGGCAGACTTCTTAAGTCGCCAGATTCTGTCGCCGGGGGAGTGGTCTCTGCATCCCCAGGTCTTTCAGACAATCTGCCAGAAGTGGGGAATGCCAGACATAGATATAATGGCATCCAGGTTCAACAAGAAACTAGACAGGTTCGTGTCTCGAGCGAGGGACCCTATGGCCTGCGGAACCGATGCGTTGGTTTGCCCTTGGCATCAATTCAAACTTCTATATGCATTCCCTCCGCTACAGTTACTTCCTCGCCTGTTGCGCAGGATCAGAGTGGAGCACAAGCCAGTCATTCTAGTAGCTCCAGCTTGGCCCCGAAGGACATGGTACTCACTAGTCCTGAAGATGGCAGTGGGAGACCCTTGGACTCTTCCTCTACGACCAGACCTACTCTCACAAGGCCCGATTCTCCACCCTACATTACAGCGTCTAAATTTGACGGCCTGGAGGCTGAATCCCTGATTCTCAGGGGTAGAGGTCTGTCTAGGCAGGTAATTCCTACCCTGATTAGGGCTAGAAAGCCGGCCTCCAGGGTGATTTATTACAGGGTGTGGAGGAACTACGTAGGCTGGTGTGAATCCAAAAGATGGAATTCCCGCAAATATACCATTGATAGGGTGTTAGGTTTTCTCCAGCTAGGAGTGGATAAAGGCCTGGCATTAAGCACAATCAAGGGACAGATTTCAGCTCTGTCAGTGTGGTTTCAGAGGCCGCTGGCCACCCACTCGCTGGTAAAGACCTTCATACAGGGGGTCTTGCGTATTAATCCTCCTGTCAAGTCACCAATTTGTCCATGGGACTTAAATCTTGTCCTGTCCACTCTACAGAAACAACCCTTTGAGCCGTTGGCTGAGATTCCTTTAGTTTTACTGACAAGAAAGTTGGTATTCTTGGTCGCCATAGTTTCGGCCAGGAGAGTGTCAGAGTTGGCAGCCTTATCGTGTAAGGAACCATATCTCGTTCTACATAAGGACAGGGCAGTTCTCCGGCCCCATCCTTCCTTTCTACCAAAGGTTATATCCAATTTTCACTTGAACCAGGATTTGGTACTTCCATCCTTCTTTCCGAAACCAACATCTAGAAAAGAGGGGTTGCTGCATACCTTGGATATTGTCCGGGCCATGAAGGCCTATCTTAAAGCTACAGAAAAGATCCGGAAAACAGATGTGTTGTTCGTTCTACCAGATGTCCCCAAGAAGGGGCAGGCAGCTGCAAAATCCACCATCTCGAGATGGATTAGACAATTAATCATTCAGGCCTACGGTTTGAAGAGGTTGCCTCCTCCTTTGTCGGTAAAAGCCCATTCTACCAGGGCCATGGGTGCCTCCTGGGCAGCACACCATCAGATCTCTATGGCTCAGATATGCAAGGCGGCGACGTGGTCATCAGTCCACACATTTACAAGGTTTTATCAACTAGACGTGAGAAGGAATGCGGATTCAGCCTTTGGGCAGGCAGTACTACAGGCTGCGGTTTAAGATCCTCGGGATCAGGGGCACCCTTGGTTGTAAAAAAAAAAAAAAAAAAAAGAGTTTTTTTTTCTTGACTAAGTTGGATTTATTATTATTATTTGAGTATACCTCTAAATTAAATCTCGTTTGAGAAGATGTCTCCCTCCCCTCATTAAAGCATTGCTTTCGGACATCCCATATAGTAATGAATATGCCGCTCTGTGTCCCGTGATGTACGAGAAAGAAAAAGGGATTTTTAAATACAGCTTACCTGTAAAATCCTTTTCTTGGAGTACATCACGGGACACAGAGCTCCCACCCCTCTTTTGGGGAACATTTTTGGGAGGCATACTGCTTGCTACAAAACTGAGGGACTCCCTCTAGGGGAGGGGGTTATATAGGGAGGGGACTTCCTGTTTGAGATTGCCAGTGTCCACACCTGAAGGTACTCCATATAACCCATATAGTAATGAATATGCCGCTCTGTGTCCCGTGATGTACTCCAAGAAAAGGATTTTACAGGTAAGCTGTATTTAAAAATCCCTTTTTTGCCGCCCCCCTTGGCTCCACCCCTGACCCCACCCCCTTTGCCCTGCCCATGTATACCCCACCTTTCTAACTAAGCACCCATCAAATACAGCCTCACCAGCGCCCATCAAATACAGTGACACAGCGCCCATCAAATACAGTGTCACCAGCGCCCATCAAATACAGCCTCACCAGTGCCCGTCACATACAGTGTCATCAGCGCCCATCAAATACAGTGTCACCAGCACCCATCAAATACAGTGTCACCAGCATCCATCAAATACAGCCTCACCAGCGCCTACCAAATACAGCCTCACCAGCGCCCATCAAATACAGTGACACCAGCGCCCATCAAATACATTGTCACCAGCACCAATAAAATACAGCGTCACCAGCGCCCATCAAATACAGCCTCACCAGTGCCTCACCAGTGCCCATCACATACAGTGTCACCAGTTTCCAAATACAGCCTCACCAGCGCCCATCAAATACAGTGTCACCAGTGTCCATCAAATACAGTGTCACCAGCGCCCATCAAATACAGTGTCACCAGCACCCATCAAATACAGTGTCACCAGCGCCCATCAAATACAGTGTCACCAGCCCCCATCAAATATAGTGTCACCAGCGCCCATTAAATAGTGTTACCAGCGCCCATCAAATACATCGTCACCAGTGCCAATCAATGCAGTGGGGGGGGGGGGGAGGGGGGATTTGGCAGATATTTTAATATACATACACATTTTTAAATTCCATGTCATTGTCAACACATATACAATATACAACAGTTTTTACTCACCACACGAGTGTCACCAGGTGACTGTCTTGGGCTCAGCAAACTTCCAACAATATGACTGGTGACCCTGTAATTGATGCCTGTTCCTCGCATGATCAACTCTGCTGTACTCTGTACCTGCATGCTGCCTCTACCAGGCTCCACCTGTCCCCAAGCCCGGGAGGCCGCTGCCAGGTGCCACACTGTATCCCATGATGTATCATCTATGTCCACTCCAGACATGGCCAGGAGAGCGTGGGGGGAGCGATGTGCTGCTGGACACCGTAGAGAGAAGTGAGAGCTGAGCGCGGCCTCTTTGCTTGACTGTGGACACATGTCACACATCGGGGAGCGCCCTGGGGAGCTGCAGCCTGACACATGTGACACTGATTTGAAAGCGGAGAGCTGCTTGATGACATGTCAGGACGACTACCTGGTGGATAGTGCGAGCTCTGTGGGGGACAGTGCGGGAGTATATTAACCAGCGACCGGCCGCCCTAGGCGGCACTGCGCCCTAGCCGATCGCCTATTCTGCCTAGTGGTAGCGCCGACCCTGGTTATACATACAGAAACTGTGTCGACCAGGGGAGGCCGGTCTATTAAAGGCGCATGGGCGCCGCCCCCCTTGTCCATCACCGCCTCCCCATCCATGTGTCCGGCCCCTTTCAGGACACCAGGGCATGGATCCCAATGTGGGGGGGGGCTGTTTTTTTGAAGCACTGATTAGAGCCAGAGGCTCTATTTGGCTTTAATATAGGGTGGGCTCGGGCCCCAGAGAGTGCGCTCTGATCCCACTCAGGTGTGTTACAACAGCGAATGAATATTCACTGTTGTAACACTGATCCTCCTTCCGGCCAATCAGGAAGCAGGTTTTGACACCAGTCATCTGATTGGCTGAAAAGACAGGTGATCCTATTGAACGCTCAGGAGGAGGAGGGGAGGAGCTGGAAGCTGGCATGGAGGAGAGGACTCAGAGCCAAGCCGCTGCACCACGCTGCCTGCCACCCTCCACAATGGGGTAAGTGCCGGAACAACTGGCAAACAGCAGGGGGTTGGAAACCATGTGTTTCTGTGCTCGCCTGGATCTGTGCACATCTAAGAATACATTTTTTGTTGTTATATATGCAAGCAAGGGAGTGGAAGAGAATGAGAGAAGGGGGAGCAGGGAAGAGAAATGGAGAGAAGAAGAAAAAAAGAGTTTAAGAGGGTCACCACTGGGGGAGAAATTGAAAACAAAAAGTAGCTTAGGTTTTACATTACATTATTTATGTTCATTACTAGATTTTATTTCTAAAGAGCATTTCCCAAAGAAATAACAACAACTTATTAGCCTTTCTTCCACAATATTTGTCTGATAAAAAAAGAAATGATATGTGTGTTTATGGGATCGTCCTTAGCTATCATATCTAGAAAGACTTTTGAACTCACCAATTTCCTTAGCAAATGTTAAGGTTTAATATTGTAAGTCACTTAAAAAAAAATTCTGCCAATAAATAGTAATTTGTTATGGAAATGTTATGTAGCTATGTAGTTTGGGAATTACCAGACCATTACTCAACTGATAATATCTTTAACACGTTATTTATTATGGTCTGTTGGCTAATATAACCTGACAACATGTTCTACGCAGTAATATGTAGGGAGGAAATAAAAACAAATGACTGTTAGAAACTAGAAAATAACAATGTTAGACCAATGTTGTTATGATTATAAATAACCAAATACGTTCACATTTCTCCAAGTTTATGTAAAACCAAAGCTTTTGCTGGTGTCCCCTCAATGTGTTGCTAAGGCTATTTTAGTGATTTTTGTATAGCATAAATATATGAAATAATATATTTTAGTTACTATGTATTTTTTCCAAAGCTGGGCTTCCTCTATTCATATGCAAATTAAAGCGGAATTTCACCCTAAATATATACCCTCTCCCATGTGATCCAGCATACTGGCGTCAGCGCCAGTATGCTGTTTTTTTTTTTAAAATCCATGTACTTACTGTCTTATGCAGAATTTTATTTTTTTTACCCCGCGGTGGACGGCGCCAGTATAGCGCGTCACATCTTACGAAAGTACCCGAAAAGGACTCGGGTAATCGCGGTGAAAATGCGGCGCCTGCGCACAGACCTAGGAGCTGACTGCACAGGCGCCGTATTTCTCCGAGTCCTATTTCGGCGTTTTTCGGAGGGCGTGACGCGCCATAGCCGTAGGACTCGGAGAAATACGGCGCCTGCGCAGTCAGCTCCTAGGTCTGTGCGCAGGCGCCGCATTTTCGCTGAGATTACCCGAGTCCTTTTCGGGTACTTTCGTAAGATGTGACGCGCTATAATGGCGCCATCCACCGCGGGGTAAAAAAAATAAAATTCTGCATAAGACAGTAAGTACATGGATTTAAAAAAAAAAAAACAGCATACTGGCGCTGACGCCAGTATGCTGGATCACATGGGAGGGCTTATATTTAGGGTGAAATTCCGCTTTAACTAATTTGACGGGTTTCATGGAGACTAGTGGAACAGAAAGTGATGTTTGCAGGAAGTACTGTAGCGGGAGGGAAAAAAAGAACTTCAGCACAGCCATGTGTTGAACGCAAAGTAGGAGCAATTTGGAAGAGAAACTGGTTAGGAGGAAGATTACCCCATATGACCAAAGAAATTCTACGCAAGGAAGTATCTGCATGTGTATATTTTAATCTAGGTTCACATCTTTGCTGTTGTGGTTGATCCATTTTTCAGGCATGTTTTGCGATGCGTTTTGCATTTTTAAACCCACGTTTTTCATGTGTTTTTGCATACAGTTTTCATGCATTTTGCGTTTTGTATTTTTTTACCCTTCAAAAACACTGTATATAGCTGGTTGCAAGCACCCGCCCCCCTCCTGAACCATACCAGGCTGCATGCCCCCAAAATGGGGGGTTGCTTTGGGGCAGGGGGAGGCTCTGCCCTCCCAACTCAAAATACCTTGTTCCCATGTTGATAGGGACAAGGGCCTCTTCCCACAACTCTGGGCTGTAGTTGTGGAGGTCTGCGGTTGGGGAGCCTATCAGAATCAGATCCTGGCCCACCCTATGTGAATGAGTACTCATTCACAAAAAAGTGTCACATAGGAAAAAAAATTTTTTTTTTACATTCAGCTGTCAGCGGAGAACCCAGACGACAGCTGATAACACATCGATTGTTAAGGGTGCGTTGGCTTGCTCCTTAGCAACCACCTAAATACATTACCAGCAACCAGCTAAATACATTAATGCAAGACGCTTTAAAAAAAAAGAAACTCTTGCTTTTCTGGTGTGACTCCATTAAAGTCTATTACACACAAAACGCAATCTGCTGCAGGAAAAAAGTCCCTGACTCATTCCAAAATCACACCGGCTGAAAAATGCATAGATATAAAAGTGTACCATAGGAAACCATGTTAAATGCATTGTAGTGCGTTTCTGCAAACTGTAAAATGCGAGAAAAAATGCATGGGTGTGAACGTAGTGTTAAGCATGTTTTGTAATACTCTGTATGTTGTGTATTGTTTTCCTAAAATTGTAAGTAGTTTGTATGTAAGTATTTTAGTTTAGTAAAGCACATTAATACACTGCAGAGGTTTTTATGTTTCCTTGCTTTACTGCAAAGTAACCTGCCAAAAAAGCTACAAAGAGAACACTCAGAGACAGGGCCAGATTAAGAACATCATGGGTCTGGTGCTGAGGATTTTGGTGGGGCCTTTTATAAATAATAAATAAATGTGTGAGAATCACAGCGCAGCAATGGAGGGCCCAGTCTGAAAATTTAAGTGTACCCTAATGTGCTAATATGCTGTGCATACTTGTACATTGTGGCATAACCTACCCCTACTCTAAAAAGAAGTAATGTCAGGAAAGTTTACTACCGCTTTAATATCACAGGATCCCAGAAACCTCTCATGGGGCCCCCTACTGACCCAGTGGCCCTTGGGCAGTGCATAAGTGCATAGTTGCCAACATTTAAAAAATATTTTCAGGGACACTTTTTTTCACAAGTGCTATATTTAGAGTAGCTGAGATCCCCTATGTTCCTCTGTACATCACAGTAGTAATCACAAAATTAAATAAGTTCTAGTAACAGAACAAATATGAGAACTGAGATTTCCTTTAGTTGAACTAACAAAAGTGTGTCCATTCTAGAGCTGGTAACATTGAGGGTATTCAGTATCATTTTAACCACTTGTCATCTGCCCACCGTCAAATGACGGCAGGCAGAGGACTCCATTATCCTGACATCACATCATATGACACGGGGATCCCGTGCTAGTGCCCGGCGGCAACGATCGCCGCCGGGCACACGCGATTGCTCAGTAACTGAGCTGGGACGTGGAGCTCTGTATGTAAACACAGAGCTGCACGTCCCTATCAGGGAGAGAGGAGATCGATTGTGTCCCTTGTACATAGGGACACAATCGGTCACCTCCCCCAGTCACCCCCCCTCCCCCCACAGTTAGAACACTCATAGGACACACATTTAACCCCTTCCCCGCCCCCTAGTGGTTAACCCCTTCACTGCCAGTCACATTTATACAGTAATCAATTCATATTTATAGCATTGTTCACTGTATAAATGTAAATGGTCCCAAAAATGTCAGAAAAGTGTCCGAAATGTCCGCCATAACGTCGCAGTCCCAATAAAAAAATCGCAGATCGCCGCCATTAATAGTAAAAAAAAAAAAAAAAATGCCATAAACTATCCCCTATTTTGTAAACGCTATAAATTTTGCGCAAACCAATCGATAAACGCTTATTGCATTTTTTTTTTTACCAAAAATATGTAGAAGAATACGTATCGGCCTAAACTGAGGGAAAAAATATTTTTTTAATATATTTTTTGGGTTATTTATTATAGCAAAAAGGAAAAAATATTGAATTTTTTTAAAAATTGACGCTCTATTTTTGTTTATAGCGCAAAAAATAAAAACCGCAGAGGTGATCAAATACCACCAAAAGAAAGCTCTATTTGTGGGAAAAAAAGGACGCCAATTTTGTTTGGGAGCCACGTCGCATGACTGCACAATTGTCAGTTAAAGCGAAGCAGTGCCGGAAGCTTATATTTTGTCTGGGCAGGAAGGGGGTGTAGGTGCACAGTAGGCAAGTGGTTAAAGAACTGTTTTTGTGGGTAAACGACATAGGGGAGGAGTACGGATGGTATATAAGTGGGAAGTATGTGCAGGTGAGTGAGAGGAATGTGGAGGGTCTAACATTGGGCACTATGTACAGGAGAAGAGTGCAAAGGGTACGGCAAAAGGTACAATGTACAGGAGAGAAGTGTGGAGGGTATGACAGTGGGCATCATGTACAGGAGAGAAGCATGGAGGGTACGACAGTAGGCAGTATGTACAGGAGAGAAGTGTATGACAGCAGGCACCATGTACAGGAGAGGAGTGTGGAGGGTATGACAGTGGGCAGTATGTACAGGAGAGGAATGTGGATGGTATGATAGTGGGCACTATGTATAGGAGAGGAGTGTGGAGGGTATGACAGTGGGCAGTATGAACAGGAGAGGAATGTGGAGGGTATGACAGTGGGCAGTATGTACAGGAGAGAAGTGTATGACAGCAGGTACTATGTACAGGGGAGGAGTGTGAAGGGTATGACAGTGGGCAGTTTGTACAGGAGATGAGTGTGAAGAGTATGACAGTGGGCAGTATGTACAGGAGGAGTGTGGAGGTATGACAGAGGGTAGTATGTACCAGAGAGGAGTGTGGAGGGTATGATGGGGCAGTATGTACAGGAGAGAAGTGTGGAGGGTATGACAGTGGGCAGTATGTACAAGAGAGGAATGGGGACGGTATGATAGTGGGCACTATGTATAGGAGAGGAGTGTGGAGGGTGCGACAGTGGGCAGTATGTACAGAAGAGGAGTCTATGACAGCAGGCACTATGTACAGGAGAGGAGTGTGGAAGGTATGATAGTGGGCACTATGTACAGGAGAGGAGTGTGGAGAGTATGACAGTGGTCACTATGTACAGGAGAGGAGTATGGAGAGTATGACAGTGGGCACTATATATAGGAGAGGAGTGTGGAGGGTATGACAGTGGGCACTATGTACAGGACAGGAGTGTGGAGAGTATGACAGTGGTCACTATGTACAGGAGAGGAGTATGGAGAGTATGACAGTGGGCACTATATATAGGAGAGGAGTGTGGAGGGTATGACAGTGGGCACTATGTGCAGGAGAGGAGTGTGGAGGGTATGACAGTGGGCACAATGTATAGGAGTGGAAGGATGTTTAGGGACTGTGTAGTGGTTAAGCGGGTCATACATGAATTGAAATTACACCAATTATGCAGAGACCAGCCATAGTCGATCTATGTATTGGCTAGCTGGTTTTACACAAGTCAATCTATTAACCTCCCTGGCGGTCTTCCCGTGTGTGGCACGGGCTGAGATTTTAAAGCTACGATCGGTAACCCCGTGCCACACACGGACTTGCCTCGCTGGATGCAGAAAAAAGTTTACTTACCTTTTCTCTGCGATCCAGCGATGAATCCCCGCAGTACACGGCGGGCGGATGTCCGCCTGATGCTGTGTGTTCCGCCGATTCCCTTCCCTGCGAGCGTCGCGACGTAGGGGGGGGAACGGCGCCAAATTTAAAAAAGTAAACAAACACTATACATACAGTACACTGTAATCTTATAGATTACAGTACTGTATGTAAAAAATACACACCCCCCATGTCCCTAGTGGTCTGCCCTGTACACTACATGTCATTTTATATAATAAAATCTGTTCTTTCTCCCTGCAAACTGTAGATTGCCCATAGCAACCAAAAGTGTCCCTTTATGGCAAAAATTGTTTTAGAGCAGCTAAAAAACAGCGATAATAAATCAGAATCACTTGCAGAATTTAGCGATAGCGATTTATGGGGAAATTCGTCATAAAAAAAAAAAAATAATGACAGCAAAAATTCTGCAACTGAGCAAATTTCAGTGATTTTGATTTGATTACATTATTGAATAATTTTTACTATAATTATATTATTATTTGTTATAATTTTTTATAATTATTTATTATATTATAATTTTTAATAAGAAAAAAAAAAAAATCATACCCAGGATGCCTATTAGACTCTTGTTTGGATAGATTTCAGTGAGTTATTCCTAAGAATTACAAGCCTACAGTATAAAACGCCAAATTCCCTTGCAAATAATGGTACCGCTTTTAGCACCTAAAATCTGAAAGAATCATACCGCCAGGGAGGTTAATCGACTTGAGTACAACCAGCCTGTTTTTCCAAAAACAATCAGTGCTGCCAGCTATAAATAGCAACACTGATCATTGTACTCATTGGCAGAACACAATAACACTGCAGGAGTGATTCCCCCATCCACAGGTCAGCAGGTGAGAGGGTGTGTGGGGACAGGCTGGGGAGAGATACCAGTCAGTGGCTGGGTAGGCACTGGCTAGTATCAGAGCCAGATACACACAGGTTACATACATCGTGATCGTTAGAGCGAGAGCAATAATTCTAAACCTAAAAAATGTTTAAAGCATCGCTTAGGATACCAAAAAAAAAAAACGTGCTAACTTTAGTGTTTTTTTTAATGTATGAAACAGTTTAATTCCAAAAAAAACATGTTTGAAAAATTGCTGCGCAAATACAGTACCGTGCTAGAGCTGCACAATTAATTGTTAAGATTGTGATCTTGATTCAACCCCCCTGACATCTCCAATGCAGAGTTTGCTGATTCTTTCATATAACTAGTGGAGAGACTTTCAGCTGTCAAAAGAAAATATCTGGGCAATCTGCCAAGTTCTTAGCAGGAAACATGGGGCCAGATTCAGATACACTTAATATTGCGCTGCGTAATCGAAATACTCTACGCTGCCGTATTTTACCAGGCTCTACACCGAATCCTGGTAGATTTTTGCCCGTACGCTACGGCGGCGTAGTCTATTTCTCGCGGCGTAATCGAAATACGCGATTAGGGGGCGTGAAGCATTTAAATTAAGCGCGTCCCCGCGGCGATCAAACTGCGCATGCTCCGTTCAGAAATTTCCCGCCGTGCATTGCGCGAAATCACGTCGTTACGTCATTCATTGTTTGAGTAGCGGCGTTTACGAAATTTCCTATTCCCGGACGACTTACGTAAAAAATAATAAAAGACGTCGGAAAACGTAGAAATTCGACGCGGGAACAACGGCCATACTTAACATGGGCTGTCTAATATTAGAGCAGCAAAAAGCTGGTATAGTTTTACGCAGCGAAAAGATGACTAAAGATGCCGTAAGAGATTGCGATTGAAGATCGTAATTTCGGGGATCGCCGGCAAAAGCTCATTTGCATACCCCGACGCGGAAAACAACGGGAAGTCCACCCAGTGGCTGCAATTTTATTGCAGCGTAGATCCGAAGGCGTACGAACACGTAATCCAGTCGAATTGAAGCCCGCAGCCGTCTATTCATGGTTTGAGGTTTTCGACTAGCTAGAAAACGCGCGTAATTTGAAATTACTCCAGTCTAACACCAGTCACCACCATGGCTCTCTGAATCTGGCCCATTGTAACTAACGCTTTCTTCTTATATCAAAGGGATACATTTCTGTGTGTAAAGAAAATATCCGACTGTCTGCCAAGTTTGTAAACAACATTGAAACATTGTAACCAACTTTCTTTTTAGATCAAACTTCTGTGTGTAAATGCAAGAAATGTAACCACTTAAAGTCCAACACTTGTTTAAGTTAAAAACCAATATTTTTTGCTAGAAAATTACTTGGAACCGCCAAACAATATATATACAGTGCGGAAAATAAGTATTTGAACACCCTGCTATTTTGCAAGTTCTCCCACTTGGAAATCATGGAGGGGTCTGAAATTGTCATCGTAGGTGCATGTCCACTGTGAGAGACATAATCAAAAAATAAAAAACTCAAGAAATCACAATGTATGATTTTTTTAACTATTTATTTGTATGATACAGCTGCAAAGAAGTATTTGAACACCTGAGAAAATCAATGTTAATATTTGGTACAGTAGCCTTTGTTTGCAATTACAGAGGTCAAACATTTCTTGTAGTTTTTCACCAGGTTTGCACACACTGGAGGAGGGATTTTGGCCCACTCCTCCACACAGATCTTCTCTAGATCAGTCAGGTTTCTGGGCTGTCGCTGAGAAACACAGCGTTTGAGCTCCCTCCAAAGATTCTCTATTGGGTTTAGGTCTGGAGACTGGCTAGGCCACGCCAGAACCTTGATATGCTTCTTACAGAGCCACTCCTTGGTTATCCTGGCTGTGTGCTTCGGGTCATTGTCATGTTGGAAGACCCAGCCTCGACCCATCTTCAAAGCTCTAACTGAGGGAAGGAGGTTGTTGCCCAAAATCTCGCAATACATGGCCCCGGTCATCCTCTCCTTAATACAGTGCAGTCGCCCTGTCCCATGTGCAGAAAAACACCCCCAAAGCATGATGCTACCACCCCCATGCTTCACAGTAGGGATGGTGTTCTTGGGATGGTACTCATCATTCTTCTTCCTCCAAACACGGTTAGTGGAATTATGACCAAAAAGTTATATTTTGGTCTCAACTGACCACATGACTTTCTCCCATGACTCCTCTGGATCATCCAAATGGTCATTGGCAAACTTAAGACGGGCCTTGACATGTGCTGGTTTAAGCAGGGGAACCTTCCGTGTGTAACGCCATCTGCGTTACTCTTGATAGAACGAGCGCATCTGTACATTGTATTGACAGCCGCGCTCCGTTCTACATCTCGTCCGCGTCACTTCCGGTGCGCGGACGTCTGCGCTCCACGCTGGAACGCGGAAGTGCGACCCGCACAATTCCGCGTTCCAGGCGCGCTATTTAAATCCCCTGATGTGGCGGCAGGGTGTTCGTTTATTCCTGTTGGACGACTGCCGCCACCAGGGACCCGGACACCAACCTTAAAAGACCCAGGTCACCCAGCACCTGCACCTCAGCAATCTGCCACAAGCCTACATGGACCTCACTACCCAGAAGGAAGGATTCTAACCACCTACTCTTCAGTACCGCAAGTACCCCATGTGGCTAATACTGTGTCGCTAAGCTTTGCCTATACTGCAGTATCTTTAGGACTGTGATCTTTCTGTGTGTGCTGTTATCTATTGCTGTAAGCTGTATCACCATAAGGATTGCAGGCTACCCCTACTGTTTACATATAGATCTATTCCTCTTGCAATCCACACACCATCCCAGCCTCTTACAGACCATACAGTACAGTGCATCGCTCCCTATAGCTGCATGTTGCTTATATAGCTATCCTTGTACAAAGGTTGTTTCTCTTCGGAGGCTGTGATGACAAAGACCCCATAATCTCTGTGTTTCTATAGAGTAACTGGTGGCTCTGACCTGAGTAACCTCTGCAGCTGAGATCCAGACCACTATCCAGTGTCCTAATATCTAGCAGGGTCATAACATAATAAACGAACCCCAAAAAGGAAAATGGATCCAGCGGAGCTTGCAAACCATTTGGTTGGACTCTCACAAAGGGTAGATACCCTTACCAACTCCTTAGCCGAGTTACGTTTAGAGAATGATGCTCTTCGCAACCAAAATTTAGCACAAGCCAGAGAGAGACCTGAGCCCAAAGTATGCCCCCCAGAAACTTTCTCAGGGGATAGAAAACTTTTTAGACAGTTTATAAGTTCGTGTCAACTAATGTTCGAGTTACGGCCCCGCACCTACTTCTCCGATAGGGTCAAAATCCTCACGCTAGTCTCTTACCTTAGGGGTGAACCTAGAGTCTGGGCTGACTCTTACATAGAAGAACATGGAGACCTCCTGGGTGCTTTTGACACTTTCCTGGAGGAGATGTGCCAGCTTTATGAGGATTCAAACAAACAGCTGACTGCTGAGAACTCAATTAGGAATCTCAAGCAGGGAAGAAGACCCGTCGAAGACTACATAACAGAATTCAGATGTTGGTGCAGAGAGACCCAGTGGTCAGATGTTGCCCTACGGAACCAATTCCGGTTAGGCCTAACGGAAGTAATGAAAGATGAGATTGCCCGTGTCGAGCTTCCTGCTTCTCTAGAGGATCTTATGCATCTTTCTATTGCTATTGACCGACGCATTCGTGAAAGGAAAGCAGAACGTGCTGTCACTTTTCCACCTACTCCGTTCAAGAGAGCCAGGTCTCCTCCCAAAGATGTTCCAATGGAACTTGGAGCAATCAAGGGACCATTATCTTCTGCTGAAAAACAGCGCCGCAGAGCACAAAACCTATGCCTGTATTGCTCAGCTCCTGATCATATTGTCTCCAACTGTCCTCTTCTAAAGAGGAATTCTGAAGGTAAAGATGTCCACATTAATAAGCTCAATACCTCTGGTTCTATCTCTAACCAATACATCTTTATTGCTCTTACTTTACAGTGGGAACAAGAAAGGATTACCCTTGACGCTATGGTCGACAGCGGAGCCTGTGGAAATTTCATAGACTCAAAAATTGTAGATTCCAATAAAATCCCCTGTGTGTTAAAGCAATTTCCTGTGTCACTCACTTTTATTGATGGTTCTTCATCCCCTTCTGGTCCGGTTTCTCGTCAAACCTCCCCCCTTTTGGTTACTAATAGTTCAGGTCACACTGAGACCCTTGTTTTTGACATAATCTCGTCACCGATATTTCCAATTGTTCTAGGTCTACCATGGCTTTGTCTTCACCAGCCCACTTTTCATTGGGCAACCAGTTCGCTAACATTACAGTCCAAATTTTGTATGGAGACTTGTTACTCCAATTACTCTATCTCCTTTATGGAGTCTCACCAGGCTCAACTTCCAGAACACCTACTTGACTTCACGGATGTCTTCAGTAAGACTAACGCAGATAGACTTCCTCCAAACCGCATTTATGACTGTCCAATAGACCTCATTCCCGACAAACCCATCCCGACTGCGCGGATTTATCCGTTGTCGCAACCGGAGCTTGGACATCTCAAGATTTACCTGGACGAAAACCTCAAGAAAGGTTTTATTAGACCTTCCACCTCTCCAGCAAGTGCTGCAATGTTTTTTGTTAAGAATAAAGATGGTTCACTCCGACCAATAATAGATTACAGATCTCTTAACAACATCACTGTGAAGAATAGATATCCCTTACCACTAATCCCAGAGCTAATTGAGCGTCTCCAGACATCCAAAATTTTCACTAAATTAGATCTTAGAGGTGCCTATAATTTGATAAGAATCCGCCCAGGTGATGAATGGAAGACTGCCTTCAAAACTCGCTATGGACTATTCGAATACACTGTGATGCCATTTGGCTTATGTAACGCCCCAGCCACGTTCCAGTGGTTCATTAATGATATCTTTCGAGATTTACTTGACATTTGTGTCGTAATCTATTTGGATGATATCTTAATCTATTCTGACACTCCTGAGGAACACACCAAACACGTGCGCTGGGTTCTGGCTAGGCTCAGAACACACTCCCTGTATGCAAAGCTTGAGAAGTGTGTTTTCAGTCAATCCAGCATCTCTTTTCTCGGATATTTAATTACCCCAAAGGGCATTCAAATGGATTCTTCCAAGGTAGACTGCATTCTCTCCTGGCCAGTACCACTTACTAGGAAGGCCTTACAAAGATTCCTTGGGTTTTCAAATTATTACAGAAAATTCATCAAGAACTTTTCCGCTATTGTGAAACCACTCAGTAGTTTAACTAGCACAAAAACTCCTTTCTCTTGGTCAAGAGATGCTCAGAAATCTTTCGAGATGCTCAAGGAAAGTTACACCTCCGCTCCCATCCTCCAACTTCCCAATCCACTTTTCCACTTCACACTTGAAGTGGATGCCTCACATTACGCTCTAGGTGCTGTTCTCTCCCAGCAACCAACCCTATCCGAGCCTCTGCATCCTGTAGCTTTCTATTCCAGGACTCTATCTACAGCAGAAAATAATTATCCCATTGGAGAAAAAGAACTCCTTGCAATCAAGGATGCCCTCAGTAATTGGAGACATCTATTGGAAGGTTCCACCCACCCAATCACCATCCTTACAGACCATCGCAATCTGCAACACCTGAGGGCCTGTAAGACACTGTCTGCTCGTCAAGTTAGGTGGAGTTTGTTCTTCGACAGATTTGACTTTGTCATCTCCTACCGCCCCGGTTCTCAAAACCTTAAGGCGGACTCCCTTTCACGTATCTATGAAGACCAGACCACGGAAGATCCTCCTCAATCTATTATCCCTTCCAACCGCTTTGTTGGAGTTTCTGCTTCTTTCAAGCATTTACTTACCCAAAGCTATGCTAAAGAGATTACGCAATTACCAAAAGGTCTCACTAGACACCCTAACGGTCTTTATACCTTTAATAACAAGATTTATGTACCACCTCAATTACAACTCTTGCTTCTTAAACAACTACATGATGCCCCTTTAGCAGGGCACCTTGATATCAGTAAGACCATCCACCTAGTTAAACGTGATTACTGGTGGCCCCACTTATCAAAGACAATCCATGATTACATTAATTCCTGTGTTACTTGTGCCACTAACAAACACTCAAGAAAACCTCCTTTTGGTCTCCTGTCTTCCATCCCAATTCCTAACAGACCATGGGATGTCATTTCAATGGACTTCATAGTCGATCTTCCCCGTTCCGAGGGGGCCAACACCATCATGGTCACAGTTGACGTTTTAACGAAGATGGCCCACTTCATCCCTTTAAAGAAATTACCCACATCTCTTGAAACAGCAAAAGCTTTCATACTTCACGTTCTTAAGCTCCATGGCTTACCCTCTCAGATCATCACTGACCGTGGTTCTCAATTTGTGTCCAGGTTCTGGAAAGCCCTTTGTCAAAACTTAAAGATTAATCATAAAATGTCCACCGCTTACCACCCACAAACAAATGGACAAACCGAACGTGTCAACCAGACACTTGAACAGTATCTTCGTTGTTACTGTACCCATCTACAGGATGACTGGTTTCATTTACTTCCCTACGCCGAATTTGCATATAACAATGCCAGGAGTTCTTCCTCTCATCTCTCACCTTTCTACGCCAACTATGGATTTCATCCCAACAGCTTACCATCCTCTTTTCCCACAAATAATGTTCCCTCTGTGGATAATTACCTTACCACCTTGAAAAAGAATCTGACTATTCTCCGTTCCAACCTTGAAGCTGCCCAACAGAAACAAAAAAAATATTATGATTCTCACAGGACAAGACCTCCTATATACAAAGTCGGCGATATGGTTTGGCTCTCCACTCGCAACTTACGTCTTAAGATTCCTTCAAAAAAACTTGGTCGTCAATTTGCTGGACCCTTCCCAATCTCTCATATAATTAACAAGAATGCGGTTAGATTACTCCTGCCTCCAGATTGGAAGATACATCCCTCTTTTCACGTCTCACTTGTCAAACCTTTCACACCAAACCCGTTCCCTAACAGAGATCCTCACCCCCCTCCTCCTATCGAGGTTTTGGGTGAGACAGAGTATGAGGTTGAAAGAATTCTCGACTCCAAAAAGAGAGGTTCTACTATTCAATATCTTATTCGCTGGAAAGGTTATAGTCATCTTGATGATTCCTGGGAAGATTCCTCACACATTCATGCTCCCCGACTCATTAAACAGTTTCATCACAAACATCCTGATCGGCCAGCTCCTATTGGGTACTCTGTTGGTACCCCCTTGAGGAGGGGAGTATGTAACGCCATCTGCGTTACTCTTGATAGAACGAGCGCAGCTGTACATTGTATTGACAGCCGCGCTCCGTTCTACATCAGTTATATTTTGGTCTCAACTGACCACATGACTTTCTCCCATGACTCCTCTGGATCATCCAAATGGTCATTGGCAAACTTAAGACGGGCCTTGACATGTGCTGGTTTAAGCAGGGGGACCTTCCGTGTGTAACGCCATCTGCGTTACTCTTGATAGAACGAGCGCAGCTGTACATTGTATTGACAGCCGCGCTCCGTTCTACATCTCGTCCGCGTCACTTCCGTTGCGCGGACGTCTGCGCTCCACGCTGGAACGCGGAAGTGCGACCCGCACAATTCCGCGTTCCAGGCGCGCTATTTAAATCCCCTGATGTGGCGGCAGGGTGTTCGTTTATTCCTGTTGGACGCCTGCCGCCACCAGGGACCCGGACACCAACCTTAAAAGACCCAGGTCACCCAGCACCTGCACCTCAGCAATCTGCCACAAGCCTACATGGACCTCACTACCCAGAAGGAAGGATTCTAACCACCTACTCTTCAGTACCGCAAGTACCCCATGTGGCTAATACTGTGTCGCTAAGCTTTGCCTATACTGCAGTATCTTTAGGACTGTGATCTTTCTGTGTGTGCTGTTATCTATTGCTGTAAGCTGTATCACCATAAGGATTGCAGGCTACCCCTACTGTTTACATATAGATCTATTCCTCTTGCAATCCACACACCATCCCAGCCTCTTACAGACCATACAGTACAGTGCATCGCTCCCTATAGCTGCATGTTGCTTATATAGCTATCCTTGTACAAAGGTTGTTTCTCTTCGGAGGCTGTGATGACAAAGACCCCATAATCTCTGTGTTTCTATAGAGTAACTGGTGGCTCTGACCTGAGTAACCTCTGCAGCTGAGATCCAGACCACTATCCAGTGTCCTAATATCTAGCAGGGTCATAACACCGTGCCATGCATTATTTCAAACCATGACGTCTGAGTGTATTACCAACAGTAACCTTGGAAACGGTGGTCCCAGCTCTTTTCAGGTCATTGACCAGCTCCTCCCGTGTAGTCCTGGGCTGATTTCTCACCTTTCTTAGGATCATTGAGACCCCAAGAGGTGAGATTTTGCATGGAGCCCCAGTCCGAGGGAGATTGACAGTCATGTTTAGCTTCTTCCATTTTCTAATGATTGCTCCAACAGTGGTCCTTTTTTCACCAAGCTGCTTGGCAATTTCCCCGTAGCCCTTTCCAGCCTTGTGGAGGTGTACAATTTTGTCTCTAGTGTCTTTGGACAGCTCTTTGGTCTTGGCCATGTTAGTAGTTGGATTCTTACTGATTGTATGGGGTGGACAGGTGTCTTTATGCAGCTAATGACCTCAAACAGGTGCATCTAATTTAGGATAATAAATGGAGTGGAGGTGGACATTTTAAAGGCAGACTAACAGGTCTTTGAGGGTCAGAATTCTAGCTGATAGACAGGTGTTCAAATACTTCTTTGCAGCTGTATCATACAAATAAATAGTTAAAAATTCATAAATTGTGATTTCAGGATTTTTTTTTTTTATTATGTCTCTCACAGTGGACATGCACCTACGATGACAATTTCAGACCCCTCCATGATTTCCAAGTGGGAGAACTTGCAAAATAGCATGGTGTTCAAATACTTATTTTCCGCACTGTATTTTAGCAGAGACAAAAATGGCAATTTCTGCAATATTTTATGTCACACTTTATTTGCCTACTTTAACCTCCCTGGCTGTATGATTCTGTCTGGAATTACGTACCAAAAGCGGTACAATTATTTTGCATGGAAATTCTGCGTTTTATACTGTAGGCCTGCAATTCTTAGGAATAACTCACTTAAATTTGTCCAAACCAGAGTCTAGTAAACATCTCTGGTATGATAAAGTTTGAAACACAAAATCAAAAAATTATAATATAATAAATAACTATAAATAATTATAACAAATAATAATGTAATTATAATAAAAAGTATTCACTAATGTAATCAAATCAAAATCACTGAAATTTGCTCAGTTGCAGAATTGTCGCTGTCATTACTTTTATTTTTTTATGACGAATTTCCCCACAAATCGCTATCGCTCAATTCTGCAAGTGATTATCATTTATTTTCGCTGTTTTCTAGCTGCTCTAAAATCACTTTTGACGTAAAGGGACACTTTTGGTTGCTATGGACAATCTACAGTTTGCAGGCACAAAAAAAATGTTTTTATTATGTAAAAGAACATGCAGGGCACTGGGCAGACCACTAGGGACAAGGGGGGTGTGTACTTTTTACATACAGTACTGTAATCTATAAGATTACAGTATACTGTATGTAATGTGTTTGTTTACATTTTTGAATTTGCCGCCGGTCTCCGCCCCCGTGCGCCGTTACGTCGCAGGGAACGGAGATCGGCGGCGCGCGGGCACTGTGTGAGTCGAATGGAGGACGCCACTCGCTCACACAGCGGGGATGCATCGTTGGATCCAGGGACAAGGTAAGTACAGTACCCCGCCTGGATATAAGGTAAGCCAGCGCGCGCTGCAGGCTCTGCATATTCACCCCGAGCGTGACTCGGGGATACCGATTTTTGCATAAAAAATCCACCCCGAGTCACGCTCGGGGATACCGGCAGGGGGGTTAATGAATAATAAAAACCATAAAAACAAAACAGTAAAGTTAGCCCATTTTTTTTTTTTTTTTCATTTTAATGTGAAAGATGATGTTATGCCGTACGAATCGTGAGAGAATCGTGATCTATCATCTAAGCAAAAAAATTGCAGTTGTCATTTTAGCCAGAATCGTGCAGCTCTATACCGTGCAACATAAAAAGTTGCAAAGATCACCATAGAGTAATTTTCTAGCAAAAAACAAATGATAATTTTTTTTTTCTCAGTCTGTTGCAGTGTGTCAGCTTGTATTTATAATGGCCGCTCTGTATGTAGCTTCTGACAGGCTGTGCAAGCAGGCCCGTATCTCCGGAACCATAAATGATAGCCATTCCATATGTTGACCGGTTGTGGTGTAGGTCTTCAACTGACTAACCCCAAAAATGTGGGGTTTCTGTGACCTCTGGTCATCGAGCTACAACCCCCGAAGTCGATCTAACAAAAAAAAAAAACTTTTTTTTTTTTTTTTGGGGCAAATGGGCCTATCTTGAGAAAGGGGCCTGGAGCTGCAGCTCCAACAGCCCCTCTGTTAATCGGGCCCTGCTCAGAGAGATTTCCTTTCACATTATTATGCCCCGTACACACGATCACTTTATGTGATGAAAAAAAATGACGTTTTTAAAAACGTCAATTTCGTAGGGGAAAACATCGTTTTATGTCTTGTAAAAAAACGACAAAACAAAATTGAAGCATGCTTCAATTTTATGTGTCGTTTTTCAAAACGTAGTTTTTTGTTTCACAAATAGTCACCATGTGTAGCAAAAAACGTTGTTTAAACGACGTTTTTCAACCCGCGCATGCCCAGAAGCTAGTTATGAAGCGAGCTTCAATGGAAAAGAGTGGTGAACGTAACCTCGCTTTTTGTGAAAAAACGATGATGTGTATGCAACATCGTCTTTGAAAAGTGAAGTTTAAAAAACGTCGTTTTTTACTTCACAGAAAACGTCGTTTTTTTTCATCACCTAAAGTGATCGTGTCTACGGGGCATTAGATGCCTATTAGATGTTTGGCTTGCAGAAATGTGCTTGTGCATTCTCAGGCAGAATGGTGACCAGGTGCATAAATGTGCAGGAATGAGCAGGGGCTCACACACAGTGCATGTCGGTACCAGACAGGCTTTTTAAGTATGCTTCTGCCCATGCTTAAGTGCTGCTCTTTCAGCTGTTCCCTGCATCCTGTTTTCTTCCTGTGTGTTTCCCTTGTTGCTGACCCGGCTTATCCCATACCTTATCTTAAATACTGCTTCTGATTTGTTGCTTTATTCCTGACTCCGGCTCTGTTCCTAACTTCGGCTTTGCTTATGATTTGGTAATTCGCTGCAGCTTTTGTGCTGCCCTAGGCCTGACTAAACTCGCGCACCCCCTAATTTAAATATGACACACCCCTTCCTGACAAGGCCACACCCTTTCTATTTTAGACCCGCCCTGGATTCCCTTAATTTGTATACATTTCCTCTTACTTCCTGTTTGGCTATGGGGTAGGAAGTGAAATCTCTGCAATGGGACAGGAATGGTAAAAAAAATAAAATGACAGGGGCTATAACCCCCCTTACTCTATCCAAAATGAAAAATAAAGTTAAGTGCCTATAGTTCTACTTTAGCACACATTTCTGATAATTATATGGAGAGGACTAAGAAGATTTAACCATGCCAATGGTGCAGCAGAACCCCCCCCCCCCCCCCACAGTTGCAGAATGCCGGCCGTCTACATACCAGAAGCAGTGCGGCCGCCCAGCCTGCCCCATAAGACTGCCGCTACACTAACAGTGTAGCACAAGCCGGCGGGGGCTCTTTTTGTGCTGCCCCCCTGCAAAGTGCTGCCCTAGGCCTGGGCCTTGCTGGCCTAGGCCAGGATACAGCGCTGCCTCGCTGCCCACCTGTTGATGACCCTGGCTATTCCTGTGACCAGTCTTCTATCTTCGATCCTGGCAGTTCATCCTGCTCGAACTTTGCTGGAAGCGCTAACAAGCCACACGTCCTGAACCTACAGCACAAGTGGAATGCCTCTTTAACATTGTCTGGCTTCTTGAGCATAGCTTCTGCTGGCACTCGTGTTATTTCTGTCCCTCGGTACTCTCTATTTCACTCTCAGTGGGGCCAGGGTTGGAGAGATAAGAGGGGCCAAGCTCATCATATTAGTCTCCTATCAGGTACATGACACACATCCTATTGCAGAAAAACAACAGAAAGCGTCACCAGAATATGTGTCCCCATAGGAAGATTTCCCTTCACTTCCTTTTTCTTTTTCAATTAAGAATTTCCCCATCACTTTTTGTACAGGAGATAAAGGTCACTAGGCTAAGAAGGGAGCTTAATTCTTCAAGGCGGTCACCCAGAGAGCAATAAAAACTTGATGAGCTTTAGCACTACAACATTCTATTCAGAACTAAACAAAAAAGTTTTGGCTTTACACAGCTTTGATTTTTCCTAGTACTGCTACCTACCACCACTATTGGTTCCACCTTAAAACAGTAAAGGTCAGTTTTCCCATTCTTTCACCTGCAGTGTGTGACGAGGCATTGTCATGCAACAGGATGACACCTTTGGAGAGCTTTCCCTAAAGTTTAACCTTGATATTTTGCCTCAACTTCGTCAATAAAGCACAGTAATATGTTGCATTGATGGTTAAACCCTTTTGGAAGTAGTCCACCAGCAGAACTCCCTTATTATCCCAAAAAACTGTTGCCATTTGCTTCTCGGATGACCTTTGCACACAGTTCTTCTTTGGCATGGGGGAACCACTGTGCCTCTATTCTTAGACTGTTCCTTTGTCTCAGGATCATAACAGTAGATCCATGTCTCATCACCAGTTAGTCCAGGAAATCTGACAAATTTCTTGCAATATGTTCCAAATCAGCCACCGATGTCTCCACACATTTTCTCTTTTGTTCTGTTGTCAAAAGTTTTGGGATCCACTTTGCTTCAAGCTTTCTCATTTCCAAGTTGTTGTAGGTAATGGCACCAACTCTCTAATGTGATATTCCCAGACAGGTAGCAATACTTTTGGTTGATATTCAGCAGTCCTAAATGATCATGTCATGGATGGCTTTCACATTTGCAGGCACAGAGACAGAAATAGACCTTCCACTGGGTTTCTCAGTTTCAACACCGAAATGGCCAGTTTTAAAATTCACAACCCAACATTTAACTGTTATATATGAAGGGCCACTGTTACCCAAAGTATGTGAAATTTCATCATGGATCTGCTTCACGCATTTCCCATGGAGAAAAAGGAACTTGATTATGGTCCTATGCTCTTCCACATTTGATGTTTATGGAGGTGCTGCTATGTTCACGTTGGACCTAAAAAAAAAAGATGAGTTAAAATCATAGGTAGTTGATTTTTGCACCATTGGCCAGTACACCCTGCAATTTACAGCTTCCTAGCTCAATTTCTTCTGGGTAAGGCTCAATATCTATCACCACCCCCTTTATATATGCTTTTTCTGAGATCAAAAATACCAGATCCTACCTTTTAACTTCACTCTGGTATTGCAATCTAGACAGAATTTGCATACAGATATATGCACATACCTCTTTGTCTCTACACTTAATATCTGCCAAGTTTTTTGTTGTATTGTAATTAAAGCCTGTTTAAAAAAAATCAGCTACTAATAGGGGCACAACTATGGATCATCATAGGAATCCATGTATTTTATTTCAAATGCTATTATGACATAACTCCTAGACCAAGTCTATACCCAGAATTGGGCCACTTGCTGATGTAGCTGAATCCACAGGTAGCTTATCTTTTCAATAGCACATAAAAGTTGAATCCAAGGTATATATATTTTATTTATTTTTTTCAGAAATCTGTACTACAAAATATGTTTTCTCCAGCCTTTTGAAGTGTAAGAATAGAATGACTATGCTAAGTTTATCTCTGTAGTAAAAAGTGAAACAAGAAACAAAAGCGAGAGGGAACAGAGTAACATGTCAAATACAATAAACAAGACAAAAGACAGGCTGCTGTGGCTTCACACTTTCTGCCTGGTATGGTTAGATACCATTATACTGAAATGCAGTTACATGTGAAGTTTGAGCTTTCAGCTGTATCAGCTTGAGTCTTGATTGACGAATTTCTAAATCGCAGATTAGGTTAAGATTCTGATGCTAGAACTTATAAATAGTCTTTAAAACGCTCACTGGTATTCTCTAGGTGTAAGACATGTATTGTTTTGCAGCTATCAGGTATAATTTAATTGATGGCTGGACAAGCCTGAGGTTGCAGCTGGTCCACTTTCACTGTGTCATCAACTTTGCAGTATCTATAAAAAATGATTTTATATACCGGTAAATGTGAAAAACTTTCCCTGCTATCCCTGTGTATAAACCACCTATTACTCAACTCTATATATTATAAGAAGCAGCTAGCACCACTAGCGCTCACCTTCAATAAAGTGCATTGAAATTATGGTGCAGAAATAAATATCTGAAAACTGTAAAAATCATCTATATATAATAAATACAAGTCCATCTTTTCTTTTAAATAAATATAGTATACAGTCCATAAATAAATGATTCTATTAACAAAAAAATGCAGTCCCATACAGCAAAAGTTTTTCAGTAATTGCCTCTGATCACCACAGTCCCCATACCCCATGTTGGAAAGCAACATGAGTTAATCTGGAATTTCGCTTCGTAGTTCATACAGCCAGATGACCCCAAGTTGTAAGGGCATTCAAAGCTTTGGAACACATCACGATCTGCATAGCAACAGGACTTGTCTCCAGCCCACCTGGTGGGCTAGAAGCTTTAAAGAGATCTAGGGCTCATGGATATATGGGCAATACTGCCACCTACAATATCTTTGGCAAATATCTCATTGGACAAGATGCAAGTGGGGGTGGTTTTGAGTGGGAGTGTAAGATCAGGTAAAAAGGACACAAAGATTGAATTCAGTCTCTCTCTACTCGATGCAAGCCTGCCATGAGGTTGTCCCTATGTCATCTTGGGACGTTGCTCCGATTGCTATTTTGGGCCTAGCCATGTGGCTCACAGGGGCCTACTACTTTTCCAGCTGGAGCTTAGCCAGCAAGGCTTACCTAAAGGAGGGGATAAATATCTTTTATTTTTAACATAACATATAGATATCTATTGTTACTATATGACGTTCCTATTTTTAAAGGAAATGAATGTAACTTGTTTTATAAGCAAATGCGTCTGTCTTCATAGCTAACATTATATCATTAGGCCTAGCATACTCTGGTAAATTAGTTAATAAATGGACATACAATGAATACATAGATGCAATAGTTATATAGGTTACAATAGAGCATAATATTATTGCATCGGATACATCATTTGGCACCCCAGAAGGTGTGTAAAATGTATTTCTACACAGACAAAACCCTAATGTATTTTTGTTTTTGAGTCGCTGTAGGCAAAAGAATCAAATAACCCAGAACTGGAAATCGTCTCTAGTGCGAACAAAGATTTGCCCTGAGAAAAGAAAAGAAATCACCGCTCCAGGTGAGACCTGTAGACGATCAAGGATAATTAGATTACCAAGGTGCTGGCGATGCAAATAGCAATGATGATGAAGAAAAGAGGGAAGGACGGCCGCACTCCAAGGATTTTCAAACAAAAAAAGTTGTCTTTATTGTAAATCCAAAAACATGTACAGTCACAGCAATCACAGAAAACAGGACAGCCGACGCGTTTCGCACTCGATCAGTGCTTAGTCATGGCTAAAGATTTGCCCTGGCTCGCAAGTTCGGAAGCCCTGCTTTGATGGTCCTGAAAGCTCTGCGAAATATTTAATCAGTAAGCGGATGCGCTAAATCTGGTGAGATTTTTGGCTGATATATGTTTATGGAAGAAGGGGAGGAATCGCGCTATATGTGAGACAGTGCCTAATGATGGCACAGAATGTTGAACAAAAAAAAATAATTATAAAAATTCTAACATGTTGTTGAAACACAAAACCTAGATTAATTTTTTAAAGTCCACAAATAAAAGATGTATGAAAAAAGCTTGTGAGTCAATCATGAGACAGAGTTAAATTCTTTGTAATAGTCAGAGGTCCATCTGTGAAGCCAATGAAGCTGGATTTTTCAGAAAATGTAGGTGAATCAATGTCGCCTTTCCAATCACGATTATGCTGCACTTATGGGTTTCAATGTGGAGTCATAATACCGAAAAAAGAAACAAAAAATACTTGCATGGTATAATACCGTTGAGAATTGCTAGACAGGGGGCAGTGACAACCCTCCACCACAGTACACACTGACCCTTACCAAATAATAAGACCCTCTTGAGGTCGGTATAGGCCTTAAGAATAGTGTATTCAAACTTCACCTTGCATCATCATATATAGGTAAGGACGGATCCTCAATGGAAAGAGACAAAAAAAACTTTTCATAGTGTAGACTGCAAGGATACAAATCACAATCACCCGTGGAAAAACAATCAAGACTGTGAGGAAGGGAGAGTGCTGGTCCCACCACCGAAAGTACACACTGACCCTTACCAGACAGTAGGATCCCCTCTGGGATCAATACAGGCAGTGAAAATGTAGGTGAACAACTCTCGCCATATAACACGATAACAAGCCAGAAGCCAATCCTCGGCGGGTCACAGTGGATAGCATAGAATCAAAAAAATAACTAAAATAGTGTAAATCCGTATAAAATTTAAAAAGCCAAAAAATGCACTTACAAACAAATGCAGGTTTGGAGCGTACAATAAAAGATGCCGGCCGGCTAATGGAACGCATACGTCCCCTTGTGTGGTTGCGATGACGTGGAAACGTCTCCTCCCAACGTTTCGTCTTCACAAAAGACTTGGTCACGGGATAAGGACGACGCTCCACGTCACCGCATAAAAACCCTCAGCGGGCGGAGTAAGTCTCACATGGTCACGGCCCTGCCATCTTGGAGAAGGGACAAAGTAAGGGAAAAACCGCTCAAGCGTGTATTTCCCTATTGCAAGACAATTCTTAAATAAAAAAACAAAACAGAACTAGATTGGCTGATCACATATAGGCAGCCACTGTCTGTCATGTAATAGCGCGGGAGCGGAAAAAAATGAAAATAGTGTTTATCAGGCTCACAACCCAAAAGCACTTGTTAGGATGGCAATGAAACATAACAAGATACACCGGGAAAATAACTTTTTAAACATCACGAGGGGCCATGTTACATTATGAAACTGGCGCACAGCCACTTGTGTTAATATCTAGCAAACAATAATACACGATACACTTATTCCTAACCAGGTAAACATATATTGTAACACATAATACATATCGCATGTCGGCTGGATCATGAGTATTCTCATCAGTGATATATCATAGTTACATAGTTACATAGTTACATAGTTAGTCAGGTTGAAAAAAGACACAAGTCCATCCAGTTCAACCATAAAAAAATAAAAAAAATAAAACAAAGTAAAACACAGTACATCCTCCCATACACCCAACTCCATACCCACAGTTGATCCAGAGGAAGGCAAAAAAACCCAGCAGAGCGATGATCCAATTTGCTACCGGAGGGGAAAAAATTCCTTCCTGATCCCCCGAAAGGCAATCGGATTTACCCCGGATCAACTTTACCTACAAAACTTAGTACTCAGTTATATTATGTGCATTTAGGAAAGAATCCAGGCCTCTCTTAAAGCAATCTACTGAGCTGGCCAGAACCACCTCTGGAGGGAGTCTGTTCCACATTTTCACAGCTCTTACTGTGAAGAAACCTTTCCGTATTTGGAGGTGAAATCTCTTTTCCTCCAGACGTAAAGAGTGCCCCCTTGTCCTCAGTGTTGACCTTAAAGTGAATAACTCAACACCAAGTTCACTATATGGACCTCTTATGTATTTGTACATGTTGATCATATCCCCCCTTATTCTCCTCTTCTCAAGAGTGAATAAATTCAGTTCCTCTAATCTTTCCTCATAGCTGAGCTCCTCCATGCCTCTTATCAGTTTGGTTGCCCTTCTCTGCACTTTCTCCAGTTCTCCGATATCCTTTTTGAGAACTGGTGCCCAAAACTGGACTGCATATTCCAGATGAGGTCTTACTAATGATTTGTACAGGGGCAAAATGATATCTCTATCTCTGGAGTCCATACCTCTCTTAATACAAGAAAGGACTTTGCTCGCTTTGGAAACCGCAGCTTGGCATTGCATGCCATTATTGAGCTTATGATCAACTAAAACCCCCAGATCCTTCTCCACTACAGATCCCCCCAGTTGTACTCCCCCTAGCATGTATGATGCATGCATATTCTTAGCCCCCAAGTGCATAACTTTACATTTATCAACATTAAACCTCATCTGCCACTTAGTCGCCCAATTAGACAGAGCATTGAGGTCGGCTTGTAAATTGGAGACATCCTGCAAGGACATTATTCCACTGCATAGCTTGGTGTCATCTGCAAAAACAGAAATGTTACTTTTGATCTCAGACCCAATATCATTTATAAATATATTGAAAAGTAAGGGACCCAACACTGAACCTTGGGGTACACCGCTGATAACCTTGGACCATTCAGAGTAAGAATCATTAACCACAACTCTCTGAATTCTGTCTTTCAGCCAGTTTTCTATCCATTTACAAACTGATATATCTAATCCTGTAGACCTTACCTTACACATGAGCCGTGTGTGGGGAACTGTATCGAACGCTTTTGCAAAATCCAAGTATACCACGTCCACTGCCACGCCTCTGTCCAGGGTTTTACTTACCTCTTCATAAAAGGAAATCAGGTTTGTCTGACAACTTCTGTCCTTCATGAATCCATGCTGTCTGCTGCTTAAATAGTTTGTTTCCAGCAAGAACTCATCCATGTGGTCTTTTATTAAACGTTCCAGTATCTTTCCAACTATAGAAGTTAAACTAACAGGTCTATAGTTACTAGGTAAAGACTTTGTTCCCTTTTTAAATATGGGCACCACATTGGCTTTATGCCAATCCAGTGGTACTATTCCTGTCATTAATGAGTCCCTAAATATTAGATACAGTGGCTTTGAAATTTCAGAGCTCAATTCTTTTAGGATCCGTGGGTGGATGCCATCTGGTCCAGGTGCTTTATCCACCTTTATTCTGTCTAAATATTTCTGGACCATATCACTTTTGAGCCATTGTGGATTTGGGGCTGTGTCACTCCCACCCCCTATATCGACATGAGCTCCCCCATTCTCCATTGTATACACAGAGCTGAAGAAAGCATTTAATAAATTTGCCTTCTCTATGTCCTCAGTCACCCACTCTAGATTATTTTGTAAAGGGCCTACATGCTCAGACTTGACCTTTTTACTATTAATATATTTAAAGAATTTTTTGGGGTTTGTCCTACTATCTTTTGCAATCTGTCGTTCATTTTGAATTTTTGCATCCTTGATTTCCTTTTTACATATTCTATTATATTCTTTGTAACATTTAAACGACACTAGTGTTCCTTCATTTTTATATTTTTTAAAAGCTATTTTCTTATTGTTTATAGCTTTTTTAACTTTAATCGTGAGCCACATAGGTTTTATCTGTAGCCTTTTAACCACTTGTCATCTGCCCGCCGTCAATTGACGGCGGGCAGACGACTCCATTGTTCTGACATCACGTCATATGACGTGATGTCCCTTTAAAGCCGCGGGCGGGCGCGCGCGCGCGTCGCCGGCGGGCGCGCGCGCGCACCCGCAGCTCCGCGGGGATCCCGTGCGAGTGCCCGGCGGCAACGATCGCCGCCGGGCACACGCGATTGCTCTGTAAGTGAGCCTGGACGTGCAGCTCTGTATGTAAACACAGAGCTGCACGTCCCTGTCAGGGAGAGAGGTGACAGATTGTGTTCCTTGTACATAGGGACACAATCGGTCACCTCCCCCAGTCACCCCCCCCTCCCCCTACAGTTAGAACACTCATAGGACACACATTTAACCCCTTCCCCGCCCCCTAGTGGTTAACCCCTTCACTGCCAGTCACATTTATACAGTAATCAATGCATATTTATAGCATTTTTCACTGTATAAATGTAAATGGTCCCAAAAATGTCAGAAAAGTGTCCAAAATGTCCGCCATAACGTCGCAGTCCCAATAAAAAAATCGCAGATCGCCGCCATTAATAGTAAAAAAAAAAAAAAAAAAAATGCCATAAACTATCCCCTATTTTGTAAACGCTATAAATTTTGCGCAAACCAACCGATAAACGCTTATTGCATTTTTTTTTTACCAAAAATATGTAGAAGAATACGTATCGGCCTAAACTGAGGGAAAAAATATTTTTTTTATATATTTTTTTGGGGTTATTTATTATAGCAAAAAGGAAAAAATATTGCATTTTTTTAAAAATTGACGCTCTATTTTTGTTTATAGCGCAAAAAATAAAAACCGCAGAGGTGATCAAATACCACCAAAAGAAAGCTCTATTTGTGGGAAAAAAAGGACGCCAGTTTTGTTTGGGAGCCACGTCGCACGACCGCGCAATTGTCAGTTAAAGCGACGCAGTGCGGGAAGCTTATATTTTGTCTGGGCAGGAAGGGGGTGTAGGTGCACAGTAGGTAAGTGGTTAAACTTATTGCCCATGGGAATATACTTTGCAGTGAGGTTCCAAAGAGTCTTTTTGAAGAATTCCCATTTCTGTTCTGTGTTCATCGGTGCCAATATTCCCTCCCAGTCCAAGCCCTGGAGAGCAGTCCTCATGCTTTGAAAATTTGCTCTCTTGAAATTAAGTGTTTTTATCTTTCCTGTATGTATTTCTTGCTTATAGTTTACATTAAACGAAATCATGTTATGATCACTGCTACCCAGGTGTTCCTTTATCTGAACATTAGTAATGAGCTCTGCATGGTTTGAGATTACCAGGTCCAACAGAGCATCATTCCTAGTTGGGGCCTCAATAAACTGGACCATAAAATTGTCCTGCAATAGGTTTTTAAATTTTTGTCCTTTAACTGTCCCAGAAATTCCATTATTCCAGTCAATTTCTGGGTAGTTAAAATCCCCCATTATTATCACCGTCCCTGCCCTTGCAGCCCTTTCCATCTGTGCAAGGAGCTGAGTCTCCACCTCCTCATTAACATTGGGTGGTCTATAACAAACTCCAATGATTAGCTTTGAACTACGCACATCTGTATGCAGTTCCACCCATAATGCTTCAACTTCATCACACTCTCCATCAACCAGGTCCTCTTTCACGCTTGCTTTGAGGTCACTTCTCACATAGAGACAGACCCCTCCACCTTTCCTTTTTACCCTGTCTTTCCGAAAGAGAGCATAGCCAGGAATATTAATAGCCCAGTCATGTGAGGATTGAAGCCAAGTTTCAGCAATACCGATTACATCATAGCTCTCCTCATGCACCAGAGCTTCCAACTCACCTGTTTTGCTTGGAAGGCTTCTGGCATTGGTGAACAAACACTTAAATGTATTGTTACATTTTTCGCTGGCGTTTTTCATATGATTCATATAATTTTTAGTAGTGCAAATGGCACTATAATTTCCAATGGCTGTTTGCAACATGGGAACTTTCTTGTCACCTGCCATAACCCCACCTCCATCTATCCCCATCTATCCCCATTCCACTCTCCATTAATGTCTAACCCCTAACTGACCTGTGTGCCCGATGTAATTCACGTTCACCCTCCCCCCTCAAGTCTAGTTTAAATATCAATACCACAATACATGGAGTAACCACAGTATGTCACCCAAAAGCAACATTGGGACACACCTAGATATTAGTCAATGGTCAAAAAAATTTATAAACTAATAGAGATTATTCAAATACAGCAAAAAATAAATAAGTACACAACCATATAAAACTTAAGGTTAAAATGCAACATGGGAGGTAGACAATAAAGAAAGCACATCATGCTGCACAATATAGACAGTGGATAGACAAGTGGAATGGAGAGTACATGGGACCCTATGACAAGGGGACTCCACAAATTATTGAGTGTTCATCATAGTACCTCAAGAATTGTCTATGAAACAATTAACATCCACTTCTATATTGAGGCCGTGTGGTTCAAAACATCTGAGAGTATGGATCCATGCCATTTCAGAGCGGGAAATACTCCTAACGAGGTCACTACCTCTCCAATGGGCCTGGTATTTTTCAATCCCCAGGAAAATAGTGCCCCTTGGATCTTTGTTATGTGTGGTTAGGATCATGTAAATAACTCCCACTGTAGAGCACGTTATAAAAGATTTTATCTGGTAGACTTTAGAGGAATGTCTAGAGCGAAAACTAGTAGTTCTCTTAGGGGTGTGGTTGCTGACCGTACACACCCTACAGTGTCCACATTTAAAAAAAACTGTCAAACCAGATGAAAACATAGAGTCTTAGGTGGATCCAAAATATTGGGAGCCAGTTTATTCCTTAACGAGGTGGCACCCCTAAAGACTACCTGAGGCCTGTCAGGCAAAATGTCATTTAAAATTCTATCGCTCTTAAGCACATGCCAATGTTTATTCAAAATATGCTTTATATTAGCATGTTGGCACGAGTAGTCAGTCACGAAGGGGCATCTATATTTGTCCACCATGGCGGGCTTAGGTTTACTTCTCAATATAGCCTCTCTACTAGTGTTAGTTACTGATGCCAGAGACTCAGTCAAGAAAGAGGGGTTATAACCCTTTTCTAAAAATTGTTTATTCAGGATTTCGGCATGTTTTAGGAAAGTCCCCTGATCACTACAGTTTCTCCTCAACCTGAGAAATTGACTCTTGGGGACAGCCTTCAGCCAACTGGCATGGTGGCAACTATCATGTGGGATAAACGAGTTTCTGTCCGTAGTCTTAAAATGGGTGGACGTAGACAACTCGTCACCCTCTCTCATCATGACCAAATCCAAAAAATTGATGGTTTTCATGCTTGCCTCGTATTTGAGAATAATCCCAATATCATTGGTATTGAGGAAATGCATGAACTGGGTAAGGTCATCCTCACTGCCGTCCCATAGGAGGAGGATGTCATCGATGTACCTAGCCCACAAGAGCACCTGGGGTCTAGAGGGCACATCGACAACATCCTCCTCCCACTTGGCCATAAACAAATTGGCCAAACTAGGGGCATACTTAGCCCCCATCGCGACACCCCTATCTTGACGATAGAACTGCCCATTATGCCAAAAAAAATTGTGGGATGCCGCATATTGAAGTAACTCCATAATGAACGCAATCTGCCCATCAATGAGGCCCGAATCCCTCTTTAAGAAGTGCAAGACTGCCTCTAGACCCACCTCATGGGAAATTACAGTGTATAGTGATGTGACGTCAGCAGTCACCAGCCATACATTCGGAGGGAGTGACAATCCTGACAATAGACCAATGATATGACTAGTGTCTTTGACAAACGAAGGCATGGCCTTAACCAGGGGCTGGAGAATAAAGTCGATACATTTGCCCACCCGGGACGTCACAGAGTCAATCCCGCTGACTATGGGACGACCCGGGGGGGAAACTGGATCCTTATGTACCTTAGGCAGGTAATACATGATTGGCATGCGTGGAGCCTTGGGAACCAAAAAGGATTTCTCCTTAAGGCTAAGGATGTTTGAACGGTAACCCCTATTTACAATCTCAGCCAAGGCCTTTCTGTATTTCTCTCCCGGGTTGAGGGGAAGAGGGGTATAAGTGTCCCTGTCACTTAAGATGTTGGTCATCTCCTGTAGGTAGTCATGTTTGTTTAAGACTACAATACCCCCCCCCCTTATCAGCGGGGCGGATCACAATGTTTTTGTTATCACAAAGATGCCCATTTCTATATCTAATTTACAACGAACTCTTTTGACTCGTAAATTGTCTAAGTCCTTAAGAGATAGATCTCTAAATACCTTCAAAGAAGCAGGTAATTGTCCCGGAGGATTATACGTGGAGGCATTTGCCAAGCCAGAGTGGACATAGTTATGGACAGAAGTTTTGGGTGGACTAAAGGGATTGGACGATATATACCGTTGAATACTCAATTTCCGGACATACCTATGGATGTCCATATAGGTTTTAAATTTACTTATTTTTTTTGGAGGGGCATATTTCAACCCTCTATCCAAAACAAACAGTTCAGAATCAGTTAAATTATGGGAACTTAGATTAAAAATCCCGGAACTGGTTACGTTTTTGGTCTTTTGGGGCTTAGCATGCCTCCCCCCTCTGACCCCTCTTTTAACTCTGCCAGTCTTTTTACCCCTTGTCCAGCTCGGGGAAAACCCCAATTGGGCTGGACAAAGTTCATAGATTGGTCACCATAGCCAAGTTCATATGGTGCAGAAGGCATAGTATGATTGGCATTGGGAAACAAGTTGTCATTCCCCGTGTTATCTATATCCCCTAATGGTAAAAAACTATTATGGGTCAAGACATTGTACTCCGGTTCAAAATTACCTGTATAATGAACCACATCATTATTTCTAAATGTCTGTGTAAAATTAGGATTAGGATTAGGCCCCTGATTATATACATTGCCCCTCATGGGGCCCTGTGTATTAATCTGGCCATTACCATACCCCGGCGGATAGAAGGGGGGAGGGGGACCTCCATAATTTCCACGACCCCGAGAAGGGGGTGGAGCTGATCCCCCTATGGCTCCTTGTCCCCAAGACTGGGGCCGGTAGCCTGGGGGTGGGCCAAACTGGTTGCGTTGCCCTCCCACCCCTCCTAAATGGTGGGTGTCACGTACCTGGTTATGGAGCCCAATGTGCAGGGAGCGGCCTCTCGTGAGCCTCTGACTCGGGTGCCCCTGGTAGAGCAGACAGGGGGTACGGAGTCTAGAGGGGCACAAGCGCCTGATGGTAAGCTGGTGGCGGACCGGAAGAGGAAGCAGACAGGTGCTGACGAGGTCCTGGCAGGGAACCAATGGACACAGGCACGGTGTAGTAGCGCTTGCTGTAGCGGAGCCAAGGGATTGGCAAACACTGGGTCAGGCAGGGAATCAGGAAACCGGAACAGATCCGAAGGGTTAATCAGGTCCAGGCCGGGTCGGTAAGTCAGGCAGGCAGACAACAGAGCAAGGGGTTTAGCGGAATCGGTAGTCAGATCAAGCCGGGGTCGGAGGCGGGCTGCAGGCAGAGGTAGGTCACAGGAAGCCGGGTCAGGTACACAGTAGTCAGGCAGGTAGCAGATTCAGATTATCTCAGGAAACGCTGTCGACTGGTCAGCAAGAAGCAGTGGGAACAGACAGTTTAAATAGCGTTCCTTGGTGCCGAAATGACGTCAGCGCGCGCGCTCCCGCCGCGCATGCGCGCGCACACGCGCATGCGCCGGGACTGGTTTCTCCTGACGTTGCCAGTACTGGTGGGATTGCCGGATCTTCTATCGTGACAGTGGGGCTGTGGAGCAGAGTTTTTCTACAAAGAACCCTTTTTCTGCTTAAAATAGCTTTTGGGTGTGCCACCTGCACCAGCAGTGGGATGTGGTTTTTCTGGAAACATACCTCAAACACCAAATGGTTCCCCGGAGTCTTAGATGGGAAATCGCCCCCCAAAAAGGTGACACCGATTTGGAGGGGTGGTACAAATATTTCAACGACACAGGGCTTAATTTTTTGAGGTTTTTAAGTGACCGCAAAGCAATTAAGGTTAAAAAGCTGGATTATGAGGTCAAGCTCATTAAGGAAAAACTCTCCCCCTTTATGTCTAGTGCGGACTATGCCGATAGATCAAAAAACCTTTTAAAGATACTAGAAAAAGAGGAAAGAGAACAGAAGATAAAAAAGAAGAAAAAGTTCAATAGAGACTTTGGAGACTATCACTCTAAGATTGTGTTTGAGTGGCAAAAGAAATTGATGACAGATATCAACAACTCAAACTCTTCTGAGATGGAAGTTACTCCGGTCAACTCACAAGTGGCCAACGGTGTTGTTAATATGCTTCCAGCAACGGTGATTAGGAATAATCAGAACCGTGCTGGTGCAGGTGGCACACCCAAAAGCCATTTTAAGCAGAAAAAGGGTTCTTTGCAGAAAAACTCTGCTCCACAGCCCCACCATTTAGGAGGGGTGGGAGGGCAACGCAACCAGTTTGGCCCACCCCCAGGCTACCGGCCCCAGTCTTGGGGACAAGGAGCCATAGGGGGATCAGCTCCACCCCCTTCTCGGGGTCGTGGAAATTATGGAGGTCCCCCTCCCCCTTCTATCCGCCGGGGTATGGTAATGGCCAGATTAATACACAGGGCCCCATGAGGGGCAATGTATATAATCAGGGGCCTAATCCTAATTTTACACAGACATTTAGAAATAATGATGTGGTTCATTATACAGGTAATTTTGAACCGGATTACAATGTCTTGACCCATAATAGTTTTTTACCATTAGGGGATATAGATAACACGGGGAATGACAACTTGTTTCCCAATGCCAATCATACTATGCCTTCTGCACCATATGAACTTGGCTATGGTGACCAATCTATGAACTTTGTCCAGCCCAATTGGGATTTTCCCCGAGCTGGACAAGGGGTAAAAAGACTGGCAGAGTTAAAAGAGGGGTCAGAGGGGGGAGGCATGCTAAGCCCCAAAAGACCAAAAACGTAACCAGTTCCGGGATTTTTAATCTAAGTTCCCATAATTTAACTGATTCTGAACTGTTTGTTTTGGATAGAGGGTTGAAATATGCCCCTCCAAAAAATATAAGTAAATTTAAAACCTATATGGACATTGTCATGGACCATAAAATACTGAAATCCTAATTCATGTATTACAGAAGATTTAATTCTGAACCTCAGCCAGGTCAACAGACTCATAAGTGATACTCATTGTCCATTGTGTGATAACCCTATCTAAAGCCTTTCTATTATCAGGTGTAAATGACTTCTGTCCTGTCTCAATTCTTCAGACGGCTCCATTGTTCTGTGGCTGGCTATTGTGTACATTGATTGACCCCCTGGGGCTTTTGTCTGAACACACATATTCAGGCTATTCAAGCTTTGGGACCAATCTCTGCTGAGACATTTTCAAGTCCTCATTTGCATGGTTTAAGAGGACCAGATTGAAGACTGCATACTTTACAATGGACCAATAGGAAAGCGGTTGTTGGGGGCGGGATGTTCCAAATCCTGTATAAAGTGTGCTGTGTACTTTCAATAAAGTGTGTCCTGTTACATTCAGCATTAAGCCATGTCTCATGTGTGGATTATTCAGCGATTCCAGGGATATTCCTAGTCGGGGAATATTGGGCGATTTATTTTATGGGAGAAGAAGGGAATGGATGGCGGAGATATGTTCGACGACCGTCACAATTGGTTGGCAGCAGCGGGATTTTCCCTTCTACTTTCCTTTACACCAGGATTCCAAGCAGACACTGGGAACAGTGAATGGAAGACCGGTACACCCTGCTTAAAAGAAATACACTGAAAGAACTAATGGAAGTTTGTGGAAGGATTGCTAGCAACAAAACCGAGCGTGTCATCATAGCAGAATAAATGGAGCTAGACCAGGAGAACTCGGTTGCAGCAACGCCAGCAGTACAGAAGATGGGGACACCAGTGATTCAGGAGGAGGAATCACCAGCCAACAAGCTAATAAGAGAGAAATTAGCATGGTTCGGTCCGAACCCAACGGCGGATGTGGTGCTGAAAGTGATGACCCTAGTAGCGGAGGAGGCTAAACAAATAAGAAACGCAGAGCTACAGTTAAAACTGGCAGCAGTCCAACAAGCAGCCGCACATTCTCCAAACAGTGAGTACAGCACAGCAGACACAAGGAAGATTCCGTTTAGAGCTTTTAAAGCTTTTGATGAGAAAGAACGAGAGCGGCAACATGAGCTGAGAATTGCAGAAATACGACGATCGGTGACAACGCCTAAAGAAGCAGCACCAAATGAAAGACAGGAGATGGTAAACCTCTATCCCCAGACACCAGTTGCAGAGACAGGGGATCTGATAGACTTCTCTGCTGAGGAAGAACAACCTGATGGGCCTCCAGCAGAAGAGCTGGTATCAGGGCCATACTTCACTGTGCTCTGCCCAGCCCCAAGAGCAGTATTTGTGGAGTTACAAGGAACTTCCCCAGCTGAAGCGCTGGTCACCGGACAGAGGGTTCAAGACCTCTGCCCCACCCCTGTGGCAGTTTTGGAGGCTCAGGGTGAGAAGATGGCGATCACTCCCCAGCCACAGATTACAGAATGTATGGACTGTTCAGAGGATGTTATGGATTATGCATCCCCAGCAGAAGTGCTGGCAACAGGGCAGAGTGCCAGCCATCTCTGCCCAGCACCGGGACCATCTGTGGAGTTCCAGGGAGCCGGGGCGGTTGGCCCCCCTCCCCAGCAACCAGCTGAGGTGGTAAAGCTCTTACTCCCAGCGGAACCACTGGCAGCAGGACAGGCTGCTACTGGCGGCTGCACCCCACTACAGCTTGAGTGGATACCAGTGGATGGGACTTCAGTCTCCACTGGTATATCCCATAAATGGTGGCCAGTTGGCCCAGACCCCCAACAGCATGATGGACTGAGCCCAGCCACCCTGTCATCTCTCCAGCGGCTGAAAGGACTCCAGGGAGAAGGGCCAGTCCAGGCCTCTCCCCAGCGACAGACGTGTTCCCTGAGAGAGGCAGAGGATGGCGGGGTGAGTAATGCTCGGTTTGGAGCAAGTGATTTGGGGTACTGTATGGATACCGGCATTGGGGGACTGGAACTACTGACTGAATTCAGAGACAACCCATCTGGTGTCTCCTACTGGGTTAGTCCCCTGCCAAAAGGGGAGATGTGTGACAGGCCTAGCCGGGACAGGGGCTTTTGGAGAGGACTGAATGCGAGCCTCTTGCCGTCCGATTATGGGCCAGGGCCTCAAACCAGGAAGGCGGATGGGTTATCCTGGCAGACAGTCCTGGAACCTTAAGACTACTTACCCAACATCCTCGAGTGACCCGTTTGGGTCCCACTGCGGATGTTGAACTATTTCCCAGGGGGAGTAATGTCATGGACCATGAAATACTGAAATCCTAATTCATGTATTTCAGAAGATTTAATTCTGAACCTCAGCCAGGTCAACAGACTCATAAGTGATACTCATTGTCCATTGTGTGATAACCCTATCTAAAGCCTTTCTATTATCAGGTGTAAATGACTTCTGTCCTGTCTCAATTCTTCAGATGGCTCCATTGTTCTGTGGCTGGCTATTGTGTACATTGATTGACCCCCTGGGGCTTTTGTCTGAACACACATATTCAGGCTATTCAAGCTTTGGGACCAATCTCTGCTGAGACATTTTCAAGTCCTCATTTGCATGGTTTAAGAGGACCAGATTGAAGACTGCATACTACAATGGACCAATAGGAAAGCGGTTGTTGGGGGCGGGATGTTCCAAATCCTGTATAAAGTGTGCTGTGTACTTTCAATAAAGTGTGTCCTGTTACATTCAGCATTAAGCCATGTCTCATGTGTGGATTATTCAGCGATTCCAGGGATATTCCTAGTCGGGGAATATTGGGCGATTTCTTTTATGGGAGAAGAAGGGAATGGATGGCGGAGATATGTTCGATGACCGTCACAGACATCCATAGGTATGTCCGGAAATTGAGTATTCAACGGTATATATCGTCCAATCCCTTTAGTCCACCCAAAACTTCTGTCCATAACTATGTCCACTCTGGCTTGGCAAATGCCTCCACGTATAATCCTCCGGGACAATTACCTGCTTCTTTGAAGGTATTTAGAGATCTATCTCTTAAGGACTTAGACAATATACGAGTCAAAAGAGTTTGTTGTAAATTAGATATAGAAATGGGCATCAAATCTCTTTGTGATAACAAAAACCTTGTGATCCGCCCCGCTGATAAGGGGGGGGGGGGGGTATTGTAGTCTTAAACAAACATGACTACCTACAGGAGATGACCAACATCTTAAGTGACAGGGACACTTATACCCCCCTTCCCCTCAACCCGGGAGAGAAATACAGAAAGGCCTTGATTGAGATTGTAAGTAGGGGTTACCGTTCAAACATCCTTAGCCTTAAGGAGAAATCCTTTTTGGTTCCCAAGGCTCCACGCGTGCCAATCATGTATTACCTGCCTAAGGTACATAAGGATCCAGTTTGCCCCCCGGGTCATCCCATAGTCAGCGGGATTGACTCTGTGACGTCCCGGGTGGGCAAATATATCGACTTTTATCTCCAGCCCATGGTTAAGGCCATGCCTTCGTTTGTCAAAGACACTAGTCATATCATTGGTCTATTGTCAGGATTGTCACTCCCTCCGAATGTATGGCTGGTGACTGCTGACGTCACATCACTATACACTGTAATTCCCCATGAGGTGGGTCTAGAGGCAGTCTTGCACTTCTTAAAGAGGGATTCGGGCCTCATTGATGGGCAGATTGCGTTCATTATGGAGTTACTTCAATATGCGGCATCCCACAATTTTTTTTGGCATAATGGGCAGTTCTATCGTCAAGATAGGGGTGTCGCGATGGGGGCTAAGTATGCCCCTAGTTTGGCCAATTTGTTTATGGCCAAGTGGGAGGAGGATGTTGTCGATGTGCCCTCTAGACCCCAGGTGCTCTTGTGGGCTAGGTACATCGATGACATCCTCCTCCTATGGGACGGCAGTGAGGATGACCTTACCCAGTTCATGCATTTCCTCAATACCAATGATGTTGGGATTATTCTCAAATACGAGGCAAGCATGAAAACCATCAATTATTTGGATTTGGTCATCACGAGAGAGGGCGACGAGTTGTCTACGTCCACCCATTTTAAGACTACGGACAGAAACTCGTTTATCCCACATGATAGTTGCCACCATGCCAGTTGGCTGAAGGCTGTCCCCAAGGGTCAATTTCTCCGGTTGAGGAGAAACTGTAATGATCAGGGGACTTTCCTAAAACAGGCCGAAATCCTGAATAAACAATTTTTAGAAAAGGGTTATAACCCCTCTTTCTTGACTGAGTCTCTGGCATCAGTAACTAACACTAGTAGAGAGGCTATATTGAGAAGTAAACCTAAGCCCGCCATGGTGGACAAATATAGATGCCCATTCGTGACTGACTACTCGTGCCAACATGCTAATATAAAGCATATTTTGAATAAACATTGGCATGTGCTTAAGAGCGATAGAATTTTAAATGACATTTTGCCTGACAGGCCTCAGGTAGTCTTTAGGGGTGCCACCTCGTTAAGGAATAAACTGGCTCCCAATATTTTGGATCCACCTAAGACTCTATGTTTTCATCTGGTTTGACAGGTTTTTTTAAATGTGGACACTGTAGGGTGTGTACGGTCAGCAACCACACCCCTAAGAGAACTACTAGTTTTCGCTCTAGACATTCCTCTAAAGTCTACCAGATAAAATCTTTTATAACGTGCTCTACAGTGGGAGTTATTTACATGATCCAGTGCCCGTGCGGGCTACAGTATGTGGGCAGGACCAAACGCCCACTACATGTACGCCTAAATGAGCATTTGACCAACATCTGCAGCGGTTTCCCCGACCATTCGGTCTCTAAACATTTCCTAACCACACATAACAAAGATCCAAGGGGCACTATTTTCCTGGGGATTGAAAAATACCAGGCCCATTGGAGAGGTAGTGACCTCGTTAGGAGTATTTCCCGCTCTGAAATGGCATGGATCCATACTCTCAGATGTTTTGAACCACACGGCCTCAATATAGAAGTGGATGTTAATTGTTTCATAGACAATTCTTGAGGTACTATGATGGACACTCAATAATTTGTGGAGTCCCCTTGTCATAGGGTCCCTTGTACTCTCCATTCCACTTGACTATCCACTGTCTATATTGTGCAGCATGATGTGCTTTCTTTATTGTCTACCTCCCATGTTGCATTTTAACCTTAAGGTTTATATGGTTGTGTACTTATTTATTTTTTGCTGTATTTGAATAACCTCTATTATTTTATATTTTTTTTTGACCATTGACTAATATCTAGGTGTGTCCCAATGTTGCTTTTGGGTGACATACTGTGGTTACTCCATGTATTGTGGTATTGATATATCACTGATGAGAATACTCATGATCCAGCCGACATGCGATATGTATTATGTGTTACAATATATGTTTACCTGGTTAGGAATAAGTGTATCGTGTATTATTTTTTGCTAGATATTAACACAAGTGGCTGTGCGCCAGTTTCATAATGTAACATGGCCCCTCGTGATGTTTAAAAAGTTATTTTCCCGGTGTATCTTGTTATGTTTCATTGCCATCCTAACAAGTGCTTTTGGGTTGTGAGCCTGATAAACACTATTTTCATTTTTTTCCGCTCCCGCACTATTACATGACAGACAGTGGCTGCCTATATGTGATCAGCCAATCTAGTTCTGTTTTGTTTTTTATTTTAGAATTGTCTTGCAATAGGGAAATACACGCTTGAGCGTTTTTTCCCTTACTTTGTCCCTTCTCCAAGATGGCGGGGCCGTGACCATGTGAGACTGACTCCGCCCGCTGAGGGTTTTTATGCGGTGATGTGGAGCGTCGTCCTTATCCCGTGACCAAGTCTTTTGTGAAGACGAAACGTTGGGAGGAGACGTTTCCACGTCATCGCAACCACACGAGGGGACGTATGCGTTCCATTAGCCGGCCGGCATCTTTTATTGTGCGCTCCAAACCTGCATTTGTTTGTAAGTGCATTTTTTGGCTTTTTAGAGAATACATTTTATACGGATTTACACTATTTTAGTTTTTTTTGATTCTATGCTATCCACTGTGACCCGCCGAGGATTGGCTTCTGGCTTGTTATCGTGTTATATGGCGAGAGTTGTTCACCTACACTTTCACTGCCTGTATTGATCCCAGAGGGGATCCTACTGTCTGGTAAGGGTCAGTGTGTACTTTCGGTGGTGGGACCAGCACTCTCCCTTCCTCACAGTCTTGATTGTTTTTCCACGGGTGATTGTGATTTGTATCCATGCAGTCTACACTATGAAAAGTTTTTTTTGTCTCTTTCCACTGAGGATCCGTCCTTACCTATATATGATGATGCAAGGTGAAGTTTGAATACACTATTCTTAAGGCCTATACCGACCTCAAGAGGGTCTTATTATTTGGTAAGGGTCAGTGTGTACTGTGGTGGAGGGTTGTCACTGCCCCCTGTCTAGCATATAGCTATCCCTCACGGGTGGTTATTATTCACAATTCTCAACGGTATTATACTATGCAAGTCTTTTTTGTTTCTTTTTTCGGTATTATGACTCCACATTGAAACCCATAAGTGCAGCATAATCGTGATTGGAAATGCGACATTGATTCACCTACATTTTCTGAAAAATCCAGCTTCATTGGCTTCACAGATGGACCTCTGACTATTACAAAGAATTTAACTCTTTCTCATGATTGACTCACAAGCTTTTTTCATACATCTTTTATTTGTGGACTTTAAAAAATTAATCTAGGTTTTGTGTTTCAACAACATGTTAGAATTTTTATGATTATTTTTTTTTGTTCAACATTCTGTGCCATCATTAGGCACTGTCTCACATATAGCGCGATTCCTCCCCTTCTTCCAGTCTGTTTATGTTGTATAACATTTTTGAATCGCAGCTTTCTTATATTTGTAGTGTATAGGGTATGCGCAATTTTCTCTCCATTTTTTGATATATGTTTATACAGGGCCGATCCTCCCTATACGCACACTACGCAAGCTGCATAGGGCCCTGCCACTTACGGAATGTGTGTCTGTTTAATAACCGAAAAAATGTCCGTCCCCTGGCCGGTGCCACATTTGTCACTCACTACTAGTATTCAGACGTCAGTGAGTCAGGTGACGTTGAATAAGACGGCTACCGCTATTACTTATGGGAGTTGTAGTCTACAACTCCCATAAGTAATAGTGGCGGCCGTCTCACGCGACGTCACCTGATTCGTTGATGTCTGAAGAATACTAGAACTACTAGAACTATGGCCGGCGCCGTATTTGTCACTCACTACTAGTATTCAGACGTCAGTGAGTCAGGTGACGTTGCGTGAGAAAGCCGCCGCTATTACTTATGGGAGTTCGAGACTACAACTCCCATAAGTAATAGCAGCGGCCATCTCACGCGACGTCACCTGACTCACTGACGTCTGAATACTAGAACTACAACTTGGAAAGGTATGGGAGAAGTGAGGCAAAGATTAAGAGGAGTGGACAGGGAAGAAGGTGAAGACGCCTCCTTAATAAGGAGGCTGGAATGATCTAGTCCCATTAAAGTCTTGTATTTGCGGTCTGGAAGTGTGCACAACAAATTATCGCCACTGTGCCCAATTGTTGCCATTGTGCCATGCCAAACTCAGCCACTGTGCCATGTCATCAAATGCAGCCACTGTGCCCATCAATTGTCTCCACTGTGCCATGCCATCAAACACAGCCACTGTGCCATCAATTGTTGCCACTGTATCCATTAATTGTAGCCACTGTGCCATGCCATCAATTGTCACCACTGTGCCATGCCATCAATTGTCGCCACTGTGCCATGCCATCAATTGTCGCCACTGTGTTATGCTATTGACGCCACTGTGCCCATCAATTGACGCCACTGTGCCATGCCAAACGCAGCTTGATTCTGCTCTTGTTTTTCACTTCCAGAATCTTGGTGGAGCGAGATTGGAGAGGATTCTGGTTGGTAGGTCGTCTGTGCCATACAACACCGAATATTTGTTCTGATAAATGTTCAGGAGAAAAAAGATTCAGATTAATAATTGAAATATAAGGTTTATTTTTCTTATGGACAATTTAGGGCTGATACTGAATCTAAAAGACTTTGCCCAACAACGAGACTTGTGAAACAGTTTGCCAAAGTCTCTCCTGTCGTTTATGAATGCAAACAGACTATGAATACAAGTGTAATGAGTTGGAGGTTGGGGAAGGAAGATAACATATCCAATCCTTCAGAACAAAAGATGTAAAATATGTTTTTTTTTTGGGAGGAGAAATCGAAAGAAGGAAAGTTTTTTTTTATGCGTGACATGTATTGACATAACTAAATATGGTACAGGTACCAAGGAGGCTGGCACCTATGCATAATAAGTTGTCTGTTGACCAGGCTAGAGGGTACCAGGTGACACATCAATGGGTGGAAACTTCCTCGTAGGGGTGGTGTCTCAATCTTAGCAGTCCTATAGAGAAGCTCTCAGTTATGGACATGTGGGACACCAGAACTGGACATGTGGGGGATACACCTAGTTGATGTCTCACCTGAGAGGTTGAAACCCTGCACAGGTAATGCCAGTGACTACACACAGGAGCATGCTCCGGTAAATAAAGGGAATAAACGCTGGCTACCAGGGCACAGTATGCCTTCACCACATGGCACTTCAGTGTCTCACAGTGGTTCATAAAAACCTATTACCCTATATGTGCTGAGTATACGCTGAATCAAGTGCAGTCATTGTACCAGTGGCTTACTCCCAGAGATGTGCAGACACAGAGTGAGGTTCATGCAGGTTACGCTTATCTCTGAAGAGTAACCCAAAAGAGGAGGGGTGTACTCATTGCTATATTGGGAGAATAGGAGCTGGGATGAGTGTTGTTAGGGGAGTGGACATCGGTCTCCTGAGGAATAAACTCACAGACATAGCTTCAGACAATAAATGGGGCTTTGATGCTCAGAGAGATTGGTGACCCCCGTTGATAACATTCAACACAGTCACATAAATACCCAGTGTGAGATGGTATAGGACATAAATATGTCATTGGCTCTGGCATGCATGCAGGGGCAGGCGGAGTTATCAACCAGCATCAGGCTGATTGTACAGTCTTTGTATGAGGGGCAGTGGCCAGATAAGTTAGCATCACCGCTCAGTAAGACTTTGCCAAAACACGTCGCTTACACTAATCCAAATTTTTGCCTGGATAGGCTGTACTAGTTTGGATTGTGAAAGGTTTTATGCTGTATAATCCCATATACAGAAGTGCAGACTCGGTCTGTACATTTAGTGGCATCAGTGGGCTTACTAGGTTGACTTAGACTTGCTAGGTCGAGTCTTGCTTTTTCGACATGGACACCCCCGACCATCTTGGGACAAACCATCACCCCTAGCACCAAAGTCAAAAGCCTCAGAGTCACTTTTGACTCCGACATGATCATCCCGAAAGAAGACACTGCATTAGTGGT